>CM077468.1:15005208-15319907 GCA_039654755.1 Calcarius lapponicus
AAAGTATAAAGTGAACTCAAGGAAGTGGATATCCCAGGGGACTAATTGAAGGGCTCTGGGAAGAAGTGAAGTGTTAGAGATGACCAAAATTGGTTTAAGTGGCTTTTAAAATAATTGTAACTTCATGGTTTGCTGAAAGAGGCAGCAAACTCACCACTGCTCTTGGTCTCTTGTAGGACTTGGCTGATGAACTCGCCCTTGTTGATGTTGTGGAGGACAAGCTCAGAGGAGAGATGTTGGATCTCCAGCATGGTAGCCTCTTCCTTAAAACTCCAAAGATCGTCTCTGGCAAAGGCAAGTAGCTGGCTCTCGTGTGCCCATTGTTTCTAAATGGAGGTAGCCACTTCAGGTCTCACAAGGACAGCCTGTCACCCTAATTGTTGGTGGGAAAGCTCATGGATATAGTATTCAGCTGACATTTTAAAATATACCTTCTTATGGCCAGTCCAGCTAAGAATTTTCTTCCAGGGTTCACTACTCAGTACAGAAAGATGGATTTCTTAAGTACTTGTGCACCTTAGAGAACTTTATTTCATGACCAGTTAACCCCTGAACTCATTACTGCTTAATAACTGCTTCTGATAACTTTTAGTGGCAGCCTTGAGTAGGGCAAAGGCTCAACCAGCTCATACCTTAATTACATCTCCTACAGGTAGTAGGTTACGAGGGCAGAGCCTTCTTCCTCTTCTACACAGCACTTACTGTGAATGCAATCCCCAGTCCCGTTTGTGGCTGAGAAGCAAAGAGCAAGGCTGCCTGCAGCTGTGTGCTACAATAGCAACACGCCTCAATGTTGTGGCAAGAACCACTGTCTTAAAATTAAATTCAATTTTCTGTAGAGGCAAAGTCTAGGGTAACAATTACCAGGGAATTGCTGCACACTCAAACTTGAGAATTTGAGATCCCAGTACAGAAAGGAAGTGAGAACTCCTGTTCTAAACCATGTGTAGTAGAGGTCATGTTTGACACAGCCTTTTGTCTGCAGATTACAGTGTGACTGCACACTCCAAGCTGGTCATTGTCACTGCTGGTGCCCGGCAGCAAGAAGGAGAGAGCCGCCTTAACCTGGTCCAGCGCAACGTGAATATCTTCAAATTCATCATTCCCAATGTCGTTAAATACAGTCCTGACTGCAAGCTGCTTATTGTCTCAAACCCAGGTTTGTCTTGTGCTGCCATAAGAGGATTTGGCTTAGAGAATAGTCTTTCTTCAGTAAGGTGGCATTAATGCACAGGCTTTTAGAAAATACTTGTGCTGGGGAAGAGGAGGCTCTGGGGAGACCCTGGAGAACTTTCTTGTACACAAAGGGGCCTAAAAGAGAGGTGGACTTTTCCCAAGGGCATTTAGTGATAGGACATGGGGCAACTGCTTTAACTGGAGGAGGTAGATCTAGGTTAGCTATAAGGAAGAAAATCTTTATTATGCAGGTGGCGAGACACTGGACCAGGTGGCCCAGGGAAGTTCTGGATGCCCCATTCCTGGAAATGTTCATGGCCAGGTTGGATGGAACTTTGAGCAGCCTGGTCTAGTGGAAGGTGTCCCTGCCCATGGCAGTGGGTTGGGATGAAATGATCTTAAAAGCTCCTTTCAACCCAAACCATTCTATGGTATCTGTATAGCAAAAAATGTCATCTTCCCTCTCCAGGCTCAGCAGTTTGGTCTTCTGAGAAATAAATTTCAGTTTTCAGACTAAGTGATCTTGAGCACCCTAGGGTCACTGATGATTGCATGCATAGCATAAAGGCAGAGCTGAGAGACTGTTCAAAATAGTCATTATGTGATACTAAACGAGATTATGTTAGCCCACTGCTGTGCCTGGCCATGGGCACTGCTTTGTGCTCTGTTCTTGAAACTAGCATGCAGGTAAATGCTTACAGATGAATGCAAGGTACTATCCTCATTATCAGTCTGCTCATGAGTGGTGTTTGTTATGCCCCTGTTCTCCTCACAGTGGATATTTTGACTTATGTGGCCTGGAAAATCAGTGGCTTCCCCAAAAACCGTGTTATTGGGAGCGGCTGCAACCTGGACTCTGCCCGTTTCCGCCACCTCATGGGAGAAAGGCTGGGCATCCACCCGCTGAGCTGCCATGGATGGATCGTTGGAGAGCACGGAGATTCCAGTGGTAAGGGTGAAATTCGGCTGGCTGTTACACAGAACTCCCTGATGATGTCTGCCAGGGACACCTTGAAAGGCTACAGCAAAACATTGCTGCAAAACCTTTGCACTGCAGCACCTTAAAAATGCAAGTTCTGATTTAAGTAATTTGCTGCACAGAGTAACCCTAGATGATCTATATTTGACCTGAATGACTGTGCTTGGAAAAGGTCATTACTGTAACCTGAGCTGGCTAAACATTTCTAGGCTAGATTGTTCACGTAACTCCCAAAAAAGCCCAAACTGAAGCAGCAGGAGGATAAAGTTCTCTGCGAGGGCCTCTCAAAGATCTGCACCAGACTTACTGGCAGTCACTCAGCTGCCATTCCTGGCATCTCTTAATCACTGTATATAGGAACTGCAGAGGCAAGCCTGGAGGACAGGAGAAAGCACTTTTTCCTTATTTTAACCTGTACATTTCCAAGCAGCACCAGAGCAGTATTGTCTGCTTCCTGACACCCACCAGAATGCACCTGGAATCAATTCTTACTTTGGGAAAACTTTGCAAAATGCAATGACTGTCATTTCAGTTCATGTTGCACAGGTATTTCACATTAACAAAGGTGTATTCAAACTTTTTGACACCGTGTATAAATGTTGATGTGCTCCTAGGTTATCAGGCTGCAGTTTAGGCTGGCCTCATAGGTCATACTACATTTAAGATCATAGGTAAATCATAATGATGTGTTGCAGATTAATCCAGCTAGATCTCATGTTAATTGGAGAAGGACTGAATATTGTGAGATAATTAATCCATGTGCACCTCTCAGTGCCTGTCTGGAGTGGAGTGAACGTTGCTGGCGTCTCTCTGAAGGCTCTTCATCCAGACTTGGGAACTGATGGAGACAAGGAACACTGGAAGGACGTCCATAAGCAGGTCGTGGACAGGTAAACACTGGCTTGGCTTTTTTTATAAATTTCAACACAAGAACAAATTATGAAGGGCTGAAAAATCTCTGTACTGCAGTATCTGGATCTAGAATACCTCAGTAGCCCCAAATGTCAGGATGCAAACATAATGGAACATGAAATAATATTTTAAGGAGTAATGTAGTTAAGTTTTCATGATTAATAAACTTTAAATTAGGGAAGAGCTTAAACTTCTAGGCTTCCAGTATAATTGTGGGGACTAGTGCAAAAAGCAAATAGAATTATTCACTGCTGAGTTCATTTTGGTCTTGTCAGAAAATCAGTCAAGCTTTTGATGCCTCCAAATTGATCTGGAGACCTCCAAAAGCCTTTCTGACAAACTCAAAGCAGTTCAGTTGATGGTGCTTGTTCTTTAATAAGTTTTGTGTCTCTGCAGTGCCTATGAGGTGATCAAACTGAAGGGGTACACGTCCTGGGCTATTGGCCTTTCTGTGGGAGACCTAGCTGAAAGTATTATGAAGAATTTGAGAAGAGTGCACCCCATCTCTACCATTGTTAAGGTGAGCAGCACTTTCTTCCCAGGTTTTGTCTTACTGAGAATTAAGTATGTCTGGAATTCTAAAAAACAGCAATCGCTTTCTAGTTTAATTTCAATTAAATCTGGTTTCCTTGTAAGATATTATATGAAATATACAGAGATATATAAATTCCAGCCTAACAATCCTTATGTACCTTTCAGGGCTTGCATGGAATAAAAGAAGACGTCTTCCTAAGTGTTCCTTGTGTACTGGGCAGTAATGGCATCACTGATGTAGTAAAGATGATCCTAAAACCTGAGGAAGAGGACAAATTAAGGAAGAGTGCAGACACACTGTGGGCAATCCAGAAGGAACTACAGTTTTAAACCTGCCCAAGCAGTTTTTGGGTCTTAGCAGTTTAACGGGTTTAGTGGTTTGTCTTACGTTGCACTTTCCAAGTAAGTCAAATCTTTCAATGTATTATCTCAACTAGAACACACACACAAAAAGCTCAAATCTGAACAATGGAGTTTCCTGAAGATAGCATTAGGAAACTAATCTAGGGTTTTCCCTTTTCACAGACACCCATGTTCTTAGCCAGAGCTAGATTACCTAGTCAGTCTTGTTCAGTGAAGTGGTATGACAAATCCAGCATTCAAAGCAGCACTGCCTAAAAAACCCTTTGCCTTTTCCTCTTGTTTCATGTTGGTTCAAAGGAATAAGGAGTAATTGCTACACAATGTGAAACCAAAGACATTTCTTGAAGTTAAAGGATTGTCAAGCCAATTGACCAACCTTTTCTGCCAGCTGAATCGCTTAAATATTTCACTGTTGATAGGTCCAAGTGTATTTTCCTAACACTGCTTTGGAATTTTTGTGGGTATTTTTTCTTAGAGAACCTTATTTTTGTGTACTATATCAGTCTGGTTGTAAGTTCTGTCTCCAGAGCATGTTTAAAAAATGTTAAGGTTTCTATGTGCAACAAGACAGTGACTGTCCAACTGTAGTACAATTACAACATCAAATAAACCACAAACTGTTATTTCTGTCTCCTTGTTTTTCTTAATAGGGTTTTGTCTCCACATGCAATTCTACTTCCACCCACCTAAATCAACTCTATTTTTCAAGTCACACTAATTCAAACATCACCTGTGTAATCATGTTATGTGTTCAGCTGTGCTGAGGGCTTCAGGCAGTTATATATTTATGGAAGTCTCATCCAGGTTTTTAAAATAAACTCCAACCTCTTCAGAGCCAGCAGGAACATGAAAAGCCTTAAGGCAAAGTCTCAGTCTTAAGCTACGCTGGTTATGGTGCTGAGACCAAGAACCTTTTGAGTTTTCAGTTTTCACTGTCATAATAAATGTGATTTTATCCAGTTTGGCACAATATCTTCCAAATCTCACAAGTGAAAGCATGGTTTAGCTGACACTGCATATTTGAAAAGAAAGCACGTCATACACAGCTCTGTAGAGGAAGAAAATATGCAACAAGTTTTATTCAGCGTTAAGTCCACCAGCACAAAGATTACAGGAGATAGAAAGTGCATTAATAAAAGCTAGTCTTTACCAAAAAGAAAATATATTATTGATTCAAAATATCTTACACTTGGATGATGTAATAACTTACTCTGGGCACCTACTGATTAAGAGAAAGATCAAGAGAATAGCTGCTTCACAAGGAAACCCAACTTCCCAACTAGCCTGGGAATTCAGTAGAGATCACTGAGTCCAGCAGTCTTCCTTGCTTTCTGCATCAGTGCCCTCAGCTGGAACTGCTTGCGAGACAGGAGACGTACATGCTGCAGACAGAAAAACAACAGCTGGCTACCATAAAGTTCTGACAAAAACTCAATACTGCCATACAAATGTACTCTGTGACCCAAACGGGATGTCAGTTTTTTGGAAACACTAAATTAATTATTCTACTAAATAGCATTTTCTTGGCTTAAAATGACTGGCAGATGGCTACCAAATGCAATCGCTACAGTCTATTTGTTATGATTTTTAATTATTAACTAATTCATTAAATTATAACAACAATTATTAACTCCATGCATATTCTTATCAAAGTAATAATAAACACTCCATAAGGTGCAATCAGACTAATGCACTTCCCATGGGGCAGAGAATGGTTCTTCTAACAGCAGATAAACAGAACTAGCAAGGTCTACACAGGAAGGAAACATAACTTTGTATCTATACTGCTTTCAATATTGGTCTTTAAATTCTGAAATCACTTTCTAAAACTTATGCTTGAATGTATAACTATTCCTGTTCCTACAGGATCCTCTTCTGTGAAGAGATCATGAACATTAGTAAGCCGAACCAAAGACTTCAAAGTAAACACATTTAAAATGCACAGCTTGAAAATATCCCAAGAAACCTACCTTTAAAAAGACATCTAAATCTATCACTCCACGTCTCAGTGCTTCCCCAAGGTAGAAAATGGTGTCTTCAATTGCATTTTCCTCTGCATATAAGTTCAGGATCTGCTTGTAAAGTGGTGCTGTAGGAATTATAACTTCATCTATGTCATTATTTTCTGACTGACTTTCCATTTTTTCTAAGGCAGAACTGAGCTCCTCATCCTTCTTTTTGAGAAGTTCAATGTTCTTGTCAACTTCAGCCTAAAAACAATTAAGATGTTTATTTCTCTTCTTGTGATACAATTGTCTAGATGAAAGATTTTTAGACATACCAGTTCATTCTGTACTTCTTTGCTTATCTTTACTATGATTTTTACAGAAGAAAGAGTTATCAATCTGTAGTTTTCAGATTCTTTTAAAGAAGTAACATCTGTTTTAGATAATGTCAATCTATTACCCATTTATAACTGTAGAGAAGGCATGCCAATGCTCCAAGTATTTGAGATGCCACATTAGGAAAATAACCATTTAAACTAGCTAAAGATAGTAACAGCAAAGCCAAAGTAATTATTTTCTTTAGAATGCAGGATTCCCCAGTTCTCTAGTCCAATTCATAACTTCTAATAATTTTTAAACCACATCTGAACACTGAGCTGGATTCAGAAACTGTTCATCAATCCCAAAATCTTTCTCCTGAGCAGCAGTGCAAGGAGCAGATAGACTAAGCAGAAGATGCCTTAATGAAAAAATGCAGGAATTTCTGAGCATACTGTGAGTAGGAGAGACTACTGGGAAAGGAGAAGTTATACAAGGAGGCTGTGACCAAAATCAGTGTTCTCTACACTAAGACACTGAAATGTTCTCCAGTACTGCTGTTGCACATTATTATCAAGAACCTGAGATGCAAATATTAAATATCTCACACCACTAACATCTTTCACAGGAAGAATGGGGGAAAATAACACTGTTCCCCTACTACTGAGCAATGACGCTTGTAAGACACATGCAGGACACTGCATCTCATGGTCACTGCTATTTCTGACCTGCTCCAGTCTGAGCACAAACCCCCAGCTGCAAAAGAGACAAAGCACAATGCACTGGAAGCTTTGTCATTTCTAGAATAATTAATTAATTCCAAGCTTCTGTTCACTACTAGGAATACTCAGGTGGGGAGCAGAGGCTCCTCTCAGCTTACCACTTCCTGATCCAGGCGAGTCACCATCTCTTCCAGTTTCTGGTGCCCCTTTTTGAGGTCCTCCTCTGTGCGTTTCAGGGCGTTGAGCTCGGCCTGTGCGCGATCCATCTCCTCCTTCATGCGCCACCTGAGCTTGTCGCTGACGGCCGAGATGAGGGAGGCGCGGATGGTGTCCTCGCTGATGGTGCCATCTCTGCTGGGTCCTGCACGAGGACGTTGCACAAGCTCAACAACCATGCTGGGCTGCACTATAAAGCCAGCTGCAATAGCAAGTGGCCAAGCTGCTCTATGTACTTCTCACTTCACTGTTTAGTGTCAGTGAGACATTAAAATAAGCTGCTCTCCATAATAATTTCCAGAAGCAGCAAAGAGATCACAGTGAGATAATACACACTAGGACAGACACAAGTAAATTTAAGAGTACGCATCCATTCATTCACTTCACTATTCCCACATCCACACTCTTTTCTTAATTTTAGAAATGAGGTGGCCATTTCCTCTGAAGTCCATAAATGTTACTAGTTCAAGACCTTTTAAAGAAGAACAAGAGTTAATGGCTGGATGTATTCAACCACAATTAATGTAGCTGGCTCGAGACAATGAATTTACCTACTACAGGTATTAGTTTGGGGTTTGTTGTTTTTTGGTTTGGTTTTTTTTTTGTTGGTTTTTTTTTTTTTTTTATTGCCTAGCCTGGTAAGGAAAGTTTTAAACTAGGAAAGACAAAAGGAGAGCTATAGACACCACCCATTCAACTCAAGTGAAGATACTCCCAGGAAGGGCATGCAGCCCAGGTTCTCATGGGGAACCACCCTGACACCTGCTGGAGGGACAACACAGGCAGGAACACACAATCCAGGAGATTCCTGGAAAGCACTGGCAATAACTTCTGATACAGATGCAGCCAATGAGGAAGGATGTGCTGCTGGACCTTGTAGAACGAACAAGGAATGTCTGGCTGGGGATGTGAGGGTTGGGGCAGCCTTGGCCGCAATGACCATGAGATCATGGGAGTTCTGCATCCCACAAGTAGAAAGCAGGGAAAGGAATAAGACTGCAACCCTGGACTTCATAAGAGCTAACTTTGGCCTCTTCACAGACCTTCTTGGAAGAATTGCATGGGAATTTACCATAGAGGGAAAAGGGGTGCAAGAGAGCAGGTGACTATCCAAGGATCACTTCCTCCAGGCTCAAGAACAGTACATCCCTATGGGCAAGTGAGCAGAAGGGGCAGGAGACCTGAACAAGCTTTTGAAAATCAGCCTTTCAAGGATCACTTCAAGAGTCTGTCACTAACACACTTTTAAATAGAAAGGCAAGTACTTCGTGTCTGTCACAAGAAGTGCAATATGTCTCCAGACCAGGAAACTCAGAGTGCTCTAGCAAATGTGAAGTGGCTGCTGGTGATATTTATCTCAAACCACTTCCATTATTCTGTGGGAATAACTGGAGGGTTACAGTTTCCCCAGGCTTGTGCCTCACACCTTCTAGATCAGTGAAATTTCAACTGCATTTTAACAACACAGCAAGAATTACGGCAGCTTTTGTGCCTAAACTTCACAACTGCTATGAATGAAACACAGAGAGATTTGAAGGTCTATAACTGCAAAGAATCAAGTATAATTTTTACCAGAATATCTTTTTATCCAGAGACACAGCTATCAAAACCCTGAAGCTGTTACAGCATTATGCACATCACATTTTCCAGTGCCCTAGATTTCAAAAAACAACAAAATGAAAAAATACTCATCACTGCTCACGTGATTCTTGTATAATTGAATATTTTTTTTAACTTCTGCTATCAAAATAATACTACATAAAATTGTATCTCTTCCCTATGTTTTTTACTGTGTTCCTGTCCACAAAACGTACACCAAGCCACATGGGTGGGAAAATAAAGCTATGCAAATGAATAACAGGAACTACAGGAAGAAGCACATCATGCTTACTAATCCACCAAAGCCTTCTAATAAAATACAGAAAACATAAATTTTGATCATTGCTAATGTGAACACTTTGGATACACGTAAGTTGCACCAGAATATGTGTACTTTTTTTAAAAGATAAGAAAACCACCACTGAAAAAAAAAAGAGATTGAATTATTACACAGCTGGTATAAAGAAAGCCTTAAGAAAATATACATGTCCCAACACTTCATCTGATTTACAGATGTGGCCTAAAAAATTCAGCCTGTTGCCAGTCAACAAGACAATGTGCAAAATTTGGTTAACTTCTAGAGCCAGCAACAGAAGTTGTCAAATAGCACCATATACACAAACCCAGGAATCCATCATTGATGCTTCTTATGAAAAGGAGAAAAGAACAAGAGCACTTTCTACACTGAGAAGTAAAACTTAAACTATCTAGGATAGAGTTTATTCACCACATAGGACTTCCTGATTAAGGTACGGCCTGATTTCCTTTCAAAAAACAGCATTAGCATGATTTTAGTTACTGTTTACTTTACATAATGAATTATACTCTAACACAAAGCCAGAATCAGGCAGACCCAGTATCAGTAAAACTTATGCTTACTTTCTTTTCCCCTGACATCCCTCACTCTGGGAGTTTTTATGCAAGGCTCACTTTAACAGTAAAGTAGGACAGAGGAAAAAAAATATAAAATCACAATACACCTAACACAATGAAAGTTCCCACAGAAATGCCACCAGGTATGGTAGAGGCCTTTGAACATAAAAAGCATCATTTTAATACAGCTCAATCAATGTATCTTCTTACAGAGCATGAACCCATAGCATCTTCAGTCACTTCCATAATTAGCCCAGCTTGGAGAAGATTTCATGGCACATGTTCTTTAAATCAACAGAACTCTGAAACCTTTAACCTTTACTGGGCAGAGTCTGGTTTCAGAAGTGACCTTACAGAATCATCAAACCAGTAACTGCATCAGAAAAGTAATCAATGGCAGATGACTGAACAGAAAGAAAAAGCCTAAAGGTCTATTTGAAAAAACAGTGATGATGAAAAACTTCAGCTACTTTGCATGAACATTTTCATTCAATTCAAACTAGGTTTGAACTAGGTTCACTATAGAAAACACCACCACCCACACAAAACTCTGAAGTTGTAACAACTTATATGCTCCTAAATAAACTATCACAATAAACCACAGCCAAACAAACTGTACAGGAAAGAAACATTTTCAGTTCAAAAGAAAAAGCAATACTGGACTGTAAAAAACACCCAGCAAAACAAACACAACAAAACCACCTCACAATATTTTAAGTGTAGTGGATGATCGAAGAGATGTGTTTGCATTTCATCTGGCACAAGAGATAAGCCATGTAAACCAGGTGTAGGGCTTTCACCTAGGTGCAGCAAAGGAGTCAGGGTAATGTTAAATTGGCACTATGAAACCTGGCATTACAACTTGGTATCACACATGATCTAACTCAGGACTGGAAGTATCAGGATCAGTACCAGTATCTTTGCCAGATACTGCACTTCTGTTCATCTCCAGTAGGGTTGAAAAGGAGGAGAAAAAATGAAATAGAATATTTTAAACAGTCTATTTTAAACTATTTTAAACTAAAAGTCTGCTACATAAAGGCAAAACTGGACTTGTTTGCGAAAGACACTGCAGAAAGCCAAGTTTGCCTAGAAAGGTTATCAGCTCCCTACAGGAGAGCCAGTGGAGACCATGAATTCTCCAGGGCACAAGTGCAGCCCCACAACACCAAGCACTGTCTGAGGGACTTGAGTGGGACAGCAGCTTCCTTGCACTGTGCATGGCAGACTCACATCACCTCAGAGGGAAGGAACCACTGAAGCAGCCAAGAACTTTCAGAAAATACTTTCTTATTGAAAAGGCTGAAAGAACTTGGACACAAAGGACAGGATCAGGCACGAGAAAAATACAACATACAACTTACTGCTGCTTTCAAACTCTGTAGTAACAGAACTCCTCAGATATTTTAGTAAGAGTAAAGTAGAAGCATCTCTCTTCCCTTGCCTTGTCCCCATGTATGTGAAGAAAAATCACAAAATACACACAGTTCTGGAAAGAAAAGACATTCTATGACTCTAACCCAGTTCACACATTAGATGAAGAACCTATGGATGCACTTCTAAATTACGGGGCTCAAGAGTCTACAATGGATTGCTAATGAACAAGGTCACAAGAGCATCTACACCCTCACCATGTAACTGTGCCAAAGGGAATATCAGTCAGCTGGCAAGTTACCACACCAGCTTCCCACTAAACTGGGTGACATCTATCACTGGTTCCCAGCCTTCTACACATACACTGACAGTGAGGGGCAGGGTGGAAAGCAAGGGCCACAGAGCAGCAGACTGGGAAAAGACACAGGTCAACAGCCTAAATGCTGATGCTGAAGGGAACAAAGGAGCAAGTGACAAGTAGAGATCAATAAGAAGCAATAGGGAAGAGGCTGGAGAAGAAACTCACTAAAAATGAAGCTCATTCCAAACTGCTACTTTAGAAAGTTACTATTTTGGGAGGAAAGAAAGCATAGAGTCCGTTAGATGTTTAAATGATGATAAAAGGTATTTTTCTAAACCATGAACAGAGCAAGGCAGACAATCAAAAGTCACCTACAGTTAAAGGGTGAGGAAAATCCCATGTAGTTGCATGCAGGGCTCTTCAAAATATTCACAAAGCACACATAATGTATTGCATAAACCCAGGAATTTATCAAATTCCTGACTGAAGGTGAATAAAATGTCTTTTTTTCTTCCTTTGAATAAATTTTAATTTTAAATTTTAAAGATCAATGCTTTGGAACTTCAGAGTAAGAACAACATGGTTTTTTTCCATTTTATTTCTTTACGTATCAGTTACAGAGAGAAGCTTTACTTCAGAGAAACCCTTTCCAAGGTACTCACCAACAGTGGTGACAGGAGGCTGAGAAGGGTAGTACTGCACACTAGTGGTTGCTGGGAAGGGAACACCGCCTGGGTAAGGATAGTTTGGGAAGCTGCTTTGACAAAGAAAGACATGCTAATGTTATGCAACTATTAGTAAAATATCATCCACCTACATTATCTTTATTGCCACCATGTTAAACAGTCATTTGCATAATAAAAATGTTAAAATTGCAGGTCTTTTTCCTGTTCACATTAACATCTTTCACAACTGGTATTTCTGGTATTAAGGTACCATTTTATCTGAAACCCTATCTAGTTACTGCCTGGTCAACATCTGGATAACAAATTCTCCTTGTTTTGCTACATGAAATGCCACAAGCATCTAAAACAAATTATTCTAGCTACAAACTCCCACACAACAATTTCAAATTTAATAATTTTTAATATAAGAACAGTTAAGAAGATGACTGATGAACTGCTTTATGTAAACCTAAAAATGCTGTGCAAAATATGGTTGCAAGGTGAAACCTACACCTACTCCCCCAGAAATTCTCAGTCCTGCTCTGATGTACAAAGAAAGCAAATGTATTCAATTTCTCACTGAAACAATTATGAGATGACATGAGACAGTCTACAACATCTTTCTAAAATACATTTACTGTCAACTAAAAAAAGGACAAATTAGTCAGTACTAGACTGACAAACACCTGCATGCAGCAGAGTATTAACTATAGTAATAATTAAACAAAGTGGCCCCAAACCCCCTGCAAAATATAAAATAAGCATGTTCTGTCTCTCTTCAGGCAACTGCAAATTTAATAGTTCTTAAAACCTTCCTATTAATAAATTATATATTTTAAAAACAGTTCTCTATTACTTTTGTACAACCAATAAGAATGCTTCAAACAAACATATTTAGGAAGAAAAATCATGCTGTAATAACTTTAAAAAAATCCTAACTTTTCTCCTCTTAAAACATAACACTCCCCACCTCCCTGTCCTTGGAGGTTTTTATATTTTAAATGTCTTTTTAAAATAAAAATGCTCCATATTACACCAAAATATCATATGTTCCTACCACAAAATCAGGACATAAGGATATTAATAATAAAAACAATTATTTATGATGTAAAAAATGCAAGTACACACTAGGAGGCAGTAGTCAACATCTCACTATTTACTAACACAGGTCTGCAAGTCTTCTGAAAATGCTTTATTCCTAACTATTAGATAGAAAGAAAATCCTGATTAATATTAATAAAAAGCTTTTGAAGTAACTTTATGTTTTTAATATTCCCTTAGATACTCTAAGTCCACATTTATGCTGGAGTCAAGGTTTGTATTAACTCAGCAAAATTTTGTTCAATTTTTGAGATGATAATAAAATCCTGACTTTTAGGAAAAGAAAGAAAATATGAATAGAAAGAAAATAGAAAGAAATCTATGTCATGTAAAATACAAATATATAAAAATATATGAGTGAGGAAAGATAACAGCTGGGAGTTAGGCAATTTCAAGATTTATCACACCCATTATTTTTTTATTTGGAGCAACTAAGAAAGCTAGACCTTTCTCCAATTTTGGCTACTGACAAGAATTCAGCCCTCACCTTTAACAAACCCTGCTAACATGAATACAACAGATACACCATAAGAAAACACAATTATGATGAGACACTATTCAGTGAAATTCTCCATCAGGAAAATGATGATAGTTTAAAAGGGCTCTTACCTTGGGTTTGGAGTGCTTGATGTTGGATAGGGAGAAATTCCACCTGGAATTCCTGGCACATAGGAAGCTAAATAAAACAAGAATTTTGTGCATTTTTACATTTCAGGAATTAAAATCCTCAGTGTAAAGAAGTTCTTCCCCATATATAAAAATAATCCTATTGTTATATGGATTTTTTTTTTCTTAATCATTACTTTAAACTAATTACTGCATGGATAAAAGTAGGTATTAATTTAAAAATGCACAACAAATAGGTGTACTAAGAAAAAAAAAAGAATCTGCAGCTAGGGTACTCAGAAAAAAAACCTAAAACATGGTATTGAGGATGACCCACCTGAAGAGCTGTCTCCATTTTTTATGTAATAGCTGAAAAAAGAATTTAACCTTTCTAGCCAATGATGTCTTCCCACTAAATAACAAGTGCATAATTTAAGCACCTTCAGAGTAGTTGATTAGCTGTTTCATGATCCAACCATGTCCTTAGTGAGTAACTTCTGCTATTTAGAAGTTGTATTTAAAAATTTGTTATCAGCATATATAAATGTCTAAATAGTCTTAGCAAGTTTAAGATTTTTCTTGAGAAGCTGACAAAATTATGTTTTGGACATACCTATCTCACATTTCTAGCAATTTTAGGAATATTTCAACAAATAACTTTTTATTTTTTTAAAGAACTATTAAGAGTGGAGCTATTTCCACTCTTCAATGCTTTCAAATTATTAAAATTCTTGTCAAAGAACTTTATTTCTTCTTAAACAATGTATCTATAGCATGAAGAAACCCAAACCTTAAATGTCTGTAAAATAAGGAAAGTCTGATTACACTAGTAAAACTAAGTGGCTATTAATAATTTCAAAACCCTGAAACATTTTCACTAGAATTACTTCAGCTATGAACGAATTCATAGTACTTCAGTTCAATTCAATTGGAAATAGTAATTCAAAGCACTTCAGCTTTGAGTGACTACAAGAGCAATCAAATGTGGTTCATTGCAGGTTTGTCCTTAAGGCACAGCCCCTGCTAAAACGACACTTATACTGACCCCCACTGTTCCAGGAAAATCAGGACAATCCAGTCCTTCCTCTGGTGCTCTCATAAGCAGGGCAGCCACAGACAAGCTGAAAAGTCCCAAACACCTGCCTTTAGTCAGTTATTCCTAATGGTCCCATTTATGCTTGCTACCAATTTTCTCACAGGTCCAGAGCCTAAAACCTTGCTGAAAATGGGTTCTGCTGGAAATGGTAATGAATACCACTTCAGCTTTTCAAATGTAACACTGTGATCAAGTAAAGGCCATATTTCAATAGAAAATGGACACAGACTTAAAAATCTGGAAAAAATAAATAACCCCAAATACAGCTAGTGTACCATTAAATTAATGTGGAACTGTTATAACCTCATTAAATAAACAATATCCAGCTAAACTGCTTCCCCCTTCCGTACTGTCCCAGTCTTTAGGTCTATGCTTCTATGCTAATATTTTTTTGGCTTTCCCCCACCTAATAGAGAGTCTCCTCCTGGAAGAATTTCTAGGATTTTGTGTTTCCCACTTCTTCTTTTTCCCCCACCTACCTATCCTGCAGTCTTTAAAATAAGATGCCTCCAGAGGTTTAAATAAATAAATGATTTTAAAAGTCTTGGGGATTTTTGCAAGAAAATAAGAATGGGTATCAAGTCAGAACATCAACTTAACAGAGAACAAAGAACAAAAAAATAACAAAGAAGTTTTCTTTTTAAATATTCAACCAGCAATTTGAAAAAAAAAAAGAAAAACCATACAAACAGGACCATGGGCATACACAAGCTGTAGGCATGCCTGTGCTTATGAAATCAATGGTTGCAGGATACTTAAAAGATGGGCTTGTATTATTAGAATGAAAAAAACTGAGATACAAAGCTATTTGAATAATCACTTTGTAAGTCTATCTTGGAATGTTGACAGGACACTGGTTGTTTTGAGGGTGGTCTGGTTTTGTCTGGGTTTTGCTGTGTGTTATAATACAAATTTGATTTTTCCCCTCTAAAACCCAAAGGCTCACATGAATTCTTAGACTTACAGAACCTCTTTAGTTGGAAAAGACCTTTAAGATCATTGAGTCCAACAAGGTAAAGTGAAGTAAATTCACAACCCAGGTGAATTCATTAGTCAGCAATATAAAAAGTAAAATGCATAATTTGTGAGCAAACTGCAGGGCAACAATCCCTCTGAAATGTTAAGATGATTATTTGCAGAAAGGAGCAGTGATGAACACTTACTGGTTGGTGGGCCTGTTGCCTGGTAAGGGGGGTAGCTGGAGGAAGCAGTAGGACGAGAAAACACTGGAGGTTCCTCTCCAAACACAACAATCATGACCTGGATCAGCTCCAACAAGTCTGACTGGGGCTGGGAGGGAAAGCAAATCACAAGTTGCTCATTTTGCTAACAGAGAAACTCTCTGTAGCAACAACAGGATGCCATTCCATCAGCTCTCAAAGGCATTCCTTTTATTTGTGGGTTTAAATGTTCTTAAAATGTGTATCTCTCATGTGTATACATATGTGCATAATTAACTTCCTTTCTGCATTCTATTACACACACCAAACCCAATCAGCTTGCACTCAATACCAAGTAAAACACACCCAGAATAAACTGGGTAATACATGGTTCCATATCAACTGCAGGACAATAAATGACTGGGTGTAAGTGTCCAATGATGAATTATAAAAATATTTTAAAAAATTAAATCCACCCCCCAACATGAAAAATATACAGATCCCCAAGTTTTTTAGACACTTCAATTTCACACATCACAGCTTTTGCTCTGATTCAGAATGCCTCAACAGAAAAAATATCCTAACCCATTAAGGAGTGACACAAACCTCCTTGAAACACAGTTAAACCAGGCCTCTCTGTTCATAACTACTTAATATAGGCATGATTTCATTTTGCCAAAATAAGAACAAGCATCATGAATGCAGCACCAGATTAAATACCCCAATTCAGAGTTTATTTAGCTCTTTAATCCACTTATTTATTTTTACCAACCTCTCAAACTGAAAGAATTTTCTATCAGCTCTACCTTGGATGATCCCCTTGCTCTGTGCAACACCTGACCTGGGCAGTCTTTTTCCACGATTACTATGCAAGCACTGAACTACCACCCAGCCTTAATAAATGCATTCCTGTTAATCACTTTTTACACAACCATGCATCTTGTATCATTTTTCTAATCTTGACAACACAGTTTAGCTTCTTTACAAGTCCATGTTTTGGCCAAAACTTCTGTGAGGCCTGCACTGCTCAATGCCTCCATTTATTGGTAAAGCAAATATATCCATGTACATGAGGCTCCAGGAATGTCTGCATAAAGAACCCAAGAGCTTGTAAAAGTCCATTTTAGTCACAGAGATGTTTTAAGTAAATTTATAATTTCCCTTCTGTAACTATTCCTATCTCACAAATCTTCACATCACTCTCTTGCCAGGGGAGAGGACACCTTGTGCTGCTCTGTTTAATCAGACAAGTTGTAACTGAAAATACAATTAATTACATTAAATAACCAGAACACAAAATGCAACATCCTGAACTTTAAGACATTTCAAAAAAACACAGTAGATTTTATTTTAAAAATGGTTTAAGATCTCTAATAAACACTATGGTTTTTTTTTAAATGATACAACTTTCTTGAGGAATGCAGAATGAGGAGTTTGAGAACTTCAAGTTCCCTGTACTTACATATTTCCACTCATGCAGGTAGGGAAGGTATATCTTTCCATTTGCATCAACGTGCTTCCCAGTTTTTATTGTCATAGAGCTAGTGGGTTTAACAAAACAAATTGGGGGGTTGAAAGGGTAGGTGTCCAGCAGCCACAAGCAAATTGGGATATTATATGTGTTACCTAGAAAAGATATTTTGAAATATTTTAGAAGTTGTCTCAATTCTTCAACTGTCCTCCTGCATTCAGATTCATAAAAAACTCCTAGACCCAGTAAACTCAACTTCTAACAAAGTCAGAAGCCAGAGCCAAAATTTACTAATAACATTCAATGAATTGGTAACACTATGGCCACAAACTCAACATCTTTCAGAACAATTTAACTTTGTGCATTAGTGGTGAGTGATGATTGTAAATCAATCTCACTTGTTCTATAAGGCAATATTATAAGACTCTATTTTGAATTATCATTAGCTGCAGTAATAAATGGTTTGCAACCCTCAATTCAACTGACAAGCCTGAAAAAACGTGCAATGCTGAAAGAAAAAAGATGCTACAAAGCTGTAAATGACTGAAGAAGCAATGCTCAGCATTCAAATGTTATCCTGCAGCAAACATGGAGAACAATTTCTTTAAAATATTTTACTTTGGACAAGTAAAGGATTTCCAGAAAAGAGTGATCAGCAAAGTAGTGAAGTTCAATCAGGACAAATCCAAGTTTTTCATGCAATTTGGGAAAATAATGGGGATGATGATAATTATAATACATGCATACCTCTGTAAGGCACAGGAATGGTTCCACTGAGGCTCATCAACTCCCTGGATGAACCATCATTAAAAACTGAAAGAGAACAAACAATATTTTAAAACAAATATATTGGTTATGTTAATCCTGGTTCAGGTTATTTCCCATCTATTACTGGCATAAGTTTTCACAAGTTACACACATATAAACTCAGCCTGAAAGGTTCAGCTCTTGCACATTTATGGATTAGCAGATGACTGTCCACAGTCAGGTAACTCCTTATGAATAACACATTTCTGAGAAATGAATGACTAACCATTGGCAAACTACATTCTCTACAAATAAAACTGTTTCCTCATTCAGTGACCAAAGAAAATGATGGAACTCTGCAAACTGCAAGTAATGCAAGTTGCTGCAAAGATAATCTGAACTCAAACTTGATTTAAAAAAACAAGTGTCATCTGAGGTTTATAAAAGAATTCCTTATGCCTTCTTCAAAAAAAACAGGTCAGCAAGAATACTGAAAATTCCTGAGCCACAGGCATTTATTACCAAATCGGTAATGTAACTAAACAGTAACACACTAAAGAGGAAGAAAAAATGCTTGACTCTGACAAATATTAGTCACAAACTGCACAAGAACTCTGACCTAAATTTACTGAGTTGCTGTATTTAGTTTCCTCATACTTTTAATCCAATACATTATTCTTGGCTGAATGAAGCAGCTTCTGTTGAGGAAGCTTTTATCTTCTTAATTCCTACTGAAAGTTTCTAGCCACAATTCAAATGTAGGTTACTGTGCACAGTCATTGTGGTGCTGATGTCCTGCAAAGGCAGGCAGAACATGTTGGGATGTCAGTGGGGGTATGTATTTAATTATTAATATGATCTTGAAAACTGTCTCATCAGCAATGTAATTGTCAGATTACGTTCTTCTCTGACTTAGAGATGGGGCAACTGAGAGGCATTTTAAAATCTTTTATTCCATTTTTAGTCTCATGAGAAGGGTGAGACAATACAGATTGTCTCTGTAATCTACAGATTATAACAGATGTTATAATTTACACCATCATAATTAGAAGCTAACTATTTCCTAATTACAATACACTGTAAGTGTTTACTGGCCTATCAGCTTTTGCTACACCATGCTGTAAATGTCTTAAAACGAATCATCTAAAATTACCCCTCCCGGGTCTTACTATAACGTATCTTTCATAGTTCTATTTCTCCAAAGTATCTAGTCTTATTTGCAAGGCCATCCTTTGAAACTTATTTCTAGTTCCATGCATTTCTAAGTCAGCAGTTTTTATCTCAAAGTTTGCACAGAGGTGCATCCTATGTGAGCCTTCTGTCAGGCTTTGAGAATTCTCTACAAATCCCTTTCCCACATTTCCCCCTCTCTTGAATGGAAAAAACTTTTTTGATGGCTTTGTTCATTGTCATGTACAGTGAAGTACACAAGAATTCTCTACAAATCCCTTTCCCACATGTAATCACTTTCTTGCAGCTGATGTCACTGCTACAAATAATATTGATTATCTGTAAGTGATTCTGTGCTTAGCCTCTTCCAGGCAGCTTAAAGAGCATTAGGGAACACAAATGGCTACAGCTCAAGGATATCTGGAACTGTGATCACCATCTTATGCAAACTTGTGCAGCTATTCAGCCACAGTCCTTTCACTCCTGTTTTGTTTCTCCAGTCACTGCATGAATTTTTATTTCTGTCACAGCTGCTGGCTTGCAGCTACTCAAGTTAAAACTAAATCATCTTTTACCTGTCCATGTCTCTTCTTAATATTTCTCAATCCAGATACACAACTTAAAAAGCAGAAGACTTGAAAATTTCTGATGATGTATTAGTAATATAAATTAGATCACACAGGAATCTCACAGGTAACAGTTAAAAAAAGGTGAAGAAGACTGACCTCAGCACTTACACTGGCTCACTGCTGTGAAACCCTAGATATCATCTTCCTTTAACACGTTTAAATTAACCTAGATACTTTAAAACAGCTAACAAACAGTGATTATCATCAATAATTTACATTACAAAACTCTCATGCCAATTTTCGGTATACTTGGCACTGTTTTCCTCGTACTCTTAAGGACTACCACAATGATTTTAAATGAAGCATTTCTTCATTGATTTACAGTTCTTCCTACACAGAATTTTAAAAATGTCTTTATATGGCAGCAAAGCTGAATTTGTAAGATACCAGCAATCTCAGGACACCAACTGATGACATCAGTGAGTGAATAACTAAAAGTTATGCTGTGAAAAACGTGACACTTCTGAGCACATTAGATAGTTATTTTCTAAAGTAACTTTATTATATTACTGACTCTGTGTTTCTAAAGAAGTGTTGATGTCAGAGACAAAAAAGAGAAACTTAAGTTGTTTTCTAGTGTCAATCTTCTTTTTCCCCCCTACAAGAACTACCAAAGACATCTAACACATCAACAATTCACCAAAAAAAATTTTCTCTTGCACAGACTAACCATATGAATCCATGACAGGTTTGAGGTCCTTGTACTGACTAATAACACTGGTTGTCTCCTGTATGGTTAGGTCTCTATACTTGTACTGAAAAACAAAAGAGAAAGAAATTACTTCAGAAGCTAAGTTTTTAGTATAATTTAATTCAATTTTTTATTTTACCCAACAGACAGCATTTATGAGAGTTTACATGGACATTCTTCTCCACTCTTAGTTTGGAAAAATAATTTACTTGTCCATATTACCTAAATGACCACTGCCTATAAAACTCATTGAACTTTAACAAGATGTTAAGTCTTAACAAGGATGTAAGCATCAACTGATTTGGGAAAGAGCTACTGCATTTTCTTTCATGTTCTACCACAACCAAGTGTATCTGAGAAATATGAATGAATCTTTTAAAAAAAAAAGTCATCTCCAAATGAATACAGTGATGTTTTGAACATTCCTGATAAACAGCTATGTAGGATATGAACCACACAGATCTATTTCATAGCACTTTTCAAAGCAACACCCTATTTATCAATGATTGATTAGCATTCACATGTATTTTGTCAGCTAGAAAGCAGACATATCAAGGCACAACATTACCAGCAGTAACACTGGTCTTACCCGAGTCCTTTTATCAGGAGCAAGGAGTAACAGCCCAGATGCCCTACAGAATATACAGATACCCCACTACAGAATTCACCAGTCTCAAAGCCATAACCCACAGACAGCAAAGAGGCTCCTGGGCAACAGAGAGTTGGTTCACCACACAGTGCAGCCCTTTAGCCTTGTTGTCATTTCTCTTGATAATTATGATTAAAAAGAAAAGTCAGCGATGTGGTCCCCTGACATTTTTTCATTCTAATACAATTTTAAAAAACTGCAATCTTCAGATGCCTTAAGGAACACAGCCAGCAACCTTTCATTGAACCATGGTAGGAAGACAAAGAGCCCAGCACAATGAAATGTCCAACATCCAAAGCATGCAAATGTTAACGACATCTGAACAAATTAATTCAGACATCATCCAAGAGCAAACTGTGGTGCCACAGCTAAAGGTCACCTTGGCCCTGACAAACACTCATGAGTTGTGAAGCTTAGACACTAACTCTTCTTCCTGTCACCTCCAGAGACTGACAAGGATGCTCCTCTGGGGCATGACAACTTGGATTTATTGAGCAGAGATGAACCCACCATGCCACTTCCACAGTGCCACCTCAGCCTAGAGGAAGCACCAGCACCTCGGGTGATGCTGTGACTGCTCTCCCTCAAATGACCAAGGACAAAACAGCCACATGGTCTGTCTGCAAAGTGCTGGTCTGTGGGACAGAAAGCAATCCTTCCAGCAGGGATTCCTGTGTGCACAGGGAAGCACCAGCACAGAGGTCTATCAGCCCCTGGATGCTGTTTTGGTGGGAAGGCTGCAGCAAAGCATCTCAGCCTCCTTTGTAAAATTGGTGCAGGATGGGGATGTGTAGCAGGCCTTGACAGAGAGACAACTTTGTTAATACTTGAATACATTCCTCCCTCCCTCCCCAGCACCTGGCAGAAGCAGGAACAGACATTGCCTGGACATGGAGGAATTTTCATGTACACCAGCCAGACTGGCAGCACATACCCACACCACTGCAGGTGTCACGACAGGACAAATGACAACTGGTCACCAGCTAGTTTTAAAGGGCAGGGCCTTCTCATAGGAACAAACCTTATGGTCCAGGACAGAGCCTCAACAAGACTGGCGCAATCACTATTAAAAAGAGAACAGGATTCTGCTAACAGAAGCTCCAAAAAAGCACAAGCATCACAGAATGGTTTGGGTTGGAAGCAATTTCAAAGATGATCTTGCTCTGAGCCCAAGGCAGGGAACCTTCCACTATCCCAGGCTGCTCAGAGCCCCTTCCTGCCAGGGATGGGGCATGCACAGCTTCTCCAGGCAGCCTGTGCCAGTGCCTCACCACCTTCACAATAAAGAAATAAGCAGTCAGGCTCTACTTCCACTTTTGGCACAAGAATCAGTCAGTTGAGTCAAGAACTGATAAAACAATGCCTGCCCGCTCAGCAGGCACTCTGTGCATCTGATACACCGTGGGGCTGATGAGCCACAAATGTGGTTATTGGGGGTGCTTTCAAAAATTAGGCACAACACCTGAACATTAAGCAAGCATTTTCATATCCCTATTAAAACAAAGAAAGATAATATTCTTACAAACTGTTTTTACACTGAGTGATGATTACTTAGTAGAGAGACAGCTGTATGATTCCAGCTACTGCCACAAGCAAAATTAAGTGTTAATTTCAACTGTTAATTTCTGTACTTAGATTGATTTCCAATAAATGTCAAAATCTCTTTGGAAAATATAAGATCCTAGTGATTCCTACAAAGGTAACTAAAACTGATTAATTTGAATTCTTAATTTCTAGACTCCCTTTTCCTCCTCCATTCTCAGATTGCAAATGCATTCCTCTCATTTTACATACAAGGAAACAGATCATAGAAAGATGAAGCTTTTCAAGATCTGACAGCAGGTAAATACCTGAAGTTAAATTAAGTGCTTAGGTTCCCCCAAACTAAGCTTTAACAAAAGGATCAAGCTTTTGTTATCTCATACACTGAACTATCCAATATGTGAAATATCACTAAACTTCCCTCTCTAGAACAGACGGTGCAACTATTTTTTAAAAATAAATATAATGAAATAACATCTTCATTTTTCATCACCTACAGGAAGTCAGACAGGAGTATAAATTTAAAAAGTGTGGGGGAACAAGGACAATGGACTACCTTAAATTCTATTTCTTCTATGGCATGGCAGTAATTCATTTAGCAAAGACAAGTGCATACAAATACACACATGATCTCATTTGATGACACTGACTAGGTATTCAACTATAATTTTCAAGCTGATAAAAATAATCTGCTTATGACTCCATGCAGGTGAATGTGCCTTTGGTTTTGATCAGATTCTCAACTATTGCACTTCATTTCAAAACGCTACACGTATTATTAAATGCTGCCAAAAAATATTCAAAATCCCCCCAACAAAGCCGTAACTCCCCCTAAGTGCCATCCTTGGGGGTGTCCATTCCAAGCTGCTGGACAAAGGCCAGTTTTCAGTGAGGAGTGGCACGCCTGGCTCTGCGTGATTCAGTGGTTAATGATTTGCCTTCCATGAGATTTTCCCGTTTCTTTACAGAGGGGCGACAACCAAGCGCACCCCACCCCGGCCAGTGATGCAGAGCTCGCCTTGCCCCTCCTGCGACCGGGGAGCTCAAGCGCCGTGTGTGCCCGGCTCTGTCCCAGCCCAGCCCCGCAGCCGGGCACGACCATTTTAGGCTCTCTGCGCCGTTCCTCCCTTCCCGACCCAACTCCCCGGAGCCTCCGGGCGCTGGGCCCCGCTGCCGCCCGCCCGCGGGCCGCGCCCGTACCTTGGTGAGCATCTTCTTGAGCTGGCTCTCGGACACGGCCCATGGCGGCCGCCCCTCGCTGCCGGTGTCGGTGCCCGCTGCCCCCGGAGCCGCCGGCCCGGCCCTACATAAACACAGGAAGCGGCCGCGCGCCCGCTTCCGGCGGCGGCGCCGCTGCCGCGCGTCACGGGGCGGGCACCGAGCGGGGCCGGAGCGGGGCTAGCGGGGAACGCGGGGTTAGCGGGGAAGGCGGCACACACGGGACACCGGAGTAACGCACAAAACACGCCCCTAAGAGCTGGCAGCATTTTAAGATTAAAATGATTACGTAAACACCAAAGTAAATAAACAACAGCTTGAGTAGTCGCATGAGAATAAATGCTCAACAGATGAGAAACACCACCATGAAAAAGAACGTAAAACCTTAAATTCATAGGGTTGTTTTGTTTAAGTAAGTGAAAAAAACCAAATCCCAAAGTGCAGCTTTAAAAAAATATAGCAGCAAAGTTGGTTACCTGCAGCCATCACTAATTTTGCCCCATCATTTACCACTACAGTGAAAGATATTTGGGTATTCAAAAAAAAATAAAGGTCTGAATTACTGAAGGCTTTTTTCTTTCCATGTTTAATCCAGTTCTGAGATCAGTATACACTCAGAACTCCCTGCATGTATGGGTCCTTGTGAGATGGAGGTGGAAGGCACAAAGGTTCAGATCTTTTGCTCTGCAAATGAGATCCTACAGATCCTACTTTTGCTCAGAACAAATTTCCAACAATATCTGGAAAATTTCCAACAATATTTGGGAAATTTTCAACCAGCCACTCCTCAAAGTGTAAATGTGGAATGACATTCCTAAGCTGCACACAGCAGGAGTGGAGCCCAAGTCCCTTGTGCCTGCCATGTGATGCTGAGGTATAATCAGGAGTAACACAGTCTTTTGCCAGCAGTAAATCAAGAGGTTAGAACCCAAAAACCCCCTTGATCTCAAAACCATCTGGTTTTTACCTACAAATCCACATCCTGCTTTTTCATCACATCCTTGGTCTCCAGGGAAGAGGGTTACAGGTTCTGTTGCCTTCTCCTGAGGCTGATGTAAAGCTCCCAGCCAGCTTTGGTTTGACATCTGAATGTGCAGATACTCCTGTGCTGTTTAACTGCTGGATTTTATCTTTTATTTTTATTTGAAGCCCAGCTCCTGCTCCCCCCATTCAGGAAGAGCCCCTGTTCCAGTGCTGCATGTGTGTAGTGAGAACTGCAGGTGCTTTAGTACTCTCAATGTTCTCAAAAAATAAAAGCAAGCAAGTCATGATTGGAGTATTTCAGACATGATAAAGTGTGACCAGAAATCCATAGTCAATAGTTCAGGTTTGAAGGATACTGTGAACACCATGTTCCCCTTAGTAAATAGCAAAATACCAGGAGTCCATTGACATTAGAACATCTACAGCCAGAGCAGATGGAGCTATGGAATTGCATCCCCAGTGCCTGTGGAGCTGGAGTGTGACTGTACCCTAAACAAGCCTCAGATACAGCATTTAAAAGCCATGAGGAGGGTTCAAGTGGACTTTGCATACTGGAGTTTTTGCAGAGCTGGGTAAGCCCAGCTTATCATAAGCCCAGCTCTCTTTTGCCTCATAAAGAGGTGCAAAAAGCTAAGAATAACCCAAGAATCAGGCTATAACTGGCAGCCAAAACCCACAGGCAAGTGCCACCTGAATTTAGGTAAAATATTCTTGAGTGTTACCTGCCTCATTTTGGCTACCAAAAGTGCACTTCACAAAGAAAAAATTGCTATACAGTGCAGTATTAAATTATTTAAACCTAAACTGAGAAAGCACTTTTGGAAAGTAAAGTAACAAAGCTTCCTGTTTTCTATAGAAATCCTTATATATGAAGCGACCTCTTCTGCCTTGCAGATCTCCAACTTCAGTGAGCAGACACAGAGGCTTCCCTTGTGCTTCCTTACAGTTTCAGCTGCTGCTGAAGGTCATGAATTGAGCCTGCACTGCTTTGCAGTTTCTCCTGCACCAGTGGGTCTTCCTCCAGTCTGACTGTTTCAATCACTCCACTGGTTCCAAGAATACATGGGAGACTTAAGAACACTTCACTGTTTATATTGCAACATCCCTGAAACAAAACACAAGGAATGCTGTCACAAACACAGTTACTTATTTATGCTGCAACTACACAAAAGCGTACAATTACACAAAATGACTTGATTATTTTAATTAAGCAAGGATATTCCAACATGTGGCATGTTTGGATAGGTCAAAGTCTATTAATTTTAGATACTGTAAAGTGGGTTACTGTATAGAAACTGTAAAATATTACCATGCAGATAAAAATTTGTGAACCATGCCACTATTGGGGAATTTTTCCAAGATAGATAGATAGATGTCTATAATGCAGGTATAAACAAAGTTTATACCACTAAACACCATTTCTTAGCTAGAACAAGCAGGGACACTTCATAGTACAGTATCAGTTCTTTTAGGACTGAACAAAATCAATTAAATAATGCAGTCCAAGAAGAGTGGAAAATTTCTCAAATATTGATCCCATACAGATTCTGCAAAAGAATTTATCAAACTTATATCCCTATAATTCAAGTTTACATTGTAGACTGTGTTTATTTTTGTAATCTGGGACATTTTACATTCTAGAGATACTTTAAGAGACCTGTGACTCCTCGGTATCTATATTTAGTTCAGGAATGATTAAAAATTTCACTTGAAACATAATGATTTAATTAGGTGTGTGCTTGTACTCAATAAAATAAGCAGCCAGCTCAACTTCCCTGCACAGGAACATGCAAATTGTCCTTCTGAAGGCTCTAAATTGAAGCGACAAATTAAATTAAATTGACAAATAAATGTTTCTACATGGGTTTTCGCATCATATGGAATGATCTAATGCTTTAGTGAAGCCTCTCAGAAGAAACTTCAAACAAAATTCTGTCTACAATTTTAAGTTAACTCTTGCTTCATTATCTTCTCCTCTTAAGGAAAGTACTAAGGAGTAAAAAACCAGCTGTTTCAAACTTAATCAAATAAAATGCTGGCAGAAAATGCATTTTATACTTTCAGAAAATATACAAAATCCTTTTGGCTCCTAAAAAAGCCTATATTTAATATTAAGCACTCTGGAACTACAACTCACTTTTCATTTGCCAAATCCAGCTATTCCAGGGGTGCTGGGCAGCAACCTTAAATGTATTTTCTCTCTGAACTTGTATTTTTAGGAGAATAATCCACTTTTACTATTGTTTTCAGGTTAAAACAGTAAGTGATTTTTGATCATTTTTGAACTAGAATTGAGAGCTGTTGCTGGAAGAAAGTAATGGCAGTAGCACTACTTCAGAACAATGAGATGTCTGTGCTGCTAAAACTAATGGTCATATCTGGTATAAATAATATAATTACAGTGCCAACCAAAAGGTATTAATAACACATTTACCTTTGCCAGAGTGGATACAGAATGAACCTTTCTTTTATCTTTCATAATGCTGTCAACCAAATCAGCAACTGAGAGCCCAACAGACCAAGACCTCTGACCTTTTCCCTTTAGGACTTCCATGGCTCTACACATAAACCAGGAAAAGGAGAAAAACGTAAGGTTGTAATTGTAAGGTTTTTCTGTAAAACCCAAAATACAGATTTAAGTGTACCATGTCAGGTAAAGCATACTACAAAAATATGATTCTCTGTTTTGGAAAACAACACAATGGAATATAGAATTGCTGAAAATAATTTCTTTACAATATTTTTTTCTACACTCGTAACAATTTTCTTTTCTGTCAAGAGGTGTAACTGATAATTAAATCAGTTAAATTCATCCAAACTGGTGCTTGACTTTGAAGCAAATGCTTCCAACACAAGCTCTGAGAAAAGTGGGCCAGAAGACTTGTCTAGTATTATGTTTTAAATACACAATCAAACAACTCTGATATTCTGCTGTATATTGTGTTGTCTCTTTACATTGCCACAGGCACAAAGTTAGTAAGAAAACAGTGGCTCTATACAGATCCATAAAAGTGAATGACAACTTGACCTACAATTTCCTATAAACTCAATATATGAACATTTTAGAGCAAGCTTTCCCCACTTCATAAAGAGCTGAAGAACATGTAAACACCAAGTGCCTAAACACGAAGGAAAAAAAAAAGGTTATAATGGTGCTACCTGTTAGCCACCTTTTCCCTTGAGTTACGAGCAGCCATTGCTTCTGTTTGATTTGCAGCTACATTACAGCTGGTCCATGATGGTACTAAATAGAAACAACCAAAAAAAACCAAAAAGCATTTTAGGTTGTGGTTTGTTTTGTTTTTTTTTATTCCTGTGACAAATGGCAAATACTTTTGCTACTGCTCCAGCTCTACAGATTTGGTACTCCACAACTGCATTACTTAAAGCCATTATAATGAGAATTTACCACTCTTCTTATTACTTTTCTCTTTATCTTCATTACTTTTCTAAATTATTCTTTCATTATTCAGTTACTTAGGCCCTGCCAGGACATTACATGCTCATGGTCATAAAAAAACATCACTTTACCTTTGTCTTCCCCTTGTTCACCAATAACCCAGGCATCTTTTGCCAGCACGTCTGCCTTCAGAAGGTTGGTCAGAATGTACTGAAATCTCTCTGAATCAAGGTTGGCACCAACTCCAATTACTCTGCTTTTGGGAAATGAGCTCAGCTTCCACGACACAAATGTCATTACTTCAACTAAATGTCAAAGAAAAAAACATGTTGTCAATGAAGAACCCCTCAAAATTCAACTCAATTGCAACTTTTGAATCATCATTATGAAAAACCCTGAACTTCTTTACTTTAGAAAAGGCATGAGCACGTGAGAACATATTGGTAGTTTATTTCAACCTAAAACACAAAGTCAGGTGGGGAAGAAGTAAAAAAATAAGAACAATAAAGGTAAGAGAGTAAGAAGAGCTGTCTCCAATGCATTACAGGATAGAGGCACACACTTTCCCTTTCCTAAGTAGTGATTTTGCTTTGTCTTCGTTCACAGTACCACTGACCTGGAAATTTAAACCTTCCACCAAAATCTAGCTGCAATATTCACTATAAATGCTATACTTTGTAACTGAGTAGCTTGTAAGTGTGAACATGTGGCACATAACCCACATGGATCTATCCTTCCTGCAAGGAGAAATGTGCACATAAAACTCACAACTGACAAGACAACAGCCAATGGATGCTAATGATGTAGACACAGGTTGAAACTATGCACAGAAACATACAGAAATACATACCTGTTACACAAAACAAAGTACATTATTTTCTTTTATCTTGGTAACAGTAAAGAAAAAACCCTCAAAGACAGTGTCCTGCTCAAAGCTGAAAAGGAAAACATTTTTCAGAGTAGGAAGAATTTTTGACTAACCAGGTGTATTCAGCAGTTACATATTTTTAAAACAGGCCAGAGAAAAAGCCAGGTGAGGGGCAGAACCTTATGCAAAGCACCAGCATACCTGGCTGAGAAGCAACAAGGAGAACAGCATTCTGACTGTAGTGGGAGACTGCTGGAATAATTCCTCTGAACAAATCCACATTGCTTTGTATGACATCGAGGTAAGTCTGAGCATTACCCAGAGAATTCACTGTAAGCACCACAACTTTGGAATCAGCTGAAGCAGAAAAATCTGAAAATATAAAGAAAATAAATTTTGACATTTATGTCATCCTACTGAGGTTTGGATGCAAAACCAAGAGCTGTTCTAAAGGCTGAACTACAGCATCCAGATTAATTAGGGATTCTTTGCCTCCTGGCCCCCTCATATCCCCCAGTGTGGAATTTAGGGCACTTCCACAGCACCTATAAAACACAGCTCTCCCACAGAGCTACCTTCCTGTTTTATAGGTGTCAAACACGAAAGGTAGACTACAATTTGTCCAAGGTTACAGAGCAGAGACCAGAAAACATCTAGACAGATAAACTTTTCCAAGTTTCTTTGGCAAGAAAGAAAAAAGATCTGTGAAAAGGCTCCTTAACTTTTATTCCAAATGTTAAAGAAGGGGAAAGACTTTTACTCCTTTATCTGAGGCTTCTTCTATAATTTTTGATCTTATACCTTAATCAAGGGTGTGTAGACACATGAAAATCACTCCAAAAGTCTATTTATTAACTCAAATAAAAGACAAATTATACTTATTAGCTCAAAGAAACACACAACCACACTTGCTGCAGGAATTTAGAAGCCAAAGCTGCCTTGAGCAGGTATCTCTGAATATTTAAGTGCCTGATCACACAGGTGATCAGCCTGGACACAGAAATAAGGTGATTTGTCTGTTGCACCACTTTTGTAACCAGCTGAAGCCAAAGCAGAAGTCTAATTCATTGACAAAGTAAAACCATACTAACCAGAATAAAATTAATACCAGCTTGCCCCAAAACTAGATATAAACATACTAAAATAGGTGACAGTATACAAACATTTTGTAGTATTGTAACACTACCAAGCTTCTTATACCACAGCTAAATGCAAACATACAACAAGCAACCAGAGAGGCACAAACAGATTTGCAGTACAGTTGCACAACCAGGGTCCAGGCAAAAAGGTGTGCTAGCAGTAAAACCTGCAAGATAAGATCAAAGAATGTACAGCAGGCAATGCCAGGTGGCAGAAAAAGCCACAAAGACGCCTGGTGGAACCAGAACTAGTCACTGTCCCCAAAATAAGATAAATTAAAAGAGAAGAACAAGAAAACCCCTCATTTCATCTTGCAAAGGGTGCAAGGAACATGGAAACATGACATAAGCAAGGAACAATGTTAGTCAATTCAGCTCCAGCTTTCCCTGTGGGAAAACTTCTGAGCTGCATGGCCTCAACCTCTGCAACCATCAAAGGCTATATAACTAATCACTAATTAGAGAGACATGGCACTGACTCTGTTGATTTGTATGCTCACAGCTGACTGAGGACAAGAACTCATTAAGAACTCATTGTTTGAGTATGCAGTGATAGAGATCAAGGACTCACTATTGGCCATGTGCATGTTTAATGAACATCAAACTAGAAAAGCAGCACTTTGAAACACACCTTTATTTATCAGCCTTTTGAACACTGCATTCACAGCCTTCACTAATTTCTATGCAAATATTTTTTTCCTCCTTCCCTCCCTCCCTCTGCCCATGACACAGAAATTCTAGCTTGGCTTCTCTGTATTTCTGCATGAGTCCAATCTCAGCATTAGCCTCTTACCTGCAAGTACAGACTTTTAAAAAAAGACAGCCTATATGCCACTGTATCTCCCCAGGCGTCCCGCTCTTGCTACAATGAGCACAAGCACACAGAGTACAGCATCCACTCCTGTTCCAGAAACAACATTTCATACCTTTGCTGATCTCCACATTTGGCACAGCAAAAATCTCCAAATCCATGGTCCCTCCTCTTGCTGCACCTTCAGAAAGATCCAAAAGAACCACCTTGTCTGCAACATCCTGTATGAATAAAAATAATACAGATCAGAATACAGATAAACCAAAACAAAACTTGTCTGTATGGGAGTGAGGAACAAAAACCAAAATTCCTCCCATTTAATTGTTTGCTGTACTGTGCACAAATCAAACAAAATTACTGGTCAAAATAACTGCCAAATCACAAGGAAAAGGACTTAGTTCTGTAAGTTTTTTGTTTGTTTTTGTAATGTGTTTTTTCCAGCTAGACTTCCTAAACTATCTTTGGGAAGTCAAAAATTACTGTTACTGTTGCTAAAAAATACTGTTAAAATTTACTGTTACTGTTGTACCTAACATACAGCTGTGATGAAGTACAGCCAATCTACTGATTATCGTTTTTCAGGGAACTAGGAGATCCTGGTTGTAAAAGGCTACTGCTGAGACAAGAATCCTTTAGGGATTTTCAAAGTAAGTGAATTCAATACTCAACCCTTTGAATTAAAAAGCTGACTAAGAAATCAGGGCAGAAAACTAACACCTCTGTGTGTCTTAAGTTAACTGAAGAGACAAATAACCTACGCAATGACAGTTGTTAAAAGTGATGAGGTATTCCTTAGTGTCAGATATTAAGAACTAGATTGGAATCCTCTTTTTTAATCAGGTCCCTTTCTACTTTTAATAATTACGTACCTTTGCTGCAAGTGCTAGTACACATGCAATGCCAAGATCTCCAGCTCCAACAACAGTAATTTTGTTAAAACATCCTTCATTTCTGCTTCCAGTTTTACTCCTTGATTTCATGTCAGTCTCTCCTGCAATTAAAAGAAAACCACAAACTTGGCTGCTGGCGATCATTGTATACTTTCAAGCCTTACAACACTGTATCAATACAAGTATGGCAGCTTCATAAAGGATCATGGTTGTGCCAGAGTTAAATCAAGTTATATGGACTTTTTCAAAATAGCAGTCAAGACTGAGCACAGAAAACCCATCACAACTTGCAAGGTGTAAAACAAATATTCCTCTCTAGACAGGAGTGTTCTTTTCACTAAGTAGAAATACACAAGCATGAGAACAGCAAGAAGCTAAACACTGATACCACAAAACCAGCACTCCCTTTGCTGCTGTTACAGGTGTGCATACAGACCATGGCCATAAAATTTGTAAAATATAAACCATGTAGGTTTCTTTGTGACATCAAGTAATGACAATAAGTGAATATATTTTATAAGAACATTAGAAACGAGTCCATGAAAACATCCCCACCTTCAGTAATCTTTGCAATATAGGAGAGAAGTTCTGATTGCCTGGCTGCATCAGAAGATGACAGTGAATACAAAGGGAGCTCTTCCTCAAACTTTGCAATCATTTCCTTGATTAATCCAGTGAGAGTTGATTTAGGCTGAAATACAGCAGACAAACAGAAGACAAAATAGCTGAACAGCTATTTCATGTATTGGTGTCAGCTATGAACTGCCAGAGCCTTACAAAATTTAATCAAATTATAAATACTGACACTCTTAACATTTACACAAACACCCAAGGGAGAGAAAAGCATCACTTTGAGAAGATACTTTCCAAACAGGAGTATGAGGAATTTAAGAAAATGAATTGTAAAATTGAAATTACCAGTGCTAGTAGTTTTTGAAGGCATCCATTGAATATATGGAAGCCTTTGATATAGCCACATCCAGTATTATAAAAGGGACAAATCCTAGCTAAAGAGAAGTTACTTCAGTCTTAGATGAGCTCAACTGTCCTGAGTTCTGGCATCTCAGTCCTCCTCCAGGCAAAACACACTGTGAAGTCAGCAGAAGTTCCCTCAGGAATTTCTGTATCAATATATAAAATACAGCCCATTCATTTCAAAAAGTTGGCATTCATTACATAATTTTTTTGGCCTGGCAGTCATATTTAAATGAGTAATTTAATACAGTGCATAAAATCATTTAGCAACAGCACTGACTTTTGAATCTCTGTGCTGTTTCAGAGTTCTGCCAAAAGAGACACGCCCAAAAGGCAGAAACTCCCACAGAATTTTTCTGAGGGATACTCAACTGTTCTCACTATTCACAGCAACAAAGTATCATGAGGCTTACATTGCTTTGTAAAGAATCACTCCCTTTTTTCATTAGAATTACTTCCATCTGCTTTTACCAGCCTCAGACTGCCTGAAAGCTCCAGATGATACCCTGCCATATTCCCAAATGCTTCCCTCCCCTGTCAGCCACCCCACCTCTTACATGGCTCCAGTTCTGCAGGTAGGGCAAATAAATCCTGCCCCGTGCATCCACGTGTTTCCCCACTGCAATGCCCATGTTTGCAGTCGGCTTCAGGAAGCAAATGGGGGGAGCAAAGGGATGAGAATCCAGGATCCACAGCCGGACAGGTATGTTATAGGAATTACCTGCTAAAATAAAAGCCATTACTAACTTCTGCACTGAGAAGAGGCATTTAAGACCAGTTTGTGTGTGATGTAATTCACACTTTGTAGTAACAAAGGAAAAAAGCCTGACAGAGCACTTCCAGATTCACACTGGAAAATATTTATATTACTTAGGCTAATTAATAAAACCAGATCAACTTGAAATGCTACTTATTGTGCCTTTCTTAATATAAAGCTGTTGCTGTTTTGCTCCCCAAAGTCCACTCTCAGCCAACATGTCCCCTTTTCCCAGCAAAGAAAGGTTTCAAAAATGTATTTCATACTTATTTTATAACTTAACACTTAGTGCAAAAAAGCATCTATAAAGAGCTTTGCATCAGACTTCAAAGGCTTTAAGTTGAAAATAAAAAATTGCCTACAAGTAATTTTTGGACACTGTCTATACAAGTGTAGGTCTCAGAGAGTTCACACAAGCTCCATTAGCATCAAAGAGTTTGCCAACATGGTCTCAAACAACACTGTTTTTTAAATAGTTAATTTACTTATTTAATTAATAACCCTTATTTCAGCATCTGTGCACTTCTTTCTGCAGCAGAAGTGACTTCTGCCAATTCATGCTAAATATTTTCTAGTCCCCTTTGAAGGGGGAAGCTCACTGCACAGTGAATTGTTAAGAGGCAGTACCCAACACATTCTACATTTAGATTCATAACTGCCAAGAAAATTTCATTTGATTTATCTTACCATATTTCACTGGAACAGTGCCACTAAAATTCAGGAGGTCCTTCTGGGATCCATCCTTAAAGGCTGAAATTAAAAATGCAGTTAAAAAAAATAATAACTCCTTTCAAACCTGGCATAGCAATCCCATCCATAACTACAAATATCCAACAGTGATTTTTTCTTTAGAAATCAAATACACTGCTTCTGAAAGAACTAATGCTAGAATATTACTAAGGTCTCCCCTACCTTTTAAAATATTTTCTTAATGAAATTTTAACAGAAATTCCATTGGTACAACTAAGCACATCATTAGTCTGAAACCCCTTTGTCCTGGGTAATGCTGATGTTGTGGGAATTTCCAGTCAGGCTGATGGATTCTGGAAGGCACACTCTATAAGCTAAAGCCATCAAAATACTTTCAATACAATAATGAAATATGGGAAAAATGTGTTACATATAAAGAATTTAAAGTATCAATCTTCTATAATTACTGACAAGTTGAAGTAAGATGAAGTAAATGAGTTGCCAAGGTTTTTCTACGTATGCATCCTTGGAAGAGCATTCAGGAACAGTAACGTGGCATGAGAAATTTTACTGCAAGGAACACAACGGAAATATGTTCACATTCCATTACACACAGCCTGCATTTATGGCAAGTAAGAATCCCCACAAATAGTTCAGAGTAAGTGTATCACTTCTTACTGTATGTGTTCATGGAGAAGGTGAAGTTGGGGTAGGTCTTGCTAACATCCTTCAGCTCTTCTATGGTCAGGTCTCTGAACTTGTACTGCGAAGGGGGAGAAAAAAGTAAGGAAAAAAGTTTCACTTCAAAGGCTTCTGTATGAGAGTTAGGGAAAAGACACTAGAAGGCAGAAACACAAGAAGGGGAAGGTAATAATTACTTTTAGTATTATAAAGAGGATGTCATTTTCTTACTGACAGAGTTAAACTCAGATCCATCTGCGCACATTTTAGAAGAGTTTGCTAACATGTCACTTTTCATAAATGTGTCAAATGTGTAAGTAATTAGCCTCTAGGAATTTTTTTTTTCCTTTTTAAGCTGTCCTTGAGAGTTGAGAAAATAAATTGCTGCTGCGTCATTGAGACTGTCCCGAGCCAGTCCAATACCTGAACTTCCAAGAGATTTGCATCCTCCCACATCCCAAAATTACAAAGAGTATTTTCCATTTCCTACATTACAGACTCTGCTTCTCCTTTAGGAAACTCTTTTTGGAACCCTTGCCTAAGCAAACAAAACTGCTGCCTGACAGTGGCTAAAGAGCTGCTCACTGCCCTGGAATAATTGTTACAAGACAGTAGCTAAAATCGAATTTCTCTTCAGTCTGTCACCCTGGCAGCTATGTGACAGCTGTGGGCATGGCACAGTTATTTTCTACTGTCTACAGGAACTACAGGAGCTACTGACAAAAAACACCTTTCAGTCAGCTTCTCCCCATCACTGGATTCTGCAAAGTCACGCAGAAAAAAAGAAAAAAGAATCCAACGTTCCCTAACTATGAATGCCTACACAACCTACACTTAGGGCATTTTTCGGAGGCGTTGATATATCTGGTTGTGAAACCAAAGTCATCTTTCCCCAGCTGGCCTCCTTCTACTCGTAATACAAAACGAGGCGTTCCTATCAAGCAGTTTGTCCTCTTCTAAAGATCACAGGATTTACGGGGTGACTCACATACAGACCTTCCTCATTTCGCACCCAAAATTATTCGGCATGCCCGAAGCCTAAATTCGCGCCCCTCAGTTTCTCACGCGGGAATTAAAAGGCTCAGAGCGATGCTACAACAACGCGCCTGACTCCTAAGGCGTGGAGGCGCTAACGCGGGGAATGCCAAAAAAAGAAAAGAAAAAAAAAAAAAAAAGTAAAAAAAAAAAAAGTTATGTATTTCGGATGAGTAAAGAGTAAGATTTGAGTCGTGAGGTACGGCGTGGAGCACCGGGGTAAACTGATGCGCGGCGCAACTTAAAGCTCGGCTATATTAGGACAGCGCAGACACCGGGATGCGAAGGTGCGAAAGGACGGGACGGGGCGGGAGTCGCTCGGCAGCCGCCCCAGGACACCGCCGGGATCCCGGCCCATCCCGGCCCCGCGCTCCCCCGCCCGGCCCTCCCTCAGCGCCTCCCGCGCCCCCTCCCCTCAGCCCGCCGCGGGCGCGCGCACCTTGCCCAGCTGCCGGCGCAGCGCCTCCTCCGCCAGCGCCATGGCGGCGCGCGCCGCTTCCCGGCGGGCCCCGCGCGCGGCAGCACCGCCCTCAGGGAGGAGAGAACGGGGCGAGGCTCGGGGGGTTTCAGTGCCCTTCTAAGGCATCGGGGAGCCGGGGGGTCATAAACGCTTGGCGAGCATCTGGGCTAGGTGCTGTTTCCACCCGCCGTGGTGTTGCAAAATGTGGAATGTGTCGAGATTATCTTAAGCCAGGAGCTTCTTTGCTGTAAGATCATTGTATACTTTCAAACCTAATTAGATGAAGAGGCAGCAGCCAGCGTCCAGTCAAGGACGCCCGTGAACGAACAAGCTTTAAGGATGCAGTAAATCAAGGTGTTGTTCACAGAATCACAAACTATGGTGAGTTGGAAGGGACCCACCAGGATGATGGAGTCCAGCTCCTGGCCGTGCACAGGACAGCCCGAGAGTCACACCCTGTGCCTGAGAGCATTGTCAGAATGCTTCTTGAGCTCTGTCAGGCTCAGTGCTGTGAGCACTGCCCTGGGGAGTTGTTCCAGTGCCCAAACACCCTCAGGGTGAAAAGCCTTTCCCAAATACGCAACCTAACCCCCCCCCCGACCACATTATGCCATTTCCTCGAGTCCTGTCGCTGGTCACCACAGAAAGACATCAGTGTCTGCCCCCCTGCTTCCCCTCATGAGGACGCTGTAGACTGCAGTGACATCTCCTCTCAGTCTCCTTCAGCCTGAACAAGCCAAGTGACCTCACCCACTTCCAGAGCTTCTCCTCCAGACCCTTCCCCATCCTTGCAACCTTACACAGCTATTTAGAGATGCAGGGATTTCTTCCCTCTGTGTTGACAGTATCAAAATTGACTTGCAACTTTATGGAATTAAAAGTCTGTAAATACAAACCTGACATGAATTTATTTTCCTATATTAGTCTCTTATTTTTTAAGCCTCCCTACAACAGAACAGAGAGACTGGAAAACTGCCAGTGGGCTGTGCAAGTCTGATGGCCAATTCAGTGGAAAACACGGTAGGTCCAGCAAGGTTAATGGTGACAAATGCCAGTTCTATCCCACTAACTGACCAGAAAACTGACAGAACGGAACAGACCAAGCATGATAGTAGTATGTTTTTACAAGGAGCAAGATCTTGAGCAAGCTCATACAATTTTTTTCTCCCTCACTTGAGGCCACTGATACAAGGCCAGAAACAGACAGTAACTAAGAGCACAGTTGTTGATACAGCCATAGCAGAAAATAACTAGGTTTAGAACAGCCTTCATTAAGCTTCTCCATCATACATAATGCTTAATGATGCTGATTCTGCTTCTATACTGAAGTTGTGTGTGATGTAATGAAGAATGTTACAGCCTCAGTGCTCAGTTTGGAAAGTGGCACAAGATCAGTCCTTCAGTCCTCAGGCATTGCAGATCCCAGCAAGTGCTACACATCATTTGCCCAGCAAGCATAGTACCTCTTCAGTTAAACTTTTACAGAATGATTGGCATGAACATTTATCTAAATCTCTTAAGAGAGAATTTGAAAATAATTTTGTTTCATAAAGGCCTTAGTGTAGACTAATGTTTGAGAATAAAACATGCCTTTTAAATTTTAAATCTCAAACATCAAAATTTTTCTTATTTCACAACTGGGAAAGTCTGATAGACATTTACAGTTATTAGTAAGTTTGGTGTTTGGAAACATTTTAAAAATCTCTATGTTCATACATAACCAAAACAACCATAGCAACCAGGACAGTGATCACATCCCCATGGCAGTGACACACTGCTGCTGGTAGTAGTATTTCTATTTAAGGCTTAGAAGTCACCCTTGACTAAGCTTGCACCCAAACTACAGATGCAAATTTCTTAGTACTTACTATGACTCAAAATCTTCTCTAAACATCATTTGCAATGAATAACTCTGTATTACATCAACAGAGTATTGCCAACTAATCTCTAGGTAATGACACATCTTGCTGGCAGGCTGACACACAGCCTTGCTACTCCATGTATCCTCTAGTAGTTCCTCTGCCCCCATCGCTGGGAACACTCTTTCAAATGAAGCTGTAGAATTTTGCATATATTCTTACCAAACAAGCTGTAGAAATTCTCCCAAACTGGGATTTAATCAAGCAATACATCCAGCTCTTATATTATTACAACTCCTCACTGCATAAAAGGCTACCCTATGTATTAAAAACCAGCATTTTGCCAGCAGTACATATCATCTTCCTGACTGAGATGTTTTCTTTGAGACTTGGTAGAAAAGTTAAGATGGTTAATGAAACAGAAAATAGACTGCAATTTCTCAAGTGCTAAGGGAGAGAGCAAAGCAAAACTACAGTCTTGGGGTGACATGGATCTTGTCTTGCAGCATATGACTTTGGAATTTTATTTAGCTCTACACAAGAGAAAAATGACGTTTCTACAGCCTCAGACTTTCATACTCTAAATACAAGTCTTATTCTGCTTGCCTGTGTACATCCTGCATCTATATAGTTGCTAGCTTAGAGATAAGCCACAGGAAATTATTATCAACAAGAGGAAACTACTATCTAGGAAGCATTTTAAAGTATTTTCTCCAGTGGAGAAAATCATGCAATGCTATGAGTTGTCTAAATTAACTTCAGAGTAATGGAATGGAAATTACAAGTTCAACTTGTAAATATTACATGCTAAGGGGAAAATTTGCACTTCTAAAATATACTCAAGTGATCATCCCAGATACCAAAGACTGGGTAATAACTGCACACCAACCACAACGCAAGCGGCAGGAATGAGCTTCCTAACAAAACCCAAACCACCTCCAGCTCTGGGAATATCATGACTAAGAGCATTATTTATCTCAATGCTCCCCTTTGTTCTGAACAACCAGCAAGTCACCCATGTGTGTGATCTACACTGGGACCATTTTGTATGTCATAACAATCACTTACAAAGCACCAACCAAGCAAGGCTGGATTTAAGCCAGCAGCTATGAGGTACATCAGCCCTCATTGCCAACTGTAAAAACAGTGAAGAGACTTTCCACAAAAGTGTTACATTTTCCTACCAGGTTCAGCATCTCACACTGCTTGTAAACAGGGCTCCCCATAGCCTGGGCCATGTCATGCACCATGCACTGCCATTGCCACGTTCCCTGCGTACACAGCTGGCAAACAGACACCAGGCTAATAAAGGGGTTGCTGGCTCCCTCCTTTTGGCTGGGGAAGAGGGTGGTAACAGCAGCACATGCCTCTGCCTAAACTCTCAACATTCACCAGGACCAGGTGGGACCAGGTGCCTGTCTATATATCATTTACAGTCCCATTTGACACTACTGTGGAGGTTTCAGAAACCCTTCATGCACATTCTGCATAAATCAAGAATCAGATAAAGTGCCCCTCCTGTCCAAAAATATCTGTAACCAGTGTTATTCATCAGCTACAGAGCAGCAGGTCAATCTACGGGGGCTCTGCTCTACCACACACATTTGTTTGGCCAAATCTTGACATACTGAACATATGTAAGGACCACAGGGCATCCATACAACACAAGAGCTGGAAGAAGGTGGCAGGGAGAATTACTGCCTTATCATTACAGGGAGTTGAGGATAGACCCACAACAAACATCATGTACCCTTAGTTGCATCACTTAAGGAAGCTACTTACCTCTCCTGAAGAAATCCACAAGAGAGGTTTCATACATGGAGAAGTGCAGGTAAAGCGCTCACACAGCCTTTTGTACTCCATGTGTTCACTGGTACATGTTCAGTTATTCCCATGCACTGCAAAACCTGCAACTCTACACTCAAGTGTTTTTCAAATCGGAATCAAGCCAACTCCTTCAACCAAAAAAACCTCCTGAAGCTCTTGATTCTTCAAATTGTTGATTGCCATCAACTATCAGACACAGAGTATGAGATAGCACTACTTCAAAATATTTGCCTGTTCTCAAGCAAGGAATGTTGAGAAAGTTACATCCAGGATACAAAAATAATAATGAATTTGCCAGTGGAGGGAGAAGGATGTAGGCAAAACTCGAGACTGCCATGAAGAACCAAAGGTAGGAACCCTCAAAGCAAATTAAGCACCAGGTGGTATAGAAAACCAGAACTATTAGTTGTGGACACAGAAGTCAGAACTAAACTCATGACATTTGAGTACTTCAGGAATGACCTCTGTCCTTCATTTCATTCCACAGAGTATGGTAAGCATAGTATGCCCAGGCTTTTTAGATTCCCAGGCTCATGGAAAAATAAATGTTTCCATATGCAGTTCCAAGGGTAAGAAGAGGCTATCTATGAGATAAATAAATTGCAGTTCTGTATTGTGAAACTGAAATCTTATTCTAAATAAACTACAACTAAAAGCTGTCCTCAAACAAGGGAAACCTATAATTACTTGTTTTTCCCCAATCTGAATAAAATAATTTTGCTTCCAGAAGCAGCTTTACTGGCTGGGTTAAGATAATGACTCATTGTAGAGCTACCCTCCTCCTGAACAGAACACCTCTGCCTTGAAATAATGGCTGAGATTGATGATCACAACTGTTAAGATACATTAAAAATCTCAAGGCAAGTCCATACAAGGTAGTTCCAAAGAAGATATGATTACATGCCTTCAAAACAAGGTAGTCATAGGACCCATTACATGCCGATTTGCAATATTTTAAAATACTTTTTTTAAGCACAAGAGTGTGTGCAAGCATTGCTGTTCCTCATAAAGGCAGGTGGGCTCACTGATGTGTATCCATTCATCCATTTAGAAGTGGGTCACGGCATCAGCTGATCAGAACAGTCATTTACTTCCACCATCAAAGCAGAAAAGCCTTCCAGAGGAGACAGCCATCAAGGGAGTTCAGACTCCTTACACAGGAATATGGAAACCCAGAAGGATGCTGCTTGTGAGCACTTCAAATGCAAAAGATTAAAGGCAATGGGCACACTTGGGCATATTATCATTCTAAATACATGTTCCTCCAAGCACATACCATGTCACAGCCTAAACTGCAGGAGACACCAGGAACTTTCAGATCTTTTCTGAAGAGTTAAGTGACTCCATTACATTTTTCATACCTTCTCGCTGGCTGCATGAGAGCCATTCTCAGAGAACATTCAAACTGACACTGCTGCATGTGAGAGTTCAGAGGAAACAGCAGAAAGTAATTCTGATAAATCTTCCATAAAAGTAAACCAATGAGAAATAGCAGTAAAATGTTTAATGCCTGTAATTTATTGTACACATACTTGGCAAAATTTATATGCATTTGGTGTGTGCTAAAGTATACACTTCCTTGACAGCACCAGAGAGCAGGTAAGCTATGTACGGAGTTTTTAACCTGATTTGTCACATTTTGTAAAAAGACACCGTGCACACATGATATCCCCAAAGGAAAAAAAAATCATTGGCTAAAACCAGAAGCACCCTTATTTACACACTAACACTTTAATATTGTGTCACACCCACTCACCAAAATAAATAGAAGTACATTCATCACAATTTAAACACCAGTCTCTCCATATATTTATTTTCTGACATGTTTTGGTCTCCAGAAATATGCTATATCTAGAAATATGTATCAGCTACTAGATTATGTTACAAAATGCAAAAAAAAAAAAAATAGAAAATTAGTTTTCCTGGACAATATTTTGGGCTTTACACAAAAATAAATCCAGATTTCCATAGAGATCTCATATACTTCTTGAAAGATTTTTATTTTAAAGCACAGCACAGAGTTGCACACTAAGGCTTCCTGTGATATGCAAAACCCTGGCCTCCAAAAGACATCGCTGTAAAGTGAAATACAGCTCAAGTGTAAATACAAGACATTTTCAAAAAGTAGTCATCAATAGAAAGTGCCCTTCATTTGATTTAGCATTAGCAGTAAAGAAGTAGCTATCTTAATTGTGCAATCAAAGCCAGACCTGGAAGGGTTTTATGAAAAGTACGTCATTTCACACTCTCAAGTTTAAGGATATAGAATCTGAGATAGCAGAAACCAACCTTTTTATCCTCCTACATTCATTATTTTTTGACACAATTTAGTAAAAAGGCACATTGTCAAACGGTGAATTAAAAATCTAAAACCAAACCAGAATTTCCTTAAATGCAATTAAATCATTAGCTGAACATCCAATCCCGATAAACCAATGTAAGCATTCTTCCAGTTTTTCTTCATCTCAAATTCAGATGCACTTTGGAAGTACTGAAATACTGTCATTAGATAAATACTATTAATCTGGCAAACAGTAAACAGGTTTTTGGATACAAGGTCAGGAATTAAAAAACTAGTTTAGTTCCTTCCTAGCTGACATACAAATATGCAACAAATATGCAAGCACATTAAAAGCCAAACATTTGTACAAAATAGGAAACCCATCAGCATCCCATGCCAATTATGAGAAAGTACTTCTTGACTGTAAAATTACAAATGTGTCCTTGAATAATTTTTCATATGGAATAGACAAAACTGAAGCAATGATCACTGTGTGAAGAAAGTTATGCAGTGTCTTAGGGAGGCTAGCAGAGTACATTCCAGTCACCATCTAAATGACAAAGTGCTTTACAGATTAACAAGTTTAACTGATCTTGCATGGTTAAATAATCAGAAAGTGGTGAAATAATCAGGTTTTATTTAACCTGTATTTGTCTGATATGCGGATTTCTTTCCCAACTGAACCAATTTCAACTTAATATATTTCTTTTGCTTCGTAAGAGACTTTTTTCTCCCCAGCCAGGTAGGAAGTTGCTCACAGATGATATAGCTGTCTGGGTTGATGGACCTCGAGTCTTTCTCCAGCTAAAAAGAATAAAAAAGTACAAACCCAGAACCTGATCATGGTCCCAAAGCCCATTGTCCTGAATGGGTAATTCTAGAAACCAGGAAATCTCCGACAGGAAATTTGAGATGGTCCCAATGCAGCAGAGAATACAACACACTTCTAGACAGTGAGGCTACACTATCTTGCATGGTCTCAAGTGCATACACTGAGAAACAGTTTTTGTTAGTTAATAGAGAAAGTTAGAGCAACAATGGTATCCACACCTAGGCTCCATGTTAGCCAATACTGAGCTAGTCTAGAGAATCTTTACCAGTAACTTATATCAATATTTTGCTGAGGCAGTGAAATGGTACATCATTGACAGAAAACATCTTAAAAAGGCAAAGCTGTTTTTTCTTACATTAAGAATCAGATGTTTAAACTTCAGCAGCTTCCAAGACTGTTCCTTACAGGTTGCTATCTGAACTGCTTCCTAGAAGCAGCACTGCTAAGAAAAGCCCCAAGAGGAAAGCGTCCTTTGTTGTTTCTCCACAAGGTAATTTTTCTTTTTTCCCCACCCCCAACCAACACCCAAAGCCCTTTTTCTACTTCTTAACCTATTTCTAGCATTAAAACATAATGGCCTGAAGCAGCTGAAGGCAGATGCTACCAATGGAGTCCTGGAGCTTGAGGCAAAGCTGAGTAGTGACACTGGTGAGCTTTGAAGGGCAACTTGGGGAAATCCAAGTAGATGCAACACCAGATTTGACCCTCAGGTCTCAGTGCAACTTCTGTTGACTAAATGAACCCTGTGCTGATTGTAAACAAATTCAGTTACTGAAACAAACAGTCTTTAAATGCATAGTTAAAAATAATGTGCAAATATGGGCATTAAGGTAAGTAACTGAACTAAGGCTCCTGCTATACATTATTTTAGGTTTTTGGCTTGCTGAAATCAATCACAAGTATTAACTAGTTAACATGATGTTAATACTGAAAAGCTGCAAATGCATTCTAACAGAATTTAATTCTGATGTTTTTTCTGAACAGTAAAATTAATCAGATAAATGACTGCTTCACATTTTAAATAATTTAACCATCAGATGTTTAATGCAAGAAAAAACACAGTTTGTAAAGCAGCAGAAGCTGTTAAACAAATCTGGAAATTTACAGGGCAGAAGAAGAATTCCCAAGCCTATGCTTGAGCCCAGAAGCACAGGTTACATACAAACACTAGAAATTTCTGTTTTCAGGGTGTGTGTTTCTCATACTGAATTAGACTGGCACTGGAATTCCAGACACAGCAAAAGCCAACATAATCTTTTGGCTATATCCATCACTGCAGTTTGCAAATGACATGCACTTTTCTGTTTAGAAATAAAGAAGTTCAAATTATTTTAATGGGTCCTCAAATCTAAAGATCTGCAGCACTTTATTGCCTTAAACACCTGTGGGCTGTGGTTGAATTTACACCCAAGCTACTGCTGTGCAGAAGATGAGATTTTAACACTTTGAGGCTCAGGTTGGGAGACAGGGCAGGATATAGAGCAACCTCTCCAAGTCTCAAGAAATATCAGGGAACAAGAATGCTATTCCTTTCTTTCAAGTGAATGCAAAATTGGTTTACTGGTACGTGGCCCACACAGTTCCAAGTCAGTGCATAGCTAGTCAATATTTCTGCTGGCATCTTGAACTGGTTCAATCAATGGAAACATCTATTAATTTTATTCCATTTAATATGCATTAGTGCATTAATTTCTTCATTAAAAAACAACCCTGGCAAGTATTAAAAATAAATATCTTATATTTAAGTCAAGCTAAAGCCTTGCTTTTCAGTACTTTAATCCCTTTAAATATTCTTTTGCCCACTAACAAGCAAATGGAAACTGAAGTAGAATAAGAGATGTATGGAGGCAGAGGGGAGCAGAAACATGAACAAAGTCAACACCGTAAGTCAGTTAACGAGTCCTCAGCTTCTTGGACTGTCTCTTGCGTTTCAGCTCTTCTTCTTCCCGTCTCAGCTCTTCCAAGTCTTCCTGAACACCGAGTCTCAAGCTGCCAAACAAGATTAAATCCTTTACACTGCTACTCAGGACACCTGAGGTTTTACTTCTATATGCCCAAAAAGCAATGCTAAAAGTACTACAGCTGATTTGAAGAATAATTTCATATCAGCTCTTCTTTAATTATAGAATTAATGCAGCTTTAAGAAATCAAGATTTTTTTTTAATCATAAGATCAGAATCAAGTATTTCAAGGGAAAAAGATAATTAAAACTTCTGTAAAAAATAAAGATTGTATAAAAGAAATAATAAATACATAAGGTCTTTTTTTCTCCCAAAAAGCAGTTACTGAAACACATTCATTAGAAAATAAAATTTAATTTAACTCAAGTTTCTTATCTCCACTTCCTTTATGCAACATGTGTAGTTAAAAGTGAGTCAGGAATTCAACTCTGCAAAATTTCATTCTAGGATGTCAACAGTTTGGTTAACAGCAATATCACTTTAAAATTCCCTTTATTTCTCCTAACTCCACTTAACTGACTATAGTGTTCCATGGGCTGCAGATATTCCTCAGGAGCCAGGAGGAATAAGGACACTGACTATAACTTCAAAGATGCAAGTTTCTAATGTTCAAGGCATCTTCTGAATAACCATATAGAACCAAAGAATTTGGTGACCCCATGCATTCCAATATTTGCATTTTCTATAGAAAACCCTTATAGCTCTCACAAAGCTTGTCCCATCGCTCATTTAAAAACAAAGAGTCAGCTTATCTCATAAGAATTCTGCAAGCCCAAAGGCCAAAACCAACATGAAAATATCACCTTCATAATTTAAATCCGCGACTATACAAGCTTTTCAGCATACTTTTTATACTTCTATAGAAATAGACATACACACATGTATAGATAAAACCAAAATTTCCAGACCTCAAACTAGAAGAATATTGTAATGCTTGGGACCAATTAAAGAATGCAGAATTTCAAAAGAAATGTATAATTTAAAAAATATTTTTTGAAATGAACTAGTTTTGTTTTTTATTAGTTCTTAACAAGCAAGGTTTGTGATGGATAAGGACATACACAACTTATTTAGTGTATCCACCACTGGCTGTATGAATTCTATCTTTTACTTAAGCTTTCTTATAAAAAACTGTAAGGCTTGCTGTTAAAAGCAGAGTGGATATTTGCTAGCTTAGCCCTATGACTTCAGCAATAAACAAACTTTGTAATTTGTATCCAAGTTCAAATCCATGCATACCTCCTAGCTTCTTCTTTCTGTTGCTCTCTCCAGCTGCTCTCCATATAACGTAAGGCATAATCACTTTCATCTTTGTACCTGAAAATTAAATATCAGTTTGTAGCACATTAAAAAATAGGTAATGAATTAATACCTCTTCTTAGGAAGAATAATTACTTGTTCTACTGCTTGTTCTGCAGTATCTTACAATTGTTACTTCTCTTACCTTTTCCGGTCATAGCCAAATATTTCCCGAATATGTTTTGATATTTCTTCTTGAGGTTCCCCTTCATCTTCAATGAAGTCATCCATTTCAGAGTCATATTCATCATCATCATCATCTTCTATTTGTCTCTTGTAACTAATAGGTGGTCTTCCAAGACCTAAATGACAGGAGACAAAATCATTAACTAATAATGAACATAGTTTTAATTTAACAGTACTTCTCCTTGCTATACCTTGGGCATAGCCATTTTCTGGGCTTCACAATGGAAAATTTCTGCCTCAAGTAAACCGGCATTTCTTAGAAATTCAGCAAGAGAAGATACTTCCTGAGCTGTGCTAGAGGAGATTACCTATCAGGACCAGCAATGGCATCCTGAGGAAAGCAGATATCTGTTCTTTGCTCAGGGCTTTCCAGGCACTTATTCACTACACTCCACAATGCCTGCTCCTGATCAGAAATAAATTTTTAGAGCAGCTTGTCACTGATAAGATAAATCTGCCAAAACACTGAAATGTAAAACCTGTGAGTGATTTTTCATCTAGCCCTTCAAGCATCTGTTATTTAAGACACAACAAAGTTTTATAGACCAACTATTAAGCAATGCTGGAAGCAAATCCTTCAATTCTGTTCGTTCATATACCAGTATGTATCACAGGCTGCTTAGTTTTCTTTCATGTGATACTTCACACCACCTGTATTTCAAAAATTACAAGCATGGGTAAAAATAAGTAAAATAAATTAAAAGCTGCTATATTTAATTTTATTTCATTTATTTAACTGTTCTTATCTGAGTTTCACTTGGGTTTTTTCCATCTCTTCTCCCCACTGGGGGACAGGGCATGCAAGCAACTCCAACAGTATTTAGCTGGAGTTAAACCACAACAATGAAAAAATGCTTTGTTCTATTAATGCATACCTTGTGGATGAAGCACAGGTCTATGCCCTGGAAAAGGTCTCATTCCATTCATCTGTCCATTGCTAGGTCTTGTGACGAGGTTTTTAGAAGAAATGGTTTCTGACACGACAGTACACTTGGGTTTCCCAGCTGTGCCTGGGCCGCCGCCTGGCCGCGCAGCTCCTGCGCTTGTGCTGATGCCCGGCCTCCCTGGGCCAGTGCCCAAGCTGCTGCCTGGCTGCCTGGCTCCTGTGCTTGGACTGATTCCTGGCCTTCCTGGTCCTGTTCCCAGGCTGCTGCCCGGTCGCCCTGGTCCTATGTTTGTGCTGCTGCCCGGCCTTCCCGGTCCAGTGGCCAAGCTGCCGCCCGGCCGCTTAAGTCCCACGCCTGAGCTGCTGCCCGGCCGCCCAGGCCCTGTGCTCGAGCTGCCCATCGGCCTTCCCGGTCCCATGCCTGAGCCACCTCCTGGTCGCCCAGGTCCTGTGCTTGAGCTGCTGCCAGGCCTCCCAGGTCCTGTGGCTGAGCTGCTGCCAGGCCTCCCAGGTCCTGAGCTTAAACCTCTTCCTGGCCTTCCCAGTCCCATGCCAGAATTGCTGCTTGATCGTCCCGGACCTGCACTCGAACCGCCACCGGGATGTCCAGGTCCTCCTTTTCCTAAGCTGCTGCCGGATCGCTTTGCATTGGAGTTGATTCCATGTTGAGGAGCTGCAGGTTTTCCTGGTTTTTCATGGGCAGGCTTTTTCAGGCTGGATTCTTTCACAGATGGCATTCTCTGAGCCCCATTGGCTGTGGGTTTTGAGGGCGGCACCTGAGAGCTTGAGCCAGACTTTCTAATACCATTGACAGGTAATTTATTATGACTGCTACCGGTAGAGCTTTTTAAGGAACCATTTTGTGAGGTTTTTTCCATTTGATCAAGTCTGGAAGAAGATGATGACCGTGGGTGTTTTTCAGTCAATGCTGGTGCTTTGGATTTCTTATCAATACTACCCATAGAAAGAGACAGACTGCTTTTAGATGTGGAATGTTTATCTATGGAGCTTTTATTAAGTTTTGTGTTTACAGATGCTTTTTGAGAAGACAGTTTTTTTGAAGAACTAGATATCCCTGTAGGCTTAATCTCTTTCTCACTTTTCTTATGCATTTCTACTTTTTTATTTTTGCGTCCCAAAAACTCCCTCTCTCTCAATTCTTCTGCTGTTCTGGGCCTCTCTTCTACTTTTTTCACTGGTTTTATTTCCACTGGTTCATATTGTTTCTTTTCAGCAAGCCTCAAGAGCTCCGCAAAGTTCAGAGGTGCAGGTGCACTTTTGGGAGGTGCCTTTGGTTTCACTGCAGCTTTGGACGGTTTCTCTTCATATTCTTCTTGCTCATGCTCAGATTCTGTCTGACTGTATTCAAGTTGCTCAGTTTCATCGTCTGTTGCATACTCAGCCTCTGGGGCCTGAGCAACATTCTCACAGGCCCTCCTCTTTTTAGACTTCTCGTCAACAGGAACACCATTATAACCATAGAAATTATCCTTGGTTCGTGAGGCCATAGCTCTTGCCTTTCTGTCATGTTTCAGTTCAATACGCCTCGCCAAGAGCTGCTCTTTCTTCCTTCTTTCTTCCAGTGCTGCAAGAAAACCAGGAGAAAGTTACACAAAAAGCACTACTTTTTATGCCAATATTTTCCAAAGTAACAAACCACTTAGGACAATAACTTAAGGATATCTGGCTAATAGCTATCCAAAATAGATGTGAAAGTGACCCCAGGTCTGCCAACAGGACAAGCTGACCCTCCTGTGTCAGCTGCTCCAACAAAGGCAAGCAATTGAGTGAAATGCTGCTCTAACAAAATCCACTAAGGCTTTCTGAGGGAAGCAGCGTTCCAGGATGCTATGAAAATTGTGGAGAGCCTTTGTATAAGGAGGTACAGAAGTTATGGGATCCCTGTGTAGTGGAGAGAGTTCTGAGACTGAGCAAGAGAATCTTTAGACTATACAGAACTTACAATCAAATGTTTAAAGGAAGTTGAGGAAGGGGAGAGAATAAGAGTATTGGGGGGATAATAACTGGAAGACAGCCTAAGTGTGTGAATGTGTAGAGGGATATAAGGGAGACACAGATGCAGCTGAACGCAGATAAACAAGCAGCTGGTCATTACACAAGTCTGATAGGGCACAGGGCTCTATCTCCATAGTCTGTCCTATACCCTTCTGTTCTGGCTTAGCTGTTTTCTGCATAAGTATGCTCTCTATCTTGTGTCTGTGACCTGCTGACAAGAGCCAGGATGAATTAGCTGGTGAATGAGACATCTAAATACCAAATACTGGACAGACCAAGGAGTAGGGGCTAACTACAAAGAAGATTCAGAAAACAAAAAATCCTAGAAGATGGCTCAGGCTACTCATATTTTGGGTGTCTATAAAGATACCATTCCTTGTCTGTGTTATTCTATTGTCAAGGGCTGTGAGAGCACAGAGTGTATCAGCATGCCCCCTGTGGAATTTGTGCTTAGTCTTGCTTTGGGACCTGGCAACAGGATTAAGGAACAGACTCATGACTGGTCCAGGAGAGGAAGAATAATCTGGGCCATCCAGTCCACCAGATTTGGTTACCTTTAACAAAACACTAACATCAAAAGCAATGCAGTACTAGTTTATTCCATAGACTATTTAAAGGAAGTATAAAAGTGGAGAAATCATGTCTCAGAGACTCTTTAATCTGGTGTATCAATACAGATTGATACAGAACAATACAGATTAAGACAGAACAATGGCAACTCTTTCCATGTTTTCCACACAGATGAACTTTTCAAAGTTAAGCTAATGAAAGCTGAGATAGTTTTTTTGCTCTTCACCTTAACTGCTATCTCAACCTCCAGCCGTAAATTCTAATGTAGCTGAGTAATGTTTTAACCCCTTAGGAAAGCAAGCAAATGTCCCCAGCCCTTACTTAGTTCTAGCTTTCTCTCAGCATCAGGTCTATGCATAAATTCCAGAAACAGATGTGCAGCTGTATTTGCAAGAAATTTGAATAAGGTGACAAATAGCAAAGAAAAAATTAAAGTCTCCCATAGGAGATATTTTCTACTTTTACCTTTTTTTCTCTTTTCTTCTTCTTGCCGTCTGAGAAATGCTTGCACTGCTGCAGACTCTACACCTTTGACTTTGGGAACTTTTTTGGGAGGACCAACAGCCAAACTGTACCTTTTCTGCAAAGAACAAAAAAATATGTCAGAAGAGTTAAGAAATGTAAAAAAACCCGTCTTTAAAACTGAGGAGTTGCATAACAGTCCTGTACTTGACTTAAGCACAGAGCTGGTACAGAGTAAACAATGAATTCCCAATGAAACTGAGGGTTGTGCTGGATACATTTGACTCACAGCTGTACTTTCAGGCTGAGCAACCAGCCCCAAATCCTCAGGAGAAACTTACAAGCTAGAAAGTGCCTGGTCCAAGGGAGTAGATGTGTCTTGAAATATTTTTTTTTCTTCATAACCATCAGAAGAGCAAGAAAACCAAAGTCCACAACAAGATATCAGCACTAAGATAAGGACATTTGTCTTGTCTATACCATTGGCCAGCAGCCAACCACTTCACCCTATAAATATTGCCATCAGCATGAGCCTGATTTGAGCTCTGCCTGAACTGCAGCTTACCTGATGCCAGGTGACCCCTTGAGCAGGGATGCCTCTCAGGGTTAGAAATTCCTTACCTGTAACTAAGAGATCCTTCCTTACCCAAGGTGGAAGGATTCCTTACTCATGACAGATGCTCAGGAGGTGACAGAGGATGATGCATTAGTATTATGAAACATTACTAATCCATCCAGCCCATATTAGTACAAACACTGTATGGATAATTCCATTAGATATATACCATTGACCAAGCCTGAGACTAAGAATGGATCCAGCCACTCCAAACTGAATTTAGAAAGCAAGGAGTCCACTCAAACTTGTGTCTGAACAGGACTGTGCTTCTTGCTCTTTGCATTGCCAGTCCCTGAGAATTATCCTAAATGAGCTCAGAAATGAATGAATTTGAACTCAACCTTTTTTGTATGTTTCTTCCATTAATAAAATGATCCTTGCATTAAACCTTGTCAAACCCCTGTTAAACTTTGTTAAATTCCAGTGAATTGTCAAATCATTATTTTATCTCAGAACACCTATTTTATCTCATTGCTGCCTATCTTTTGAGTGAGATACATTGACATGGATACATCCAGAATATGTGGATACATCCACAACAGGGCTCACTCAGCTTTTGGAAGGAATGAACAGGAAACCAGAAGACAGGTAGGGAAGCAAAATGAGTGAAATGAACTGAATTAATAAAGAACACAATGGCTGCATTAGTAATGGAATAAATGTATTTCAGTTCAGCCTTAAGTCTTTGACCAAGAGGAATCAAAAGCAAACTACAGCCCAAGCTGCCAGAGTCAATTCAATTCCAGATTGCAGGTTTACAGCTCCATTTTTAGCTTGCTTGTAGATATTCAGTTTCAGGTTACCTAATTCAGCAAAAATAGATAAATCAACTTAAAAAACTGAATTACTCCAAAAGCTGGAATGGACTTCACCAGCATAATAAATAGACTGACATAAAACCAACAATACTGATTTTAGCTCCTGCTGGCAATGACCTTACACACAATACTGCTATACATCAAGGAGTTAGTGACACACACACCAGCTGACCTGAAACTCTGCTTATCACCTGAGATCAGTGTGACCTCAGTGCTGTGAGAGAATACACAGCCCCCACCTGGCAATTACAGCACTTGCACATGGTGTAATTTGCCAGGAAAGGAGAAGGCTCCAGGGAGATCCTGCTGCAGCCCTTCAGTACTGAAGGGCAGCTTATAAGAAAGATGGGGGCAGTTTTTAGCAAAGACAGTAACAATAGGACAGGGTATTGGTTTTAAACTAAAAGAGGGCAGATTCTGACTAGGAGTTGTTTGAGGGGAACAGTGAAACACTGGCTCTGATTGCCAGGAGAGGCTGTAGAACCCCCATCCCTGGAAACATTCAAGGTCAGGTTGGACAGGGCTCTGGGTGTCCTGATCTGTTTAAAGATGTCCCTGCCCATGGCAGGGGAGTTGGACTAGTTCACCATTAATGGATCCTAGTCTACGATTCTATATCTCATTATATCCTGAGGTGAAGCTGTATGTTTTCACATAACATTCTTTTCCTTGGCAGAGGAAATGATAAATTACACTATGAACTTCCCAGGACCTCCTGCAGAAGCTCTAAAGACTACAACACTGATTACATGCACCACAGACAGGATTTGCACAGCTTGCCATGCTTAAAAGTCTGTCCAGTGCTGTTCAACCTGGGGTTCCAGCAACAGAACAGGTGTAAAATTATCTATGCTACCCACTTTTTTGCTTCTCTTATATCCAATAAAGGTTACTTAAATCAATGTTAAGTGCCCAAGTGCTTCTTACTGGGCTCTATAACAACCATTTGCACTAATGTGCTGCACCTGTCCAGACACTGTCTTTCACAAATGTACCAGGTTGTGCCTGAAACTGGAAAAATAGAGAAATTTTTTTTAACTTCTTCCGACAAACAAAATACAGCAGAAAAACCAAAGCAATGAGAGAGACAGTTGTAAAGATAAATGCAATAGAAGGCAGTTAAACCCAGAAGCAGAATACAATTAGGAATAAAAGAAATCCCAATCCAAAACTGAGGTTTGAGAGGGTGGGGTTTTTTTTGGTTATTTCAAAAGTAAGCCAACAGATTAAAATCTAAACCAAGATCTCCCACATGAGACATTAAGATTCTCAAAGAGATGTGAAAAAAGACCCAAACAAAAAATGTATCACTAAAGAGCCACACAACTCAGCATTCCTATAAATATCTTTCTATCCTCATAAAGCCTTATGAAACTTAACTAAAATAATCAAAACAAAATATCTGGTAAGGAAACCTACATCCAAATGTTTTAGAAGCAATAATCAGGCAGGCTGGCAGTCTAACTCCCTATAAACATCAATATCACACAATGGAAGCCTTCATTCTCATTTCTGATTCACTGATCAGCCGCACACAAATAGATCTTGGATTACTTTAATTACTAACATGCAAACCCATAAATTAGCTTGAATATACATGCACTAAGAAGCAAGGTTTGGAGGCTTATTTCTAAGCTGCACCCAAAACTGGCTCCAGGAAGGGCCCCTACAACACCAGCCACTTGTAGTCTTCTCAAGCAGTTTCTGAAATGACCAGAGCACAATTACTAAGGTGCACCATCCACATACATTGCATATTAAAACCTGCCATGTCACCTCAGCACATTAAAGACCCACTACAGCCAAGCTCATTTACTGAGCTGCACCTCTCTGCAAGGAAGTTTGCCACAACCTGAGAACTGATTTTCCTGTTTGCACCAAAAGTGTTCCAGAATTTGACTGCTCAGGAAAGCTGAACTGCCATGCAGCCATGCTTCTCAGCTTTTGTTCAAATGTGGCCCATGGCTCTGTGTCCCAAAGAAATCTGGTTTACTCCATTTGAACTGAGGGAGGAAAAGCAATCCACATAACAGTCAAAATCCTGTCAGAAACAGGTTGAAGCAAATTAGTACATTAGAAATTATTTGCAGTACTTTGTAGTATACTCATCTTAGTATAATGATGTCTCTGTAAATGATCTTACAAAGTTAAACACATCATGTTTTGCCAATAGTAACCTAATTTGGCAAAGCTTCGTTTAATTATTCCATTTCAACTGTGCCCTCAGTTTCGAAAACTCTGTTTTAAGAACTGTGTAGTGTTCAAGCATCTTTTCCAGCCTAAATGTTTTTGTGCCTAAGGAGCACCTTTGGAAACTGCTTAACAGCAGAGACAAATGTAGATTGATCTATTCTGTCGGGAAACCTTATAAAGAATTAAAATGATGGGGAAGCAGTTTTCAGGCTTTGTTTTGCTGCACTGTGACTAACAGCCCTATCCAGGAGCAGGTTTGTAAAGTAGCTGGACAGACAAGCTCATTTCTGACTGCTGTTAACATGACAAATCACGCAAAATTTAAATTAAAATTTCCAATCGGTAGCATTTCTTAATATTGACTAACAACTGAAAATACAGCAAAAAAAAAAAAAAAACATAAATGAGTATCAGCAATAGTACAGAAAATTGATATAAGTCTCACTCCCTTTCATTAAAGGGCATAAAATAACCCGCAGAACTGTAGCCTTTCTAAAAGCACTGAACCATACACTCGTTCTGCAAACACCAATAAAGTGTTTTATATGCAGTGCAAATGAATATGCATCAGACTGCAGGTAAAGCAGGCCGAATAAGCCAGCACACGTCACTATACCATCCAAACAGCAGCTGCACTATTCTGGCTTTTAATAAATATTGCTAAGTTGGTTAAATCAACAGAGAAATAGAAATGTTTAGCCTTTAGGAAAGAGCAGGTCATGCTGTTCCCAGAACACTGCACTCTTCAAGCTGTAAACAGTGACTATTTGCTTTGAAGTCACTGACTTCCTGCAAAACGTGGCACATGATCCTGATAGAGTTGTAGCTACTTGGATGTCAGCATTCAAGTACCAAATCTTGGACAACAAAACAATTTATAAAATAATTGCAGACTTTTTGGCACCTAAATGAAGCCCCAAGGGGCCTAGACCAAACACCAGTGCCAGCCAGAAGTAGCAGTAGTATTGCCTTTAACAATGGTCAATATTTACACAGGTGGCAATGCAAGATCAATGCAAGTGATCAATTCTGCCAAACCCAATTCTCAAGCAGAGCACCTGAGCAGCTCAGTTACTGCAATGGGCTTGCACATGCAGAGCAAAGACAATTCCATTTGTGTTATCCACTGCAGGCAACTTGCATGGGCTCTCACAGGCTGGGGAGATTCTTTTGTTTGCTTGTTTTTCACTAGCATGTTACAACACTTTGCCTGTTCTTCACAGATCGTTTCTTCCTTATCATTTGCCAAGACATGTAACCTTCTCCAATGGGAAGACCCTGTTACCCCCCCAGATATTCCTCAGGGTTGTCTTAAGCTGCAATGCAAGATGTAACCAGAACTATGCACTCTATCACCAGATAAAGAAAGCCAGGTGGGGCATTCTTTATCTCTTCCATGACCCATCCTCCATCCAGGGAGATATCTGCTGTAAATGGGCCACTGAGTCTCGCTGCACAACTGATAAAATTACATCATCTCATTGTGAGATGTTCTGCCCAGGGGGAGGAACCATTCCTACCTAGATAAAAATCTGAGAATTGGAACACCAGGGGAGCCTTTTTCCACTAAATTCCCAAAGGAAGACCAGGCCCATCTATACCACCACTGGGCCTTCAAAGAAAAACTACACCCTTCAGTAGCATCATTGCTTCAACAGAACCACATCTGTCACTGTAGCCACCATTTAATCAGACTGCTACCAACACCCTGACCCACAGGGTGTCAGGTCGTATTCTGACTCTGTCAGTGTTTTTTCTATTACTGCATTTTTATTTTAATTTTCTTGGTAAATAATTGTTATTCCTGTTCCCATATCTTTGCCTAAGAGCCCCTTAATTTCAAAATTATAAGGATTCAGAGGGAGGAGGTTAGGTTAACATTCTCCATTTCAAGAAAGGCTCCTGTCTTCCTTAGCAGACATCTGCCTGTTTAAACCAAGGCAAGGGTATAATTTTCTGAGAACATCAGGAATGGTTCATCCTTGTTTGTGTCACTCCTCTGGCAATGCCAGTCCCTCAAAAGGCAGCTTCCCACATGGTAAGTGGCCATTGGTGTTCACTGCCCAGGGGCCTCTCTGCCCTTCATCCTGAACTGGTATTTCCAAAGCTTCTGCTACAGATTCACCACGGGGTTCCCAGCAGCTGACTCTGCAGTGACACTGTCTTAGAATACACACACGGTGATTTCACAACTGCTGCTTTCAATTTGTGCTTGTGACAAGTAAATACTAGGTAACAAGCATGTTTAAATTTGCTTCATTTCAGGTTCTAACAACTCCTACCAAGAGAAAGATAAAGCGCCCAGCTTATCAGCTCACACTGTTCTCCTCTCCCAAAACCAATTCAACAAGTTCACACATTTTATTCCTAAAAAAGCAAAAATTATTTTCTTCCAATTTTGCAACTGCTGCCACAACACCCAAGCAGAACCCTTAGCTGGAAAAAAGAGGCAGATTTCTATGAAAAGTTGCTTCACACAGGCAAAAACCAACCAACCAACCAAAAAAAAAAAAAAAAAAAACCCAAAACCCAAAAACAACAACAAAAAACGGGAATAGGAAAAGCTGAAAATTTTACTAGTCAGCATTTAAACCTCGACAGTCTGGAACTTTACTATCAGGTCAGTCAAGTTGAGAGCAAAAGCCCTCCTCACCCCTGCCAACATTTCACATTGTGTATCTTGCAGTTCCCTTCTGTAGAGGCTGATGCAATCCAAATAATTTTAGCCTCGTTTTGAGGCCAGTTTTAAGCACACAATAAATGCACACACATCAATCGATGGGAGTCTGGTCCTACAGCAGCAATCTGCACTTCACAGCCATTGCCATTATTTCTCATGCTGGGCTTCTCTTGCCTGCGGGCAAACGCTCGATAATTTGTAGATTGAATTCGATGGGCAGGCTCTGTAACTCAAGGTCCTCCGAACAAACTCTGGGATTCTGTTAGTGTTTCACTTCACAAATACTGAATTCCTCCTGGCTACTTGTATCTGTCAGCTTCGCTGGAGGCTGCTTTGTATCAGTCCAACTTACAGCGAGAGCTCACAAGTGCTGACGTGGATGAAGGGCTCTTTCAGTTCTGCGTCACTGCTTTGTGGTTAAATTGTATCGGGTTTCTGTAAATTCTGTACACCAAAGTTTCATCCTTAGTTAAAAGGAATCGGGAGCAATGAGGTGTTTATACTGTCATTAACAGTTTCTAATAAACTAAGGTGAAATAAAAGAATTACTTGGTTCCAACTGTCCTCAGTGTTTTAAGTTTTTTTAACTGCAATAAAATTTCATATTTTAAAGAATAGCTACAATAAAAATATCTGAAAGTGCTTTGTCATGTCATGCGAAACACGTGGCATAACCCAGCATACCAATTTCACCAAAAAGAGTGACAATCTATTTAAACCTCTCTGAAGTCAACATTATATCTTGTAACTTATGTCTAGTCAAAGCAAGCCCATACTGAAAAGCTGATGAACTGCTAATATGAACACAGGGAACAAAATACAACAATTAAACCCCTATGGAATATTAGATGGTAAAACCTGGGGCTCTACTCAGCAACTGCTGTGAAGATGATTAGCAGCACATCATTAGTTCATATATGTACTCTTTTATTTAGAAACAAAACCTGATGCAACTAACAGGGCACCAAAAGGCTGATATCAGCAATGTTCCTTTTGAATCTGGATTTCCATAGGGAGATGAACAAGCAGATTCGTTTTTACAGGGACATGATGTAATATCTGCTTTATCCAGGCCCCTCTTTTACAATACAAGGCCACATAATTTCTTAGAGTCCTTATGCAGTTTCCACTTTGAACTAAACATGACCTGTTATACTGTGTATATATATTTATATCTACTTTGAATATATGCTACTTGTTCATGGCACTGCTTTTCATCACAAAGGGCATGGAACATTTAGTTAGGTGCACTGTAAAGTTTAAAACAAACTTCTCAGAGAGAAATGCAGAGGATATGCTTGCTAATGTAGGAACTAACATTTCTGGAAACCTGGTAATTTTATATACCAGTAAATGCGCAATTAGTCTATATGGGGTTTTAATAAAAGTATTTAAAAATAATTATATTCTTCTTATATAAACACATTCAATGTACTAGTTTTAACACAGTGGAGTTGTTTAGATGTCCAGTGATTGTAAAAATCTCCATGGGCTCTCTTTTAAAGCTCAGTAGCTGCAAATAGCTTCAAGCAGTGCCAAGTGCTGCTCTGCTTTTGCTCAGAGACTCGGGCCAACTTCAGAGTTAAAAGCTGCACCACTAATGTGCTAAACCAAACTGTTTCAACTATGGATTCAATTGCACTCTCGCTCCATGAGTTAATCAGGAATTAGCAAATCATAATGCTGACTTTACTAAAAAGAGTAGCTAAACCCTCATTCATTGCACAAGAAGTAGGATCCCCTCCCTCCACAATGGAGATTAAGGCAATATTTCATCAATTCATCATCACGGATTAAAACTCGTGACAAAAAAAGTAGTGGCTCACACAGTAAAGTTGCTTGGGGAAACTGAGAATGTAAAGAGAAGCTTTAAACATCTAAAACAATAATCATAATAACCCAGTGACAACTTAGTGAAACAACTTAAGACCAATCAAATGGGCATTTAAATTTAACTATCCTAAAGTATTTCTGTATTTGTTATTTTATTATTTATGTTATGAACCAGATTCCTGTGTAGGGTCAGAGACAAAGTAAACGTGCCTAAATATAAAAAAGTTGATTTTATAAGATTTTAAACCCACAATGGAATCTGATTAATTTCACATCTACCATATGGTCAGTAGATATTAACAACGAGTTATGCTATTAGTGAACATTACCAAAGTTTTACTGATGATAGAGACACTGAGAGATTCATTATTTCTGACACCACCTAAATGAAGACACTGTACAATTGAGAGTATGGGGTTTTTTTTCTGGTTTTCCCACAGTTTTTGCTAAAAACAACTACGCCTCATTTACACTGGGTTTAAGCAAACTAATCACAGAAACAACTCTGACACACTGTTGGAAAGCAAACAAAAAGTGTCTCCCTAGCTGGTGGATACCAAGGAGAAAACATTTCTTATCCAAATAAGCACTCAAGACTTATAATTTGGATCCTCCCAGAGGAATGAAACCCAGGATATGAATGTATGAAAAAGCCACGTGCCCTTCCTCCTGCCGGATTTCATCCAGGCAAGTCAGTGGGTCACTGCACACGGAATCCACATGTTACTGATAGCTTGAACTAAAACACAAACTGCTGAAGTACAGACCTCAGAACAATGTTAACGAGACACCAAAAGCCTTCGGCCAGCCCTCCCCGCAGCGCTGTTACACCTTATTCCTTCGCGGCGCACGCAGAGCCCTCAGACAACGCAGCCCATTCACCCGAAACTTGTCACTTTGTCTCCGGCTCGCACTGGAGACGTGGCAGGCTCGCGTTTTCAGAGCGAACAAAAGGACGGAGCCGGCTTTAGGGCACTGCCTTCCCCCGCAGCACGGCTCCGCTCCCGGAGGGATGGCGGCCCTGCCAGAGCAGGAGGGCAAAGCCGCGGCTGCCCGCTCCCAGCCCGGGGTGCCGGCACCTGTTGACAGAAGGGGCCCCGCTCGCCCCCTCCCCTCACACAGACGCTCTCCCAGCCCCCAGGAGCGAGCAGCCCCGGCCGGCGAGGCGAAAGGCCCGGCAGGGGCGGCGGCGGGCGCTGCCCGGCGGGGGCCGAGGCGTGAGGGGCTCCCACGGCCGCGGGGCCCTCCCCGGGCCCGACCGCCGCCGCGCCCCGGCCCCGCGCCCCCGGCCGCCCCAGCCGCCCCCGAGCTCACCGGCACCGCGTTCAGCCCCTGCTGCTCCGAGGCCATCACGAGAATGTTGTGGAAATCCATGGCCAGGCCGGAACACGGGGGGCTGCGGCAGCCGCCCCGCTCGCACTGCCCGCCGCCCCCCGCCCGCTCGGCCCGGCTCGCTTCCGCCCGCTGCCGCCTACCCTTTATATAAGCTCGCCTGGCGCCGGCGTCACTTCCCCCGTGGCGGAGCCTCGCCACGGGAAACGGGGCTGGGCGAGGGGAGGGAACGGCGGGAGGCGTGTCGGGAGCCCCGCGGGACGGCGGGGCCCGGAGCGGCGGCGGGGGCGGCCTTATGAGAGCCCCGGGGCTGCCCCGGCCCGGCCCCGCCCGGCGCTTCTCGCCGCCCCCCGCTCACAGGTGCCGCCGGTGCCGGGATTGTCCCTCCGCCCGCCTCGGCTTCGGCCCTGAAACGCCTCAGAGAGAGGGGCACGGAGTGACGGGCCAAGGAGTGATGGTTCCAAACTGACAGGGAGCGGGCTTGGATTAGGTGTCGCGAAGCAATTCTTTGCTGTGAGGGTGGTGAGGCACCGGGAACGCTTTCTCAGAGAGGTTGTGGGTTCCCCATCCCGGGAAGTGGTCCAGGAGTGGTTGGATGGGGCTTGACACAACCTGGTGGAGTGAAAGGTGTCCCTGCCCACAACAGCGGGGTCAGAACTAGATGATCTTTAAGGTCACTTCCAACCCAATCCATTCTGTGATTCTGTGATTACCACCCCCAACCTGGGCATGGGGATGTGTCAATAAAACATCAAAAAGTTGTACTTTCTTCTTTTTTCCAATAGCAGCTCTTCATTTTTCAGTGACAGTGAGAATTGTGGTGGTTTGAAAGGAAGAAGCCTTTGGGGGCAATGGCCCGTAGCTCCAAGCACACTCTGACACCTGCCCCCGTCCCTCCTGCATTCCCAGCTGCCAGCTCGTCCCTGAGTGGACATCAGCCAGGCAGAAATCCTGTAACAAAGGAGGAATATGGATTAAGTTTCCTCAGCAATCTTTCTTGGCTTGTCAAGGCTTCAGAGTTGGTGCTTGGCTTGTAGGGGTGTCACAGTTGCTCAGCAGTGCCCTCCCAGCTGCAGGAATACTGCTGGATCAACAGAGCTCCCAGGAGCAATGCTGACCAGCAGAGTGGCCAAACAAAATGCTCTCTGTGTGTGTATGTTTAAATATTTTTCTAAGTCTGACGAACCAGAAAATTGTGCAAGAACACCAGCTGACTGAAGACTTCCCTTGCATTGGTTACCAGGTCATTTCCTGGATCTGTTATCTGAGATCCATCTGACAAAAATTTCCTCTACTCCACACTGCTTCTCCTAGACACGTGGGCACTAAAAGAAAGCTTTTTTCCTTCATTTAAACCTTCTTTAGCATAAATTCTTTATCCCTGCTAGTACTTGACAACTCTTCACTCTCTGTTCCTCCAGTTCCTTCCTGCCTTTTCCAGTTTCCCTTTGCCTCTCCAGTGCTCTCACTTTTTTGTTGTATCTGATATTCTCTTCTAGGCATAGCTATAAGTCACATTGCAGCCTGGTGTAAAGATGCCCAGTGAGGCCTTAGCTGATGAGAGGGACAGGACAATTCATCTGTGCCAGGCACTGCACCAGTTAATTTGCAGGGCCTTTGTAGTTCTTGAGCACAGGAGATCCAAGTTGTTCCTTTAATGCTTGCTGTGGTGTCTCTGCATGGCATCAGTCTGTGCAGGGTGGACAGTCCTCCTGACCTACCACTTCTTTGTCTTGGGACAGTCCTGATTTTACCCCTTATCCTGTAAGAACTTAATCCCTCTCTCTTTCCACCTTTTTATTCTCATCTCCATTTACTGACTTTTTACTTCTGACTTAGACCTTGTCACCTCTTCTGGTTCCTGCCCTCTTTGTATTATGATTTTCTTATTTTAAGACTTCCTAGTGTGGCTCTCTTCACAGGCAGTTAGTGGTTCATCAATTTTCATCCCATTTTTGGCATTATGTTTCCCTCTGTGCTACTGTCTGTAAGGTTGTGATGCTATTTTCTGGCAGTCTTATCTGCTACCTCATCACTGCTGTGGTGCTTTCATCAGAATTTCCCTGCTCCAGCTTGAATTTCTGGTATCTCCACTGTGCTCTTCCTTGAGAAGCTTTTAGTATGACTCAGGTTCCTGTATGACAGCAGTACTGACAGAGCAATGATTGCTCTTTGACTTTTGTGTGTGCTCTCTTTGGTCCAAGTTAGAGTTGGCAGGAACACCTGGCTAAATGCAGACTTCATTCTGCTGACTGCGATCCTCAAGATGAGTGGAGCAAAATCTCTCCCTGCATCTACAAGAGGAGTTACAGGCTGGCCAGGGAATGGCACTGCAGCTGCAGTCTGTGGCATGCCACTCTTTGGAAACCTCTAACCACAGCTGTTGCCTTTTCCTGTAAATGACAATACTGTGACATCACATCCCTCAGCAGAGGGGATTTACCTCCGTGTTTCTCCAGTGGGAGAAACAATAGCACTGTGTAAATGTGTGCTGTGGGCGTTTTCTGGGGCAGTAGCAAGCCATGCTGAGCTGTGCTGGGATTCCCAGACTGCCCCCACGGCATTTAAACCCAGCTCTAGCACAAGTTACACGTCAGCACAGTGCCTTGATGTGGCCCAGCCTCCTCTTCTGGCAGACATCCTGCAACAAATGGGAACCTCTGTGCTGTGTGTGCCAGCACCTCTGTGCTCCCTGTGCCTTCACTCGCTTCCCAAATTATCTTCACTCCTCACAACCTCTGCACAAATTTACAATGTGATGAACTGATCCAGACTAGGCTTGCCAGGGCTCCCAAGCCCAGCTGGTTTGTTAGCAGCAAGGGAAGAAACAATTTGGTGCCTTTAAGCCAAACAGATGTTTCTATAAAATACAAACCAGGACAGAAAATGCTTCTTCCTCTTTTTGTAACTCTCTGATCTGTCTGATTCTGTGCATGTTTGACATCACCTTAGCCTTGAAAGAATTGTAAAAGTCTGAGAATTTAAACCTTCATCTTCCAGAAAACCAATACAATGCCTCTCAGATCTCCCATCTCTCCTCTCAAACCTCTGATTTGTGCTGCTGAAAAAGTTCAGACAGATTTGTTCTTTTTGTATGTACATTTTTTAAGCAAGAACTTGGATAAGTTTTATTTTTCTTAAATACCTTCACTTTTGGATATTACTTGTGACTAGAACTGTTTAGAAAAGACTTAGACAATATAAGACAATATTCCACCAGAAAGTGTCTGCAAGTTTTTAATCAGCTGTGCTCAACAATAGCTCAGCCCCAGCCATGCACACTTCAGGCATGTGACTAATCCTATTAACTTGAAGTGTATTAAAGTGTTTAAAGGATTAGAATCTTAATTACAGGCCATCTACAGAGGTCAAATATCAAAGGCTGTTCAGAGCCTGAGTTTTAGCATTTTCTGAATGAGTGAATGAGTAATATTTGTGTGAGGTCTCCTTTTCCCTTTTCACGCAGCATCCTTTCTGCTGTAGAGTTAAATGGGTGTTCCAATGCGGCATTTATTAACTAGGCTGAGTCATCCTGATGTCCAACAGTCAGGTCTCCAGATTATCAGTTTGTTAGAGGTTGCAGTGCTGTCATATATGCTCTAAAGAAGTTTAGGACTTGGAAAACATGGCTTTGAACAAATCAAGTTTGCATAGGACACTGCCAGCCTACTTTATGGCTGCTTTCAATTTGAATTATTAATCACTAAGACTTTTTTCCTTATGATATATTAAACAGAGATGGAAGAGCCTTGGTATGATAATTAGCTGGTCTTGACAGTGTATAACTTAGACATCTAACTTAGATGTATAAATTATGGTCGTTGGCTCCAAACAGGAATATCAGAAAAACAAGGACAGAAATTGCCTTCTTCCTCTCACCCAAAAAGCAGGATCAATTGCATTAGGTAATTGCTGACAGACACTTGTTCAATTTGCATTTGAAACCCAGAAACCAAGGCTGGCATTCCCTATATTATTCTCTCTCTATTTTTTCATCTACACCTTGAGAAAGATGTTTCTTACATCTAACCCAGATCTCTGTTGCCCACTGAGCCTTTTCAGCTGATGAGAAGACTTTATTATCCTCTACCTTAGACATAAGCACAGATACTTAGGGCTCTCCTACTGTGTGTCCCTTTTCTCTGGGATAAACCACTCCAACTCCTCCAATGCTTCATCATAAAACTTCTAACTCTCTCTCCCAAGCAGAATACAATACCCTGACTGAAGGTTTTCTAGCCCCAAGCATGGCAGTAGAATGGCTTCATTTGCCCAGCAAACAATATTCCTTTTTATGTATCTCCCAGTACTGTTTGCCCTTTTTGTGGTGGCATGGCTGGTTCCTGTTGGGTTTGTGATCCCTGCTAACCACCACGACAGCTTATACAGCGATGCTATCAGAGCAGTGAGTGCACAACCTGCATTTCTGATGTTGGTAGCTCTGCAGAGAGTGAAAGCACATCCTTTGAATTACTTCCTTTCCCCCTGCTGTAATTTGCCAAGTGTCTTGAGATCCTAGCCCTGTCCTCTAACACTTCCTGCCCCTCCCAGCCAGTGGGGCTGGCAAGAACGTTGTTTGCTCTGCCATCTAAATTATTTAATAAAAATATCAGATTTGTGGTACTCCTGCAGAATTCTGTTTGCTGTGTCCAGCCAAGTTAGCAACATGGTCATTTAAAATATTTCAGTCCACTTTACAGCCAGTTCTGTACTCATCTATTTGTGTTTTTCTGGACTTGCTTGTGAGATGGATGGCCATGTAAGAGAGTGTTAGGAGTCCTTCTAAAGCCAAGAGCTGGAAATGAGCCTGCTTGACATAATTTATTCTAGGCAAAGCAAACCTAGAAATTTATTTTCTAGGTACTTAAATGTGTCAGTGGAGGCAGAACTTTAACTCCAGCACCTCATTATTTAATGACTCAGCAGGTCACAAAACAGGTACAGCTTCTTAACACAGAAATGCAAGCAAGAGAGAACTTGAATTCCTCTGCATGTAATTGAAAATTGTTTTCATCTAAAATATATGTATTTTAAATCCAGAACAATCACAAAATATCACTTTTACATTGCTGTGCACTGGGGACAGAAACAAATTGTCAACAAACTTCCCTAATAATTAAAAGTGATTTCAAGTAGCTGTCTTGGGTTCTTCTAGGACAATTTTCAGCTTCATGCTTTAAACAAAGGCATTGAAACTTCTTAGTCCAGGGATAAGTGTGAACAAACATGGTTGCACCCCATCAAGCAGTTACCTGTGTCACACTGTGACTGCCTGTGAGCACTCAGCACACCCAAGGATAAACACACCCCAAGGATAAACTGTGTCATGAGAATGAAGAAACCGGCCCTGTGGACCACCCATCAAATCAGGACTCTACTGATGAAAATACTGACTTCTTCATGAAAAAATCCCCACGTGAACAAAAAAAAGTAGATCTGGCAGAAAGTGAGGATTATGATACTGAATAACACCAGCTGGTGAAATAGCTGTATTTGCAAAGTATTCTCCCAATCAGAGAAGAAAGAAGATTAATAATGGGTACCAAACCAAAACCAACAACAACAAAAAAAACCCAAAACAATGGAACAGAACAAACCAAACAAACAAACCCCAAACCAAACAAAAAAAAAAAAAACCCAAAAAACCCACAATAACCTCCACAATAACAAAAAAGCCAAACCCCCCAAACAATTAGTTGTTTAACTTATTCAATATTTAAGTTAACAAAGTCTCTTTAAAGTGCCTGTTGTAAAAAATCCCAAAAGATAAGCATATGGGAAACAGACAAAAATAACCCCTCTGTAATATGTATTCATAATGTTTTATGAGAATTAACTCCTTTCCAAAGATGCTAAAAAGAAGGCAATGGGAAAAAAAATCACCATTGCAGTAAATGTGGAAAACACAGTATTTAAACACTGAACAGCAGGCACGTGTCCAGATATTATAGAGTTAATAAGAAAGCAAACAACTCATGTAAGAGACTGCAGAGCAGCAAAGGCTTTTCTCTGTGACAGGATTAGGCCGATTTCAGATCACAGGAGAAACATGAGACATCGGGAAGAGCATCCCAGGCGCAAACAGGGACTGAGAGACAGCGGCCTCAGTTCCGAAGCCGTTTCCAACAGGTCCATCCTTCATTGCGGGCAAGCGGTCTGCCCTGGAACTGCACTGAAGCCATCATCTGTCTGCATTTCACCGAGCTCGCAGCTCAGAGACAGCTGGAACGTAACCCCTGAGAAATGGGCATCGCAGGGGCACGGAGAGCCACCGTCAGCGCTGCTGAGCAGCTGAGCGCCACAGTCCAGACAGAGCTATGCGTACGGGCTGGCCCTGCAGCTGCTCCGGCAAGGCGTCCCCCTCTGTCCCCATCTCACATGGCAGCCTGCACTGCCATAAGGATGCCGTGCAGTGTCACTGCCGGCTCACGGAACCGGCAGAGGAATAAATCAGAGATTAGAGGTGAAGACAAGGCGGGCAGGGACGCGGCTGCAGCGGGCAGACGAGGGCTCGGTCCCGCGGAAGGGCCGGGGCTGCTGCCCGTCCTTGGCGCTCCGGGCCGGGCTGGGGACAGCAGGTGGCGGTCGCGTCCTTGGTACGGCGGCAGCTGGAGCCCAAACTCCGCGGGGATGCTGCACAGAGGCGTGTTCAGAGCAGCATCTGTGACCTCTGCCGCTGGCAGCCGTGGCTGTTCACGCTGGCTCCTTCTCAGCCGCTTCCGAACGGCGCTGAAAGGCTCCGCAGAGCCCTCCCCCGCAGCCCTCCAGGAGGAGAGCTTCCCACAGAACGCTGCCGAGAGAGAAGTCAACAACAAAAAGAGCGTCTCAAAGGTTTATCTATTTTATCCGAAGCTCTTCATAATCATACATGCCTGCAAAGCTGAGAAATGTGTTTGCCACATGCAGTTGCAGATGGTTGTGGCATCTGAAGCAGATCAAATGGATGGTACGTTTTCTCATATTGCTCGGAAGCCAAAATATCATCTTTCAAATGCACAAAGAATTATTTGGATTTATTTCCAAATGAGAGCCTGATTTAAAGATCTACTTCATTTTTGGGGAAGGGCTATATAATTTCTGAAAGTTAGGCTCCTAGATGTTTTTCCAGATCTCTACTGTATTACACATGTAAATAAAAATATAGAAAGCTGCCAAATGAAAGCAACCTATAAAATGAGGTTTTTCTTGAAATTGTGTTCCACTACTTATTGCACCTCTTCATCTCATCCTCTCCCTGCCTTGAAGGAACTCATGTCCTCATCACCAAATACCTCCACCCTCCAAGACTGACAAATCTGATCTTCTAAATGTATTATAAGGCGATGAACTCCAGAATCAAGGGCACAAAACCCCCTGCACCTGCCTTGGAAATCAATGTTAATTTGAGTGTTTTCTTTGCTCATGTTCGTCAACACCAGATAGAAGGGGAATTTTATTTTATTTTAATGTCATTTCACACCTAACTTTCTCTCACAAACTGTTTTCACTCCTTCTTTCACACGTAGGAGAATGGAGATGGTTGTGGCCATGCAGCCTCTGTGGTGAAAGTCAGAAACAGAAAAGAAGGACTTAGAAACACTCTGGAAAGGAGATAGGATCAAATGAAATGCAATTGAAAAAAACCCAGAAAATTGGGACATTTAGTGACTACAAGAAAATGGACCAGGATTACATGAAGGGCAGTGCAAAGAACCAAACTATGCCAAAACTAACCTCACAGATGCTGCAAAGCAGGGGAAAAAATCAAGGAGGAAGACACAACTTGGAGGGGAAGATATGAGAAACATGACGTGGATACTGAAAGAAAAAAAAAATCTTTGCCAAAGTGAAAGCCATCCAAAGGCATGGGATGCCATGAAGTGCAGGGACATGGACCAAAGCTTGCCAAAATTGATCCCCATTGAAATCGCAATATTTTCTTTCCCTTCCCAAAAGGAAATGAAATTTCCTTTTCATTTCCTCAATTTGCAAAGAGTCCCAGCATAGGCAGTGCCTTCAGTGACTGTGGCCAGTTCCTGAACATGGCACACAGACCTGGATACTGATAACAGGGTCCACCAGCTGTTCCAAACCAGGCCAAGTTAATGAAATGGAGGCATCCAGGAGGCATCCAGGAGCAGCAGGAGAACATTGGCACCAGTGGCAAGGCTTGACACGAAGCTCCATGGTACACTCAGGAGATGAGGCTGAGGGCAAAGCTGTGGCACAAGTCAGGGTTCACCTGGGAGCCATGGCTAGACACATGCTAGCTCCAGTATGGATGTAGGAGTCAGGACTGGGAAAAAACTGCCTCCAGCATAGGTTTACAATCTACCCAGGAGCCAGCTCTTGGTTTTCCACCCCCTGGTGCCTTCAGAAGGTCCACATGCCATTCCTTCGCCCCTTCATGTCATTTCCTAACGATTTCACACTTTTACACCGCCATTCACACTCTATTCATACCGAGCTGATGTTTGCATGTCAAATCCCCGTGCCACGCCAGAGGAGGACTCTTTACCTGGCCAGGTTGTAAACAATTCAGTGCAAACTGCTTCAGCTGTCACCAGGAAGGTCACCAAAAGCTGGTGCAGACTGAAAGCAGCAGTGTAAGATGCTACCTGTGGGAAGCAGATTTTAGCAAACAGGCTGCTGCCTCCTACGTGAGCTCTGTGTTTTGAGCGTAGCCCCCATATTGAGCACTTCACAGCAGCATAATCTCACACACAATTTTCTCAGCAAGGTTCTCTGCAGGCCTGAGCTGTATTTACCATGCAGCTAGCATAGTCAAACATTGAGAGCTTTATATTTGAACCAATAAAAGAGATTCCTGATTATCATCTCCTGGTAAGTCTGGCTTTGTGCAGTGTGCCGAGTCTCAGTGCAGGGATTGTGAACTTGGAAATAAAGAACATAAGGTCATTTGGAGCAAAATAGGTTCAGTTAAGCAAATACAAGGGTATTTTCATTCCAATACACTCTCAGCAAATAATTTGGTTTCATATATTTAAGCTTTTATGCATTTTCTTGTTAGCTAAACTTATTTAACTTCTATTCTGCAGATGTGTCTCAGATTTCCTAGAAGGATGTTGTAATTTGTGGAGCATATTGTATAATTTGTTATAACCATGAGAAATAAAAACATGTGGCATTGTAATGAATGATATTATAGTTTCTGACTTTCCTTCAAAAAACCTATCTTATTAATAGTGCTGCATTGAAATAGACCACCATTTTATCCCTGGCACAAAAATATAAGGGAAAAGCAATCCATTTTGTCAGAGCATACCTTGGTAAACCTAATTCCATTCCACTAAATGAACAGTGCAAAGAGGATTGGAACTTACCAGGAAGCACTGAAGGTCAGATTTGTAGCAAGCATAAATCAACATTTTTGCATGGCTTAAGCGGATTTGTGCCCATATATACCAGTCAAGAATCTGGCTCATTAACGACTGGATGAATTACAAATAGAGCATCAAGCAGGAGCTTGAGTCTTAACACCTATTTCCTTGACTTGTTAGCTTAAATCAGATTCTAAATATTCTCAAGACATTTTGTTCACAGTAGCTGAGGAGCAAGCTAGTGTGGAATTTGGTTAAATTCCCTCTCTTGAAAGCCATCTTTTCAAGGAAGGTCTGTGCAGTGCTTCTAAACAGCTTGAGCACAATGAATTATTGCCAGCTTTTTCAATCCATACATTTAAGATTCTGAATGTAGCTTTTAGGACAACTCAAAGAACACAAAACCAGTTGATTGACTGCCCAAGGTTGTGATGATTTGGTGATGCCCAGCAGGAGATGATTTGGTGTTGCAGACTCACTCCCTTCTGAAGCACTCTGCTCCAGGTAGTGCTCTGTGAATGTTTAAAGAGCTGCAGCACACAGGAATTGAGCAGAGGAGGAGTACAGGGAGGAGCAAGCCCATGCCAGGATTTGTGCAGAATTGCAGGAGACTGAAAAATCATCTCAGAGGGTTTTACATTCGACACGGCTGTGCCAAGCTTTTCTTGGAGCGGGCATCCCACAAGCATTTCTGGATGGCCTAAGCCAGCACAGCTGCTGGGAGAAGAAACCTCTGCTCAGCCTGTATCTCTGGCTTATTTTTACTGGCATCAGGATTTGTAGAATTGCACAATAAAGCTGACCAGGAACCGTCCAGCTGGAAACAAACCTAACAACAAGTTCATTCCCCCTGAGGCCACGGCTTTCAGCAGTGCAGCCAGACTTGTTCATTGAACTCTGCTCTCCCAGTGGGCTGCAGAAGGAGGTTAAGGTCACTGCTTTGCAGAAGGACACCTACCTGCCATTTTCAGTGTCAGACAGGCTCAAGTGCAGCTGGAACAGTGCATTCCAGGCCTGGCACACTTCCTTGGCCCACAGTAGGATGTGAGGGAGGAGGGAGAGGGACACGCAAGAGAGAAATCTGGACCATAGGGAATGTCTCTGCTGATCAAAGATAGAGGAGATCATTGAGCACTTCACCTTTGGGATCTTTGCCAGGCCCCGGCAAAGTCAGACTTGGTTTGCGAAACCCAAAATCTGCTCACAGATTTTTCCCTGGGGTATCAACTGATGAATAATGAATGCTTTTATGCTGTGCCATTCTCTCAGTTTCCGTTGTTGTTGCTAAAGTTGTCTGACTTAGACAAGTTTTGTTCTGTCACCTTGGTGTCTGTAGCCAGATCCTCTAGGAAAGTCAGACTCCTGGATATCATTCACTGCCACAGGAAGTGAAAAATCGCAGTGTTTACTGCATATTGCTATAAGTGAAGAAAACCTCTGAAAAGAAACACCATTATTGATCAAAAAGGTAATTTTTAACTCAGAAAAGTGCTTCAAAAGTGCATTTGAAAGAACATGCATATTTAGGAGCAGAATAGCCTAGTTGCCAGATTGTGCTATTTTATGTCAGAAACTTCAAGTCAGGTCTGTGGCTTGAAGGGAAACTGCTTAGAGAAGCAGCAGCCACTGCAACCAGCTGTTTTAATAAGCAATAGGAACTCCCTCATGGCACCCCTTGCCCACCTTATCTTTTAGATGAATCAAAGAGCAGAGGCCACTTCCACTTCCAGATGTGAAATCTCTCTTTCCCACAACCATAGGAGTTTTAGTCTTCACGTGTGTCTTAGCTAAATGCTCTTACTAATTCTGTTCCACTTGTATAAATTCCCTGGTGTTTTCAGTTCAGTGAGTTAAATAAACCATAGTTTCCTGCCTGAAATGTCAACTATTGTGGCCCAGGGTTCCCTAAGGGTCTTGCTGCCTTTAGATCAGCTGCTTCACAATCTGAGCACATTCACCTCCTTCTTTAAAGCATTTTCTCTGCTTGCTATTAACATGAGGACTTCCCCCACACAGGAAATCCAAGTTTTAAAAGCAAAGATAATAGAGAAGTCGTTCTCTTCAGCATCAAAGGGATTACAGGAAGCAGTGTAACTATGGCACTGAATTGTAGATCAAGCAAGATCCAGCTCATGTCACTCAAAGGAGACATCCTTTGGGATGAAGGGGGCATTTCAAATGGCTGTGGGACATTGCAAAGTTATGAGTCAAGATTTGTACTCCCTCTCAGAAGCTGGAAGCCTCCACCATGTTACGTCATCTATTTTGGCCTGTGCTCCCAGGCTGCCTCCCTATATGGGTTTTTGGACTTTTGCTTTTTGGTAAACAACTCCAAAACCTTCTGAAGATCTTTGGACTTTCCTCTAGGGGCGAGGAGGTCAGGGCTCCTTTATCAGGCAAAATGCTGACCCAACAACAAGGTGCAAAGAGCTGCAGATTTTGAAGCTGTAGTTACAATTTTAACTCTTTCCTGAGAATTAGCATGCTAAAGGTGGGGATGCATACCCTCCTTCCTGGTAAGGAACAGCCAAGGTAACTGTCTCTCCTATTCACTGCAAACACTGCTCAGCACTCAAATAAATAAATGCAGCTTTCTACCAAAGTGCTCCTGAAGCTGCTGAGCACTGGAGCAAAGGAACTGATACCTTTTGGGTTGGGTGCTAGAGAAATGCAGTGTCTGACACAGACTCTTCACTATCAAAGCAGCTCCCAATGTGGTTGTTCAGTAGCTCAGAGCTCAGCCAGGCTGCAGGTGCCCTCTCTCCCCACCTCTGCTTGGATCCACACAACCTGAGCTTGGGAGCAAAGGCCACAGAGCTGCTGGCATTTGCCAACAGAGCTGCTGTTTTGAAATATGATACAGGCAGCAGCATTAATCCAAACACTGATGGTGGTTCCTACATAATGCAATAGTAATGCTGCATGCCAGAAGCAACAGTACCTCCTTCTTACTCAGCAGAATGAGTGACTCTTGGGCATTTTTCCAAATGCTCACATACATGAAGATTCCAGGCAATGGCTGTCCTATGGAGGGGTTTGCAAAGTGCTTGGGGCCCTGGCTACAAAGCTGGGCAGCTCCTCATCCAGCTGTGTGGTAGGATAAGAAGGTCTCACCTTCAGAGAAATCACCATGTTGCCAGAATGGCCCTGCCCGCTCCTCACCTCCAGGTCCTTTCTTGAATGGATTCACAACATGCTCAGAATTAAAGGTCATATCCCAAGGTACTTAGTGAGGCAAAGGTCCTGGCCAGGTGTGTGTTTCACAACCTAGACCACACTGGGTAACCAGTTTGTAGTGGGAGACCTCCCGAAATTTCTGCAGAGCTACCTGAACAATACCTGACTGAAATCCTGTCAGGTGCAAAAAGATGGCCTTCCTGATACCTGCTCAGTATAAATGCTTGTCACAAAGCTTTCCCAAAGCTCACACAAAAGAGCAAGCCATTGCATCTTCTAATTTATGCTTTTTGAATCTAAACCTGTGAGAAGCTCCTGATGTGCAGAGCAGAAGATCCTCACACGGCTGGGGAGCTCTGGGGCCTGGCCATGCCTTCTCCTGCACTGCTCAGGAGAAGGGAATTGTTGCTCTTTCTTTGCTGGTTTGTAGAAGAATGCAGTTTTCTCTACCTCACCCTAGTTGTCTTCAATTTTATGTCACCTCCTGGCAGTTGTGAGCTGCTGTGATATTAAAGAAAACACATTCCAGTAACAGCATCAACTTACTTTCCAAGCTTGAGTGTTAAAGAAGCTTTCCTGCTTCTTGAATCTTCCATGTCAAAAAACTCCCACCAAAATACACTTAGAAGCCTTATCACTTTTGCTTGCAGAGAAAAAGATTTGAGGTCTTACACAGCTGTATAAATGAACATTATAGAATACAAATTTGGTCCTAGTTCTACTGGCATTGAAATTCAAGTCTGTATCGCTTGGGAGACATGGCTTGAGAAGTACCTGTAAGTACTTAAGGAAAGTATTAATTTTTATTTGGAATAAAAGGAAAATTTTACCACCTGGCTATGTGACAGAGAAATTTGTTTCTAGAACTAAAACTGTGGTATGGACTTACTATTGTCATCTCTTCTTATTTGATGCCTTGAGAGGCTGATCTGGAACACAGACTAGACAGAGCTAAATGGACAAAATAGGTATTTATTGAAAGGCCTTAAAAGGATAAGCAGCATAAGAGCCTGACCAGGGCTACACCCAGGTTGAATCCAAGATGCATCCTGGTGATGAGTTTTTACACTTTTTTAAGTTTTGGTTCACCTACATATGGGGTTCAGTGGTCTAATTACAGCTCCAGGTCTCACACCCCCTGGCTTGCCCCCTTCTTATCATCGTTGTTTGTGCTTTTTGGGTGATGGTTGTCATTGATTGTCTAGCTGGGAAGGGATTGTTTTGTTTAACTACCCTGTGAAGAGAACCTACTAACACCTAATATGAAGTTTCAGAGTTACATACCAGGCAGCAGAGAATCTGAAAAATATAAAAGCTAAAACCCAAGGCATCACATTCATCTTTTTACCTGAAATTTGGGGAAGAAAATAACTTACAATTTAGCTGGGCGATGTTCAAGCATTTGCTGAAAATGCCTGGGGAAAATTCACAACTCTGACATTTAATGAGCACAGCCAATGGCTCTAAGAAGTTTGACTGGCTGCCAAATTGATATGTCTGTGTATCCCAATAGTGACTGTTGTATCTCATTTGGGTTTGGTTTTTTTTTTTCCTCTGATCTCTGTTAATCGATTTTTAGCCAGTTTGTTTGGCAATTGTGCTGAAGCACTGCAAAGTGGACGCAAGATAGGAACAATGCTAAGCAACCAGATGTAAAAAGACTGGAGCAACAAGAAAGCATATTTGTTTTTCGCTGTTTAAACATGATTTACCAGCTGGGAAACTGTCTTGCAGGATATACTGCCGTTCTATTAATCTAATCTGGAGCACAAACATCACCCAATGTGGTCTTGCAAACACAGCTCCTGCAAATAGCCCTGCATGCAGGAAGTGATACAGCAGGAATGGATTAGGTGACACTCACTGGAGACACAGATGGGAACGAAGGACTGTCTAGGAGGACTGGGACATTATGGGACATAGATCATTTCTAGGTGTAGCTCCATTTCCCCGCATGTAAAGGATCTCCACCTGCCTGTCAGCAGCTGCTTTGAGATCCTGTGGTATCACTGGAGCACTGGCAGACCCAGGTCAGAGCTGGATGAAAAAAAAGAAGGGAAAAATGCCAGTAAAGAGATGCTGAAGACAGGACTCTGGCCGATCACCTGGAGCATTGCATAAATGCCAAATTTGTGCCATAAGCACAAAATTCAAGGCCCTAAATACAAAGTTAGGTACAGGCAGCTAGAAAACCTAAAGCCCTGATGTGGTGGATCATGATAGATACTTGCTCACAATGGAGTTGCAGAGCCTGGCTCTTCTCTGCTCTACTGTCGAGCTGTCAGAGAGTTCTGCCTGGTTGGCCTCCCCCCAGTGATGAGGAAGATGAGGGGTGTCAGAGAGCAAGGAAACACAGACTATCCCCTGCACTGCTCTTGGTTTTACTGATGAAGCTACTTGGACAAGTAACTTTAGCTCAATATCACTTGAAAATACTTAGAGAAGATCACTAATGGCAGAGGTCGCTGCTGCATCCCCTTCCTACTGCATGGCATCCTTACAGCCTGTAAATGTTGTCTTTCCTTGGCAAATCCAAACCCTTTATGCTTTTTGTATGAAAGCTTTTCCTAGTCTGACAAAAAGAATGTGCCAAGCAGAACAGTATAAATTGCCTCACTATGTGGGATAATATCTCCCAGACCTGCCAGTCAGGAAACTGCTCCTAGGGAGTCAGGAAAACTGTCCCTGCCCCTGCCAGCCCAACTGGAAAGGTCCCTGTCTGCTCCCTGAGCCGCTCCCAGGGCAGTGCCCTCTGCTCAGGGTGCCCATTGCCCTCGAGCTGCCCCGACCCAGCAAGGTGGGACAAACCCTGTGCAACAGAGCCCTGGGTACAAGGGCTTAGGTGAGCTTATTTCCACCATCACTGAGTTAATAGATTTTCCAGTGCTGTTTTATACTTGATCATTAGAAAAAAAATCAGGATAAAAAATGGCTATTTCCTCACTCTTGGAAAGGATAGAATCTTTACTTTGCTTTGTAGGATTTATTTCTAGGCTTGTGACTTTGCAAGAAAAAAAATCGATCAAAATCGCATCGTTCTGATTCCCGTCACATCCTTTTTGTTCTCTCCCCTCTTGACTTTCCAGGCTGCTATTTTAATAACTGTTTGCAGTTGAAATCAATGCCATGCCACACTGAAAAGGCTGAAATCCTAGCTTTCCTGAGGGAAAATATTTCCCACCCATCCCTATGGGAGAGATCAGAGTTCAGCCATGTGTCCAGCAGCTCGGGATGATTCTTTGAGATGCTTCATCTTGTCTCCTTCCCCTTGTTGCTCTGGACATGGTAATTCACAATCACAGCAGGCTTCCATGCCTCCAAACACAGGAATGTGATGAAGTACAGGGGCTTCAAAGAGCTGAGGTACAGGGGAATGTGGTGGTTAAAGGCTGCTCTGTGTTTTACATTTCTGTGGTCTATTTTTAGCAGCTGTGGTTGCTGTGTATCACAACCCTAAGTCACCTCTGAACTCAGAGTCACAAATATGAAACTGAAAAACAAATTAATTGGATCCACAGACTGGCCAGAAAGGAATCCTCTCTCAATATTGATGGACCAAATAAACATAAACAACTGTAAAAATGTCATTCTGTTCTCTGTGGCTAAACACAGGCCTCCTCTGCTGCTGATCCTTTGGCTGTACAGTAAAATGTCCCAGCATCTGTGCTGTGAGTAGTTGTTGCTGGGACTTTGAGGTTTTTTAGGTCAGCCCCACAAAAATGTTATGGCTGTTACAAAGTGCTAGGGCTGACTGCCAGGCTTTGCACCTCTTCTTTTATGCCTGAACCATTTTTTCACTTAAATCATTGTTATGTCCGTGTACCTGTGCTGAAATTAATTGCTTGAGCGTAGCTGCTCCTGATTTGCATCAGTGGAAGTCAGAAGAGCATCAGTCCACTCGTGCTCTGTTTTCTTGGCCAGTTTGAAACAGAGTCAACCCAAACCAACACACTTCTTTAGCTGGTGAAGCAATTCAGTATCTCATGTATTTGTTCCTTTTGTTCTTTGCTGTCTGTTCATGCAGAAAGGCTTTTTCCCACGTTTGCTATTTGATTTCGTGTTTTCTCGTGCCCAGTCTGTCTGACAGCCTTTGCTTTTCAGTTACTCTTTTCAAAAATGGCTCCAATCCCTCTCTTTTGCCATTTCAGAGAAAAGGCACAACTGCATTATTGTACTGAGTGAATGCATTTTCTCATACATGTAGCTGAATTGGAGATTATTTAAATATCTTAAATACTCCCCTAATTGGAATAATGACGTACTAGGAATGGGAGTGAGAGGAGGATTTATATTCAGGCTCCTGAATTTTAGTGAATGAGTAATCAACACTCCATGACTTCCTACAAGGTTAAATAATGTTTTTTAAAGCAAATGGTTACTGTAAAACACCCTTTGACTGCACTAAAACAAACAAACGGAAACCCAAATATGGGTATTCCTGGTGAACTTCAGATCATATGAGAGCTTTGTGGATCCCCTGGCAAAGGAGAAACAGACTTGAAATGCCTCAGGGCTGCCCACCAACCTCTGCTCTGTTCTTGCCCCATTGATCCTGTCACTCCTCACCTTGTGCTATCCTGGTGCTGGTGTTAACAGCTGCACTCCAAAGCCAATGCTCTGAGCCAGATCTGGGGGCGATTTGGGTTAAAAAGTAACCCAGCAAAGTATGTTTGTTTGCTTGTCTGTGTGTGTGACTGTTTGAAAGGCTCCATTTCCCCATGTGATTCATGGAAAGGCTGTACCAAGGTCTGTGCTGGCAGGAGGGCAGGCAGGAGCAAGGGGAAGATGGAGCAAGCCTAGGAGCTGGGGAGGAAAATATCTCTAACTGGTATTGCTGCCAAATGTTGTATCTTCTGGAGTCACTGCATTAGACCAGAGCAGTTGCATTGGTGCCTGTAGCCTGTACTTTAGCAAGGCTGGCCTGTCTTTCCAGCTTAGCTTATTCTAATCAACATGTTGGTCATTTTCTTGGCCAGTTTATTGCTGCAAAGTCAATTATATGCAGTTACTCAGAAGTCAGTGTGTAGTGGTCCAATGTAATCTATTTTATATACAAAATCTAATTTTCCTGTCATCCTGCAAATTCACAATAATTACAAAACACTCATAATAATTTACCTAGAAGAGCCTTTAAGCAGTTCTATGTGATTAAGCATTGTTGCCACTACACTCTTTTGCATCCTCCAGTACTATGATTATCTTTTCATTGTTTCTTTCCTGCCAATTGTTTCTATAGTTAATTTCATTTGGCTTGATCTGAAGCCCATGGAGGTGAATGCACAGTCTATCATTAACTTGAACAGGCTGGTGATCAGACCTGCTGCAAATGCTTTAATAGGCACAGGTCAAGGACTTTAAAGGCAGAACACCTGTTTTACTCTGTGTTCTTCTTGCTATTTCAGCTTGCTCCATCAGGCATTTATGCAGAAATGCAAACTCTCCTAGGCACAGCACTGGGAAGGAGAGCTCTACACTACATTTATTACAGCAGTACTTAGAAATGCCAACCACAGCACAGGTTGCCCTGTGCCTTGCTCAAGCACCCAGCAAGAGACAGATGGAGAGAGGCAAACAGGCAGTTTGTGGCAGAACTGAGGCTTAAAACCAGGTAACGTTAACTGCAAGTTTAGTGTCTGTTCTCCCTGCTCCCAGTTATGCCTCTTGTTTTGCTGAGGCACAACAGCACAGGTACCTGTGCAATATTCCCTAGTCCTGTCTGCCTCATAAAGACACAGGAGGAAGAATATTAATCCAAAAAGAAGGGCTGACTCTGGGGTATTTCTATCAACCCTGGTGCTGTTTGCTTGCACAGCAGCAATGATGGACTCTGCCACAGACAGCATGAATGAGTCTTTCCAGTGTCTCCCTGATAAGAGATCATGTGCTCACAGAGCTCAAAGTTTCCTAACCCTTTTGCCATTCCACTTTTCAGCATTATCAGGTGCACTGCAATACCCAGCCTTGGAGGAGAGGCTTGAGCTGAAGGGACACTTGCTGCCCAGTCTACTCAATCCTGCTTGAGAGCAGCCATCTGTGACCAAGGGAGTAAAAACATGAAAATTCCAGCTCAACTGGAAGCGAATCCTTGTTCCCACTAATTACTCAAAACAAAGCAGGAGCATTAGTGCACTGTCTGCTGGAACACATACCATGCTCTCATGTTATGGGAGTTAACTACAAAGTTAGTTTAACTGCTAGAAGAGTTGTATTTTTTTTTTCATGGCAGCATCATGAACACACATGAGTTATCATGAAGTGAAAAGCAGACACTCAGCAGCAGACCCTGAAGTCAGCAGTTCTGGACAGACATCTGAGCTGATCTCAGCAAAACCACATTATCATCTTCTGACTGTTTCCACCTCCTGAAAACAAATGAATGTTAACCCCCCCAGAAGCTTTAAAAACCAAAAGCTTTTTTAAAAAAAATTATACCCTATTTTTAGAAATTAAGATGTCTCAAATTTCTACTTTAACCTTCTCAAATATTTGTAGTTCACCCTTTGATCTAAATGTAGATTCAGTTATTTATGCTGGATTTACTGTGCATTATGCTCTGGCCACTTGCTGACTCTCTCTCAGAGGTTTCGTGAACTCTGGTGACAGAGAGAGCTTCCTCTGTGCCAAAGAGGAAAAATTTAAAACTCTTTATCTGATATGAAAGTATTGATAATAGTGCAGAGAAGCACTTTGGACTTCTCCTAAAGGTTAGGATGATCTTCATTATCTTCTGTTTGCATTTGTTTTTGCTCCATGGAAGAGAGATTAGGAGTCAGCTGGTTTAGCTCTGTGATTAGCAAGAATATAGGAGATGATAACTGCAAGGACACATTATTTACTTGATCAATGACAGTGACTTTGGAATGCAGTCTAACTTGCTTTCTGAGTAATTGTATTAGACTTCAGTTCCCAAATGGTGCCTAAATCCCAACTGCCAAAATAGGGATTTTTAAATTACTTGCCTCCTCCAGCTGGTTAGTAATAGGGACAGAAATTTGTAGGCACCATCCAGATCTTCCTTTGTAAAATATTTTTCCTTCTTTGGCTAAAAATCTTCAATAGTCTCAAAAAAAATCCCAGTGTAACTACCTCTGTCTTCCAGAAGGTGAGGCACAGGATGAACAGAAGGATGATGGAGATCACACAGAGTGTGCAAGGTACAACTGTTGTATTTTTTCTCAAAATGAAAAGTGCTTGCTAAAGAGCAATCCTCTAGTAAGGCAGTCAGTCACCCCCAGAAGGGAGCCACCAGTAACCAGACTTTTATGTTTCTCAGAGCCTGAAATTGTTTTCCAAAGACATCAGTTAATGTCAGCTTTGCCTATTTCTCATCTTGTTTCTAACGTTCCTCCGTATTTCGCCCACAGACAAATGTTTGAAGCTTGGACATTATTAAGGGATAGCTGGAAAAAATCCCAAATGACTTTGAAATATTTCCGTACTTGAAAGAACAAAAAATAATGATTTAATTACCTCACAGGCCCAGGTTCCTAGAACAGAGTCTTCACAGGGCAAACGTGCCCTTGCTGTCCTTCCTCTGCCTGCTGCTGTGGGAGTGTGAGGTGGGTTGGGATGCAGCCCAACAGCCTGGTGCCAGCCTGGTGCTACCACACTGCTGCTCAGCCTAGAACCTCTTCTTCCCTTCTCTTTCTGCTCTTGGCACCTGTGCTAAAGCCCTGGTGCAGGTGGAAAGGACAGGTGCCAGAACCAGCATCTCCCCTTGCCACTCATGCCCTCTGCAGCACTCGTCCTTCCTGTGCAGATGTGGGAGCCACAAACCAAAAAGTGCTTTGAAGTCTAATGGCTTGGTAGCACAGAGAAATGTTAAAAAGATCACTAAGTCTGTCAGGGGAAAATCCTTGTCTTTGAGGCTGCTGTCACAGGTATTTATGGTAAAGAAATGCTGGCCTGAATTCAAGGCTATGCCTTCCAAATTGGCAGCCTGAAACAGGTAAAGCACAGGGGCAGTGTGGCTGACCAAGGAGCTCCTCCCAAGCTTGCCTACTGCAGCACCCAGGACATTCACAGACAGAAAAAAATGCTATTCCAGGTAAGGGGGAAGTGCTAGTAAATATCCTAAGCACCTCCTAAGCCTCTCCTTTCCCAGTGTGTTGGCATGCTGGTAGTGTCTGTAAGGAATCAAACATGGATCCTGCCTCACTTCTCTTTTCTGAATGTCCTTCTGATCAGAATGAGCAATGAGTGTCAGCCCAGATGGCTGGATGGGTGCATGTCTGTCTGCCCTCACCTGCTGAAAGCTGCCACCATGCAGTTCTGGCTGGGTGAGATGGCAGTCAGCACGCTGGGAGCAGGAGCTCCCAGGCTGGGGCATGGTGTGACCAGCACTGCTGGCAAAGTGCACAGGGCCTGACAGCCCAGAAGGGCAAACCCCAGGGGAAAGAAAGCAAACCAGATCAAAAATAACTGCAAGTGGAAGGGGCTTGCAAAGGCTCCCTTACATGGGCTGGCAGCTGCTGGCTCATGCCTTCATCCAAGGCACCTGGGGCTCACCAGGTCCTTTCCAAAGGTGGTTTTGTCCTCTCCAGCAGCCCCTGGCTGTGTCATACAGGTTCCTGCCTACCATGGAGACAGTGTGTTGGTCTTGGACAAGGGACAGCCTCTGACATTTGGGCTGAAGGTCATCCCTGTGCTCCAGAGCAGGGTCTGCAGCATAATTCTGCACATGAGCAGGCACCTCCTCATTGCAATGGTACCTTCCCATGTGGACTCACTCACGGTTCTCCCTGGGCTTCTTGTAGGCTCCCAGCAGAGCTGGGGGATCCATGTCAAGATGCTGACACAGCAAGTGGGAAGGGATGGTGGAAAGGCTTGCGAGGTGCAAGGAACCCAGCATGGCCACACGATAACAGACTAGCAGTAAATTTGTTGGAAAAATCAGGTCCAGCTGCTTGCTTCTACTGGTTTTACTGGGTCAGATCTGGACGTGGTTGTAACATTCTGCTCCTCCATTTCCTTGTCTTAAACATGAATATTTTGTTTCAGGACATGAAAAGGGAATGGAGTTTTGGTGCTGAAATTTCAGAAAGAAGGAAACACTGTGCCTTGCCTTTCCAGTTCTTTGTAATTACCTGGCTTTCTGGGTTTTCCCTGGGGGACTCTTCACTTCCTTCTGCCAATTGTATACAGAAATTATTTACTCTGATTCATATCCTGGACCCTGGCACCTGCTAATTAGGTGTCCATAAGGGCTGCAAGTGGGTATGTCCTACGTAGGGCTTCCAGAACTTATCCCAGAAATATAGTTAAGTGAGAATTTCCTTTAGTGCCAAAGTTCACTCAAAAACCTCCCTCCTTCATTTCTCTCCCTCAAGCTACTCCTTGCCCTGCTCTTGGACTTCTCCATCCCCCAAGCTTTTCTTTTTAGTACAGCAGAGCTCTACAGAGACTTACATGGGCACAATCATGAAATCAAGGAAAGAAGCAAGAACAGCAAGGAGATGAGTGTCTGCCCTCACTGAGTCTCTGCAAAAGACTTTCAGGTCCAGTGATGTCTCCTGGGCTCCTGTATCTAAGCTTTGGCAAGAGTGCAGAGAACAAAGCAATTTAGAGAATGTCTTTTAAGCGTTTAATGCTCTCAGAAGAACCTGTCTGAACCATACACAATTTTATTGCACACCCTGTGGCTGTCCCCAGTGGGCCATGTAATGCAGGGGGTGGTCAGACCATTCTGTGTTACTTTGATGCTGGTTTTTGTTCCTCTCAAGTTATTTCCTGCTGACTTGACTGCTCTCGTGATTCCTGCCTGTATCTGTGGAAATCCCAGCTGCTGATTCAGCTGTGGCTCTCTGAGGAAGGGGAACCTGAGTTTGGGTTTTGAGGAGGCAGGCCAGCATCCAGGAGCTTTTGCCTGTTCCCAGGGGAACCCCAGAGCCAGCAGTGAAAACGAAGCACAAGTTTTGGTTTCAATTCACTTTTTGAAATTAGTGCCTTTTCAAAAACCAGTTTCCATAGTGACAGGGAACTGTAGCACCATTGTGAAGGTCCAAAAAGCCCTGGCCGAGTATTAGCCAGAAATTCAGCAGTGTGACCAGCTCCTGAGCAGCCTTCCCCAGCCCCTGCTGTGCTCACAGCAGGGCTCTGCTTCAAACACCTTCCTGCCCACCAGCCACACTTTTAGCTGCCTGTGGGCTGTGCTACTCCTGAGCACTAGGGCTTAATCACAGGTAAAATGATGTTTGTCCAAAAAAGGAATATACTTTGGCTGCATTTAGCCCTTTCATATAAAGGGAAAAGCTAGATTTGAAGACAGCTTTTACCCATTGTTTCCTTTTGCAGAATGGTGCAAAACCATGAAATATGCTCATGATCATCCATTGAGTCAGCAGAGGAGCCCAGCTGGAAGCCCAGGTCCTATTTAATTCTTATTAGAATGTGCTGCCTCTCACCTTCCCTTTTGCTATCTGTCTGTGGGGGTACTTCTATCCCTGCTATAATCCAGACTTGCAAAAGGGCCTAGGAACTCTGGCACAATCACATTGCTGTCCTGGTCCCCACCACAACACCCAAGAAGCATGCCAGAGAGAACATCCTCCCTGCTGGGCTCAGTGCCAGGTGATGGAGGTGATGGACACCACCGCTTCCTCACCAAGCTCCTTTGCCCTCATCCTTCGTTACCTGCTGGATTGTGTTGCAGTCTGTAGTATGCAAGGAAACACAACCATAGCACTCTTACAAGTGAAGTCTCAGGTAAAGTTACAGGCACCTGTCCAGTGCTTGTGTTACCTGTGTGTAGGAGGCAGAGAAAAGTGTGGTTCTGCTATTTGTACAAATCTCAGGAGGCCTTTCAGCAGGTCCTGACTTAACACCTTTCCTCAGGAATAGCTGGGACTCTGGGCTTCAGTGAGGGTGGCTGTGGCCTGTGTGCCACGCAGAGTGCACAGCCAGCCTGGCAGGCAGGGTGAAGATGCCCAAGGGACATCCCTGTGCCCAAGGCCCACAGGGATGGAACAGCCCCGGCAGGAACCTCTGTGCATGCGGCAATTCCAAAACAGAACCCGGGCACTGAAGGCAGGGCACCAGCCTGACTCAAAGCTTGCACCAGACACCTCCTCCCTTTATCCCCTATTATCCCTTTCAGTTTTATGATAAACTACCATTTTTCTCAAACATTTAACAATCATTATTCCCTTCCTACTCCTCCTATTTTTGCCCGCGTATCCATGCGACACTTTTGGAGTTGAGATCACACGCAAGAAAACAGAGTGAAAATGGCAACTAACGTAACTTTTGTGAGAGAAGAATGTTTTGCATATTGCTTCCTGTTAAACCATTGGAAATGGCATACCCAAACAAGAAATTGTCCTTCTGGTGCAAGACCTTAACTCAGATGAAAAAGGCCAAGTTCTTCAGGAGAGAAAAGAGAAACAGAGGCATGTTTGGACCAGGTTTTGTGCCAGTATTTTCAGTCTGAAGGTAGATGCACCAAGCTAAGGGTTTGTCTATCCTAAGGCTGCCAGTGGAGCCCCAGAAGAGGCCAAGAGGCCAGACATATTTGCTTTGTATTTCCCAGCTTCCAGCAACCAGCAGCTCAGGGAATTCATCAGACAGAGGTGAAACCATATCTATATTGCCAGGACAAGCTGAATAAAATAAGAACTATGTATGTCTTGAAAATTAATCATCAGGATTCACCAAAACTTCAGAAGTGCACCACTCTGACTGTCTTGTGGTTGCAAGTGAAGGCACTGTTTTAGGGAGGTACTTCCTGCAGGATACAAATTTTTCCCTTGCTTCCTTGAGACCTTCAAGTGATCCCACTAAATTGCTAAAGTTCCATTAGAAAGTGGCTGCTGGGAACATGTGCAATAAATAGCTGCTAAGATCAATGGCAGTCTTACTGATTTAAAATCAATGTATTGCTTGCTGACAGTGCTGGCAGTGTTTTCCTCTGGGAAATGTAACAGTGATTTGTTTTAAACAAACACAGTGGTAAAAAACTGTATCTGAACTGATTAGTGACTCAGACTCCTTTTAGAGTAACTCAGAAAATGCCTGTTGCCCACAGACAAGACTTGGATGTGATCAGTGACTTTGGATACTGCCATTTACAGTGGGACACTGGAAAGCATCCTGGAACAGAGCAGAACAACTGAAAATGCCCTTTGAAAATTAGATATTTAGGGTATCTAGACCATGGCCTGAAAGCCACCAGTCACTTTTGGAAACATGACATGAACAGCATTAGGTTACTATGGCTCTAATGTCCACCACCCACTCTTTCCAGGCCAACTCCTTGCTCCCCTCCCAGCTTCTGGCTGGCCTTCATCCCACATGACACCAGGCATTCATGACAGAAACAACCCACAAAAACCTAAAGTGCCACCACAAGTTGATCTCATCCACCAGCAAACAGCTTTGGGCTGAGTTGGGATCCTCTCCCTCTTTTTCTTTAAAGCCTCTCTCCCACCATGAGTAGTTTTTCCTCAGAGGCTCAGCTAGATTGCTTTAATGAAAATAGACATGAAAGCATTTGCCCTACCTACATTCTGTTTTGTAACCTAACCATTTAATTGCGTCATGCTTTTCCCTACAAATCATCTGATGATGATTCCCAGGACAAGCCTTTACCTCTTTTCCTGCTTTTCCTGCCTGTTTTAATACTTCAGCTATTACCACATCCTGCTTGTAGATATCAATAAATCACGAGGGGATTGGTCACTAGATAAATCAGAGCTCTTTTTGATGGTTTTCTAACCTGGGAAATAGGACATCTGAGTGAGGAACAGAAACTGTAAGCACATCAGAACTCTGCAGTTCATGCCTACAGACTGCCCAAAAAGGGACAGGCAAGGATAGAGGGCAGGGTGTTTGCCCTACACATGAAAAAATAGATTGAATGCACAGAACTGTCTTTGAAAATCAGTGATCAAGAGGTTGAGGGCTTATAAGTAAAATCTAGGGGCAAGCCAGCAAAGGAAAACTCAAGTTTGGTCTTCCTGCAGAGCACCAGAACAAGGGAAGCTGTTGATGCAGTTTTCTTACTTTGATTACAGGAAACATTGTGCTCCCATTCTCTGATCCTGCTGGGGCACTCCTTGATATCTCTTAGAAAAGCAGCACAGTAAGCTGTAAGCAATCCAGGAGACTCTTGGAGGGTATTGAGGGTGATTTCTTAATCCAGATGACAAAAAGCTTGATCAGAGGAGAAGCATTACCAGTCCTGTTGCTTATCAATAGGGATGAACTATTAGAGATGACAAAACAGGTGATAGCTCAGACTGCAGCATTCTTGCCCTGGTGGAATTCAGTGCTGAACACCTTTCCTGTGAAGAAAGACTGAGAGAGTTGGGGTTCTTCAGTCTGGAGAAGAGAAGGCTTCAGGGAGACCTTACTGCTGTCCTTTAGTTTATAAGAAATATGGAGAAAGACTTTTTATTGAGGCCTGGAGTGATAAGAGAAAGGGCAGTGGTTTTAAACCAAAAGATGGTGAACTTAAATTGAATATACAGAGGATTTTTTTTTAAATAATTAGAATGGTTATGAACAGGTCCAGAGAAGTTGTGGATGCCCCATGATGGGAGCGTTTGAAGTCAGGAAAGATGGGGCTTTGAGCAACCTCATGTGGTGGAAAGCTCCCTTCCCACAGCAGGGGCCTTGGACTGGATGATCTTTAAAGGTCCCTCCCAACCCAATTCATTCTATGTTGCTATGATAAACTGTAAACATTTTAGATTTTGTGATTTAGTTCCATGATGAATGGATTTTTTTTTAATGGGGACTATTTTACCTTCCCTATTCATGTTTTTTTATAAGATTATAATGTTTGATTATAAGATTATACTTGTTTTGATGGTGGTTAGGGTATAAACCAATAAAAACAAGGAAAATCCCATAATGGACCTGCACTCTGGACCTTCCTTAGTTATACACATGCTCATCCCCAGAAATACTACTTTTCCATAAACATGGACACATGCACACACAGAGCATTTATTAAGCCCAAACAGCAAAGTGGTTTTGTGCCTGAGAAGAAAACTTTCAAATACATAGCCTATAAATAGATTATATGCTGCCTTTCTGGCTCAGTAAATAGCCTGAAAAAGTGCTCTCAGGAGACATGAATTTGCAGTGTCCCCCCTTTATTTCACTGAAAGGTTAATTCTGCTGTCTAAATTTAATACTTTATTGTCAATATGGAAATTGCCATCACGAGGGAAGCAATTGCACTTTCTGCATTTCTTTAGGGATCAGGAAATCAATCTGTACGGAAAGAAAAAAGCCCAATATCTCCTCATGTGCAGAAGGAAGCAGCAGGTTACTTGACATGAAAAGCACTGGGAACTTGTGCAATGGCCAGTACACAAACCACCAACAAGCCTAGACAGGCTGGATATGACAAAATAGAAAATTACACTGGATGTATCCTGCAGACACTGCTGCCCCTGGAACTGGGATGCTGTGCTTGGAGCAGCCAGCAAGAAAATGGCTCAGGAGTATCTCACAGAGATGAATTCAAATATAACTTTTCCAGCCCTCAATGGTACACTTGTTTCTGGTTCTTGAGTAATTTAATTCCCTGTCACTTTTGTATTGATAGTAAATCTGAAAGTGCAAAACAAAGCATGTGGCTCCATGACCCACTGGCAGAGCCCGTTCCATCAGACCCCTCATTCCAGAGGCACCTGCATGTGGGAAACTTTTTGCAGCTTTTCCAGCCATTGCTGGAGGTAGGACAACCTCCTCCCTGTGTAATAAACAGTTTTCTCTTGCTGTCTTTCCCCCACCCTGCACATCACAAACATGGCCCAGCAGAAGTATTTTCAAGCACAAACATGCACAGAAGGACTTAATGGTTTGTGTTGTTATACCCAACCCCCATAAATTTACACTCACGTAATTACTGCTCTCTGTTTGCCTACTGACAGTGAGTTAAAAATACCTCACACACCCCAAATTAGAACTGGTTTCTATTTTTTGTTAAATTCCTGCAGTTGATATAGAAGAAAATGTTGTGATGAGCCACATGAGACCCCTCTTGCCTGCACTTGTGAGGACAGGAGACTGCAACACTACCAACAGAAAAACTCCACCAAAAGCATGGCAGGCACAGATCTAGACAAATTTGACTGTTATGATGGCATCAGTCCTGCATCCCTTTTCCTTTCTTCATCTGATGCTTGGTGTTTCTACAGTGGGAATGGATTTGGGCTGGGATGTTTTCTACGAGAGCCTACATTTAAATGCAATGTAAAATCTTTCTGCAATATCCAGATTCCTAGTTTATATTCCAAGGTATTTAGGCTAAACAAATAAAAAACTTAGGCTAAAATATTTCTCTTATTTAAGTAAAATGTAAAATGATATGCAAGCCATTTCTGTTCTATCCAAATTCCTAATTTATACTCTGAGGTGTCTCTCACTTCTATGGAACTACTTACCATTGATGAAACACTTATTTTTGAAGTCTTTGAAAGAACATAAAATTTATCTAATATTAAAAAAAACAACAACAAATTTCCAACCTATATTCAGTTTATAAAATCCTTGTCATATGACTCATCTCTTTATCACATTCAAGTACCATATTTGCCATTTAAGCTTCTGAGTCTCTATTTTTAAAAGCTTTGTGGAAGGAACTGTCTGGAAATCCCATAAGGTCAACCCCTTCCCAAGCAAAACTAGTGAGACTGAGTTTTCCAGGACCTGTTTGAGGTGGGGAAGTCAGGACATGCACACAGTTTCCCCTTCACTTCTGATAGGCTTCTCTGAGAAAATAACATTGCACAAAAACCCAGCCTGAGCTGTTAATGTATTTTGAATTTTGCATCAATAACACAGAGAAATAGCTTATATGTGAGACCAGGCAAAGCTTCAGCTGGCAGCCACCGGAGACAGAAACTGCATTAGAAAAAAAGAACTCATCTAAAGCTGCATTCTTGTCAATATCCTCTCACGCTTCTGCAGCAGCAGAGACAACACCAAATGCAAACATGCCCCTGCCTACTGCACAGGCCTGGATCATCATAGAGAGCCTGGGATAAGCAGATGAACATTTGGCTAAGGACCAAGGAGCAGATTTTTCTCTTTCTTTAGATATTGAAAAGCCAAGACTCAATCAAGGTCCCAGAAGGATTTCCAAAAGCGATTAGGAGCCCAAGTTCTGTGAGTCCATTGGTGCTCCTGAAAATCCTGTATACTAGCAAATGAACTGCATCACTGAACATCAAAATACCTCCGTGCCTGTGCTACTGCTGCTAGGGACCTTGATTTCTGAAGGGCAAAGCCTTTATCATGAAAAGGTTAGAAATTTCTTCCCCTTCTTTAGTTCACCTACCTTCCCCCAAAATGGCAAAGCTTCTCCTCTTCTTGCTTAATAAAATTGTTACTGCCCTATGAACTATTTTAACCGAAATTGTAAGATCATTCCCCTGGCTGTGGCCCCACAGATCTTTGCTTTACAGAACAATTTGCTTTCATTTGATTGAGGTTTACCTAGCACAGATTTCTCTGCAATGCCTCTCTGATCTGATAGTGCAGAGTTGCAGGGTCTTTTTTTGGGCAGAAATCCCTCTTAGAACGGTAAGTGACGCAAAGGTTGCAATGTCCATCCCGGAGCCTTCAGATGGTGGTGGGCCAAACACTGCCCTCTCTATTTACACATCTCTACTGACAGGAATTGTGCTCCCCAGGTGGGACCTTGGGACTGCTGTTCATACACATTTTATCTTCAGAAATGTGATACCAATCTATTGCACAAAGACTGCAGAAGAATTGCACTGATTTTTTTCTTTTTGCTTTATAGAAGAAAGTGTTCCCTCGGTGTGATAGATACTGAACACGACTTTTGCTCAGGTTGCAAATAGCGAATTACTTAATCATCAACTATTTAAGTACCTGTTTGTTTTGTCATGAAGTGAAACTTGCGAGCAAGATCGTATTACAGGTAAAGTGGCTTCTTGCATCCTAAATACTAATCCTCAAGTGAAAACAAATTAAAGATAGTCCCAGGGTCACTTTAGTAAGTCTGAGCTGATGCATCCCACTCTCTCGTATCCCACATTAAACGTTCTTTGCCTTGTCTTTGTGCCAACACCAACGTTTTCACAGCCTCTGAATGACCTTGGCAGAAGGATGGGGATGGGGATGTAGGCTGGGAGGGACCCAGTCCTGGGAGGGCACAGGAGCCACTGGCAGCAGGAACAGGGCTGGAAGGTACAGCAAGCCCTGCAAGGGAGAGGAGTTTGCTAAGGACCTGTGGCCATAAGATGGAGGTGATGGGAAATGTTAAGGGGGCATTTGTGAAACGGGAGAAGCCCCTGAAAAGGAAAAAGCATGGAAACATAGGGTAGTGGAGACTCAAGGTGGAGGAGAAAGAGTGGAAATCCGCAGGGGACTGTACAAGAAACAGGGATGTGAAAGGAAGGGCAGGAGCGGCAGGCGGGAAGCCACAGGAAGGGAAGGGAGGAGAGCGGCCGGGGCTGGGGTGTGCGGGCACAGGCAGGGACCAGGTGAGTGGGGCGGGGAGCCGAGACGGGACGGGCCTGGCAGAGAGCGAGGGCTGAAGGGTGCTCTGCTCCCGCCCAGCGCCTGGTACGGCCGGTGCCGGGAGCGAACGACGCGGTCCCGCCCCGAGTGCCCGGCCCGGGGCTCCGCACCCCGAGGCGCTGCCGGCCGGGAGCCCCCGGGGCGCGGGCGCCGGGCCGGCCCTGGCGCCCCTCGGCCGCCGGGGAACCCGCCCGCTGCGGCCGCCCCGGGGAGGGGCAGCGGCACGGCCCGGCCTCCGCCGGCTGCGAAGGGCGCCCGGCCGGGAGGCGGAGGCGCCGCTGACGCCGCCGTGGCCGGGGCCGGGCGAGGCGCTCGCCCTCCCGGCAGCGGGCCGGGGGCCGGGGCCGCCCGCTCCGATCGGCGCCGCCCGCCCGGGCGGGCCCGGGGCCGCCCCCTCCGTCTGCCCGCAGCGCATTCGCCGCGGGGCCCCTCTCCTGTGACGTCAGCGCCGCCTAAAAAAGCGCCCCGGCAGGCAGGCAGGGCACGGCTGGGCAGCGGCCGCAGCGGCGACAGCGACAGCGGCCACAGCAGCAGCAGCAGCAGCAGCAGCAGCGCGCCCCGCCGCCGCCGACATGGTGTCCCCCGTCACCGTGGTGAGTGCGGGCCGCGCGGCGGGCGGGCGGGCGGCGGGGCCCGCGCCCCCTCCCACCAGCTCCCGGCCGCTCCCCGGGCGCGGTCCCCGAGCCGCCGGGAGCCCCGGCACTGGCGGCCACCGCCGTCCCCCGCGATGCTCGCCCCGGCCTCCCGCGGCAGCTGTTGCTCCAGCGGTGCGCCTGCCCCGGCGGCTCTCCGCCGCGTCCTCCTCTTGTCCCGTCTGTTTTCAAAAACATCCGCGGCACATCTGCTCTCCGTGCGCTGCATCTGCTCAGAGCGGCGCTGCCCCGCTGCCCCGGGCTTGCGTCGCGGCAGTGCCCGGCAGCATCCTCCTGTCCCCGCGGCCTCCCCTGCCCTCGCAGGCACCTCTGCCTCGCCATCCGGGGGTGCTTTGCTGTCCAGGTGCTGGTTTCGGCTCAGGCGTTTGTTGACCGGTGCGTGGGGCAGACCTTTCCATAGGCTGGGTGACCTCTCGCTGAGACCTCGTCTCGTCTGCAAGTCAGTCTGGCACTTCCACCACCTAACGACATGAGACTGGGACTGGTGTCACCTGCCTGTCTCATGGGGTGTCACGATGTTAGTTAACGTAACCAGCAATAAGATAGCAACTCGCTGCTGTCCTGTCAGTAGGTGATGTGTGCAGCAGAATTCTTGGATTGATGGAACCAAGCCTGTAACTGAAGGAGCTGTGGCTTGTGCCAGCAATAGGAGGAACTGCCCCTGCAGGTGAACGGGGCTGTTTCAATGTTGAAGAACTGCCAGAACAGCAGAGAAGCTGCACTGTTAGACACACTGATTTGCATGTTTGCCTTTCTAGAAAGTGAGGGATTTGCTGGAATACCCCAGCAGACTTAACACATGCTGTAAGGATAACTGTTGGTGGGAAAGTTTCCTGGTGCTTTGCTGCAGCGCTGAACACCTACTGCTGGTGTCCTTGTTCCCTGTGGATCTATTCTCATCTTGTTTTGAAATACTTTGGTTAAGGGCCAGGCTATTGCAAACTCTTTGGCAGGTAGAAATCTTGTCCTGATCTTAACTCACAAAGCTGGCGTTCAAAACTTTTAAATTGCTTTGCCAGTTCTGCACTGCAGGCTGTATTTTCTGTTAGTTTGGATGAATTTTCCCCCAGTTATTAACATGTACCTGGTAAGTTCATCAGCAGCCTGGGGATGACTTTTATCTCTAGAGACAGAGGGAAGTAGCTTGGAAATTATAACATTGTACTGCCAAACTTTTTTTTTTGTGTGTTTTTCCCAAACAGTTTAAAAGGTTTGGTATCTTTGTGCTTTGTGCCATAAACTAATAATGCTTTTGGTTATAGTGAACTGTGTATGTGTATCTTGGAAGTAAAATCTTATGTTGGGACAGTACTGGAATGGCTCAGAAACTGACAGGATTTGTTTCACAGTTTGCAGAAGGCAGTACTTGGTTGTTGTGATAGTGCATCCAGGGTGGTCTTGCAGAGTGTTATTTCAACCGAGTTTTGAGGCAAATGACTAAAGCACGAGTATGTGTTGGGAAGGGTGTACAGAGTTCAGACCGGAAGGCTTTAGGAAGGTAAACTGGGGAGGAAAATGAAAAAAACCTTATTTTCTCACGTGCCCTTCTGACATGTAACAAAGCACATTTCTGCTCTGGCTGTATCCCTGACATGTGAACAATTTACTTCTCTAAAGGCAACTAAGGCAGGTGTGAAACTATGGGGAGCTGGAGGGATGATAAGACCAGGAGCTGTGAGCAGAGCTGCAGCTATTTGCCATTGCTGTGGAGGTGAGAGGGCGACTGATTCTCCACACAGCTCACAAAAAAAGAGCTGCAGGCCTTCAGTGTTCTGAGGAGCAATTTTCTGCACCTCTCTGTCGGTGGTTGTCACGTTGCTGTTCTCTGAAGGAGGGCACGGTGCTGCTCCACGCCGGCTGTGCCACGGCCAAGAAGGGCGGCTGGAATCGGTGTCACACAGCAGCCTGTGCTGCCCAGGAGCGTGGTGTGGCCCTTGCACAGCTGGGGGTGAGGAGCAGGATGGCTCCACAGCTGGTGGGCTCCCTCCTGCAAGTCTCTTGCTGAAGGGAAGGGCAGTGGCCATCGGTCTGGCCACAGCTGGGTGCTCGCCTGGGGGCCCAGCCCTTATCTCCGTACTGCACTGCCTTTGCTCTGGATCTTTGGAGCCAGCATGGATATCGCTGCCATGACATGATGGGGAGATTCTCTGGAGGGGCAGCACCTGATGCATAATCAAATTAGCCAGAGGAATTGATTTGTCTGTAGTGTATGTCCTCTCCCAGCACACTGCAGCATCACCCTCAATGGGGAGAACACCAGAAGAGCACTGAGAGTGACAGGATTTTTCTTGCTGCTCTCAAAGTGATGGCCTTTGTACAGTACTGCAGCAGGTGGCCCTGGCTGCTTACACACAACCTGCTCTCCTGCATCTCCCCTTCTTTTCTTCCTTAGGACTTTTTGACTTCCTTTTTGACTTTTAACAAGAGTGAAACCTGTGAGCTCTGTCTGCTGTGCAACTGATAGCAGGAAGGAACCACGCAAGAAAGCATGGTCCATGGAGGGGACCAAGCCAGGACTGCTTGTTTGTGCTGGCTGCCAGGTGTGCATCATTGCCTAGAGGGCTTGGAATGTCCACCCAGTGCACACAGAGAGACCACAGCATTGTGCAGAGCTTATCAAGCTGTGGTCTCTGATGCTGCACAATTCATATGTGCTGAGTGGGAAGCATGCCCACAAATAAACAAGTCTAGTGCCAAAGTACCTTTTAACATATTGTGCCAGGTCCTCAGTTGGGATAAAGCTCCGGAGTCCTGCTGATGTTAGTCTAGACTTGCGTGGTGCTGGGCTGTGGCAGGGAAGATGCATTTGTCTGCCATCCTGTTCCATCTGGTGAGCAATGCTCACTCTGGTTGGAAGTCACCTTGGAGGGAAGCAGCTTTCACTGCTTACTCTGCTAGGCAAGCAGGAGTGTCCTGCTTCAAAATTGTTATTCTTGATACTGCTCTGATTAAGAGGTGTTTTTTCTGCATAAAGCCATGTGGGCGCAGTATTGATAAACAGCATGTTTGCTTTGTGGATCTTTAATTCCATTTCTCCTCATTTCTTCGTGGGAGATTTAATTCCATTTTTTTTGGTCATCACTGGTCCCATCTTAATAAAAGAGCACTTGGTAGTGATTTTTGTCCAGCTCCCCCCACACCCAACACTGCTGTCTAAGGAGTCTAGTGTGAGCTTGTGGGAGATAGCTCTTGCCCTAAGGACCTTTCTGCCCAGCAGGCACCATGACTGCAGCAGCCACAAGTGTGCAGGAGATGAGCCTGGAGACATGCAGTCATTCTGGCATTTACATAATGCTCCTTGCTCGAAGTGACCCTATTTTGTCCCTCAAGTTAGGACTAAACTTAGTGTAGAGCTTCACAGCATTTTGAGGAAAACAGGGCAGGTTTATTATTAGGAAGGGTGCTCCATAATCCTCAAACTTCTGCTGAAAACAAGAAAGCCAGATCACACTGGAACTATTTCTGCCTTTGCTTCTTACAGAGAGGATGTATTGTTTCTGCATTAATTAATGAAATGTTAGTAACCATCTAAGCTAGAAGTAACTTTTATGGTTAATTTTACTTGTTCTCTATTTCTATGCAACATTGATGCTTTCATTGTAATTTCCCCCATTACTTAAATGCATCATAAATTGGGATTTTATTATTCAGGAGCTTGTAGACATCCACATTTATATACTGCATAAACAATTATGGAAACATGACACTACTATAAAAAACAAGTCAATGTAAATGAAAGATGGAAAATATTTCTAAGCATCTGAGCTCACTGAAAAAAGGGAGGGAATAATCACCTTGGGAAAACTTAGCTGGATCTTAGTAACATTTATGTCAGTCCCACCTTTGGGGAGAAGCCTAAAAACTTTGGTCCTATTGAGCAAAAAGCTGTGCTGATTTATGCCAGCTAAAGCCCAGGCATAGTGTTACATGCCACGATTTATTTTTTCAGACTGAACTTGTGCATTCTTGCTGTGACATTGACATTCTTTGCTGGAGCTGTTGCTAGGGGAGGGTGGGCTAGCAGAGCCTGCAAAGTGCAGGCTTCTCTCACGCTCTCCCCAGTGCCAGGGAGAGAGCATTAAGCAGGCAGTGCTGTGGATTAAAGGCTTCATTAACCCAAGTGTATCACTGAAGGCACATGTGTCTGTTGTTCAAAGTGTGCTCTGAGCGTTCAGATAGTGGGTGCAGCTCAGAAGTCTGTACTTACACATAATTCCTCTGAAAGGACAGAGGTGCATTTGTTCCGTTCTCTTCTCCTGCCCAAGTATGTCTATCCAAAATACGCTGCGTGCGGCAGAAGAGCCAAAGTGATCTTCTCTGTGGGTAACTTCAGAGTGCTGAGGAAATAATAACTCCAGTGAAATTAGACTCTTAGAAAAAGATGGCATCAGGAACCCATCTTCTGCTAGCATGTGGAAACTCTTGAACAGCAAGACTATTAGTTACATAACTCCCTTCCCTCCTGGAGGCCCAAGTAGTTATTATATCACCACTGAATTTTTCTACTGTCCTTCATGTCACACAATGCCCAGTAGACTTGTCATTACAGTAGAGATGCAGATTTTGCTTACTGCAGCATACACAAAATGAGGGTGGTGGTTATTCCTTCTTCTAGCCTGCTTGTGCCCGTCCTATACCCATTTCTTACACTGCCCTGATCTAAATAGCATTTCAGCTAATGACAGGTTTCTGTGTGACAAATGTGTCAGTCTAAAGCATCTGTCCATATAATGCTGGACGTGAGCAAGTATCCAGGTGACACAGCACAGAAAACTGTGTCTGGGTGTTTACACACCACCAGAGCTGAAAAGCAGTGGATGGGCTGGGCAAGAGCTTTCCTGAAGAATTCAGGTGTGCTGGGCTGGGAAGGATTTCAGATACCATCAGGGCCCAGGGGCTCACACTGCAGCCTCTGACTCAAGAGTTGCATAGATGCAGATTCTCTCTCTTATTTCTCAATAAATGCAACCTGTGTCTCTTGCATTAATTCAGCTTTACAAGGCTGACTCTTGTATTGCAAAGCTGCCTGTTAGTGAGGATAAGGGCTCTTCTGATTCACCTTGCTGCAATCCTGTGGAAATGCCTTGTTTCTACCAGCAGGCTAGTCTTCTCCCAAAAACTAATTCCTGTAGATTGCTGCCAGATGTGTTCTTACCAAAACTGAGAAAAGATGAGACAACCCTTGTTACCTAATTGGCCTTGAGACTTTGGCAAGTTTGAATGAACGGTAAAGTTTAATGTTTTGCTTCTCACCAGACACCAGCTTTGGAGGCAGATATAGCATCAGCTGGCATCAGACATTAAATTTCCTGTTATATATCAAAATGAGTGCCTTTCTGCTGGTTGCAAGTGGTCTCTGATTGAATCATTGCTTGAGACTGAGGGAAGTTTGACCTTAAGCCAGCTGCTCATTTTTTAGCACACTCTAGGCACACCGGACAGATCTTCAGATTTACATGTCTCCCATGGCTTCAGCAGAGCTGGGCTGAGGCCATGGCTTGGCTACTGTATCCCTATTTACCTGTGTCTTTGATTTTGTCAGGGTATGGATAGCAGTGCTGACTTGCTCTCCGTTGAAGGAGGAATTAAGCAAGTTTTGTGGCTTTTCCCTGCAACCCTGATATAAAAGGAGTGTGATGACAAGGTTATCACTTAATTGATGTTTTAATTGAAGTTTCCACTTTGCTTGGTTGCATCTCTGGATTTGCACCCTCAATATAAAGGGAATAATCCTGGTAAGCAGCTGCACACTCATTTGTGAGTGTGGTCTGCAATTGTTTATGCAGCTGGATTACAGCAGGGGTTTTGCAAGTAAAAGCCTTGGTGTATCAGTGTGAGTCCTGGGAGTGTGTGGGTTAGTGTTTGCACCTGCCCACTCCACATCTGTTGAGACAGGCTGGGAAGATCCAATTTGTCTTCAGGTAAGTTGTGTCTGATACTGACTTATCTGGGTCACAGCATCTTGGCACAAGAATGGATATTGGAAGTAAAATCTGTGGCTCTGTTGTCATCCTTTGACCTTAACACCCTCCTGTCTCTTAAGCATACTGATCCCATGATAACATTGAGGAGGGCTGCTGCTTTTTTTAAGGTATCACAGCAGCATCTCTCTAAATACACATCTTTGTTGGGATTCATTGCTATTTTTCCCTTCTGATTTTCTTTAGTATCAGTATTTCACAAGCTTTCAACCTGCAGGACATGATACACAGGTGAAGCTTTTCATTCAGTTTCCTAATAGGCGTAAGACAAGCTGAGCAGTCCCTCCTGTGTTTCCCAGCACAGCCCTATTTGATATTACTGCAGCCCCTTGTGAGGATTCAAACAGCAAAAACTCTTGTGCAGAGCTGCCAGCTTTCCCAGACACCGGCAGCCGCCTTCCCCTCGTGTTTCAGTTCTTCCTTCCTGTTCCTTTTGCAAAAGCCTCACCTCTGCCAAGTGTGCACCAGTCTGTTGTGTGAGCCAGAAGTGCCTTTTGAATGCCTGAGGCAGTTTCACCCTTGGCATGTCTTTGGCAATGGCTGGCAGGGCTGGTACAGCCTGTTGGGTGCCACCTGCCTTCTGGGCTGCACTACTGGCTCTTTGGCTGCTCCTGCAAAGGGCTGTGACAGCACCAGTGCCTGCAATGCCCTTCCTTTAGACCCATGTTATTCCCCACACATTGTAGCTAAAATGACATTTCTCTGCTGAAGAGGCTGGTTCTGGATGGAAGGACCTCCCTTCCCTCACAAATACCAATCCCTGGTGGCAAAGCAGCATGGGGCAGGGTAGAGCTTTGCCAAGTGCCTATTTTCTCTGAGTACACATTGTCCCATGCATCCCCACTGCCACAGTGAAATGACAGAGTGGCTGGGGCCCTCCAACAAGCACATAAATGTTGCAGTGGGTTGTGGGGTGCAAATAATGCTGGAGATGGAAGAGTGCGGGCTGAAGATGTGTTTCAGCGCTGCGAACAAAGCATTCTCTCTGCAGATCCATCTCTGCTATTACCTGGAGATTCAGCCTGCCCTTGGTGCTGACAAGGAAAGAACTGACAGCTCTCCCTGGGGTGCTTTGTTTTGGGTCTGCACCAGAGACTGGAGAGAGGCTCCAGTTTTGCCACACAGCTCTGGGGCAGATGTCAGTGGGTGGCACTTGTCTCTAGCAGTGGGTCTTGCAAGGGAATGCTGCTTTTTGCTGTGGCTCTGTGCCTTGCAGCTCGCACGCTGGGCTTGCCTAAAACTGCTTCTTCCTGGGTAACAGAAGTCTGAGCTCCCTGTCACAGAGAAGTGTGATATAAATAACCATGAGTCTGCTGAGAACAAGTGCTTATAGTCTGGAAACCCTCCCCAGGATAAGCTGGGGACACTTTTCTGTAAGCAGTAGGAATTTTTTATCTGGATTCTAGTGTGATGGGCCAAATAATTGCCCCTTCCCATCCTGGGAGGAATTGTTTGGGACAGGTACCAGCTGTGCATTTTAGGGTGCTGGCTCTTGAAATTCCCTGTGCCTTCACAGCCTCCTCCTGATGTCCAGAGTAGCATAGGGAAATGGCCCCACCTGACCTCACTCAAGAGGAAGGGTGTGTGCCCTTGCTGTGGCAGTGCTGCATCTCTGATGAGCAAAATGAAAAGACAGACCCATTGTGGTTCAGGTTTTTAAGCACCTGCAAGGGATTCTTTTGTGAGTGTTACAGCAAAGGAAATGTTTGGAGAGGCTTGCTTTCTGCTACACAAAGAGGAAGATCTGGAACCCCAGGGGGGAAAAGCAATCTTTGCTCTGAGATAAGATGCTTTCAGGCAAATACTATATTTTTGCTTTCATTTCTGAGAGCCATTGAACTATCCTGAAAGCACTAGTCTATGACAGCCCCTGCAGGCCTGAAGAAGCTTTTGAATTCTTGACTAGTTTAGTACTGTTAGTGCTTGGCAGTGCACATTATGACCATACTCTCCAAAACTGCTGACAGCCATAGCATTGCTACAGATATGGAGTCAATCATTACTACTGCAGGTTAAGAAGAGGTTTTTAAAATAGCTCTGCTTGTGGTCCTGTGCCAGTCTGGTAGACAGGACAGATGATGGGTAATGGAAAAAAAAAGCAAAATCACCCCCAAAAACAAACCCTAGCAAAAAAAAAAAAACATACTTCCAGGCTGAATCTTCAGGGTGAAATGTATTTGTCTAATTTTTTATGAGTTAACATCTGCTAAAGAAAGGCTTCGCTACCCTGAAGGCTTCCCTGCAGTGCCAGAAAGCCAAGGGCAGGTACCCCAGTGAGTTTGTAAGGTATTGGTGGGTGCAGCAGTGCCTGACTTTGCCTGGCCTGGTAGCAGTAGGTCCTGGGCAGTGCAGGAAGGTCCCAGAGACACTCTTGTGTAGTTACTACCAAGCTAACAGTTTGTCTTCTCTTCAGTAGAGGAGATAACTTTTATGGATACTGTAACTTCCTTTACTGCCAGAGGGAACGCCGTGGTCCCGTGTCTCAGGACAGCTCGGGGCAATGTCACGGTTCAAAAGGCAAGAAGTAGGGGTGGGCTCCTCTTGCAGTCTGTGGCACAAGCAGTGCCCTGAGCTGTGGGTGATTTCCTTGGCTCCAGAACCTCCTCCATCTACCTTAGGCTCCTTAGGGACTGTTCCCTCACATTTCTAGAGCTACTTACAAGGAGTCTTTTGAGGGCAAGACTCCAGTTTCCCATCTGTGACTTTTTTACATACTGGGTGTCTGCAGATGCATGTTTTTTATCTCATGGGTGTAGCAGCAGAGAGTTACCATGTCCAAGAGCTCCCAGGTCACAGTGGCTGCCTCATCAGCAGCCCTGTGAGCGTGGTCAGTGTGATTGCTCAGCACCCAGCGTGTTGTACATTCTTCTTCCTTAAGCACCTGATGACAAGACGGGGCTGCTGTTTTACTTACACTGCAGAAGTGGTGTCTGCAGCCTCGTGTCACTGCCACAGCCACAGCTCGAGGAGCCTCTGAAGGAGTGCTGCCCAGCTCTCCTGGCACAAACCAGCCCATTTTTGGGCTCAGCTGCTGCTGCTCAGCTGGGTGGCCGTGCTGTGCCCCGCGGTGCCCGGGCGTGCTGCCTCACTGCAGGGGCTCGAGCTGCCATTCCACCTGGAGAGGCTGGCACTGGCAAACACTGCCCTGCTGCCAGGCATCTGCAGGGAGCCTCGTGCTGCACATTTCCTCCCTTCTCTCTGCACCCATCTGGAAGCACCCTCAGTGCTGACAGGTTTTCATCCCCTCTACAGTTAATCTGGAGATTCAGTTGAGTGCTAATGTGACTGCAAGTTGGGAAGCACTTTGACTTGGTGGTGAAAATAAGTTTTGGTGTGGTTCCTTTTCCTGCATGCAGCTGTGTCTGGAGCAGCCCAGCCATGCACAGGGGCCCTTGTTAGATGCCAGTTTGATTGATCCTCGCCCACTGCCTGCTCCTCTGTGCCTCCACCAAAGGGTACCTTTTCTGGTGCCAAGAATTTGTGAAGCAATATAGGTGAGCTCACGACCCAAGAACTGTGAGGGCCTGTGCCAATTTTTTAATTGTATTTTTCTGGAAAATAGCCATAGCTTGGTCTTAAGAAAAAGAAGTCAAGTACTTCTAGCTTTCAACCCTGTGTTGATCTATTGTGAAGCAATGCTTGGAAGTATAGCTGGACCTTAGTTTGCTTAACTGAGGTGGGGGAGAGAATACCCAGACTGCTGGAGTAGAGGGAGGAATGATGGAAGCCAACAAATCAGCCCTATTTTGCAGGTGTTTAAGTGACCCTGGGGGTGGAAGAGCTGCCTTGGATATTCATGTGTCTGAGCTGGGAGGATGGTCTTTTTGCAGGCTGGAAGTGTTCAGGCAGAGCCCTGTTACTTATGGCTTGTGCTGAACAACAGAGGCTCCTGTCAGACAAATATGTGATTTTTGACCCCTTGCAAATAGGTCTGACTGAACAGCTGAGCATGAGCTGAGTTTCACTGCATTACCCTTGCGGGAGAAACAGAGGCCCTGAGTTATGCTGGGGAGTGCCAGAAGCTGCAATAAAGACCTGGCAAAACTCATTGCATGGCATAAGCATGATGGAGATGGGATTACCAGCATGCAGATTCTACCACATGCAAAACACGTACCATCTTCTGGGTGATTTATTTGCTATTTCACAAATCTTTAGCTGCAGCCTCTACAGTCTTATCTCCACTTGAGGGGAGGAGGGTTTATCTATCAACCTGAATTTCCTGCAGCATGTGGAGCCTGTTCAGGAGCCATCTGCTTTGGATGCTTGGCCCTTGGCATCTCCAACACAAACAAAAAGCCATCTATTAATTGCAAAAATATGTTGCATCAACACAGTATTTCAGGCAGGTTGACTGGCTGCTTCAATAACTCTTCACCACCTTCCATAATGAGCACTTATTTTCAGAATGTTTTTCAGGAGCAGCTTGGGACATGTACAAGCCAGTACCTTCCTTGACAAATGGCAATAGGCAATCAGTTGTTCCCCAGGAACATGTTTGTTCCTGCAGGAGAGCAGAGCTGGAGAGCCTTGCAGAGAGCCACATGTTCTGGGCAGTGAGAAACAAGGGCCATGGGCTTGCAGTGGCAGCAAACATGGCAACAAAGCCAAATAAATATTGGCACACAGCTGGGGGTGAGAGCTATTGTCACAGTAGGGGAGAACCAAGGCAGGATCCACAATGCTGGATGCCAAAAGCAGGAGGAGCAGCTCAGAGACAAAATGGTACAAGGCTGATGGGAGGAGGACAACAGCCCAGCTTTCTTTGGCCAGTGCACACAGTTGTGCTCAAGTGTTGCTCAGTGGAGTGGCTGGGGTATTATTTTTACAGCACTTATCCTAGAAAGCTGCACTTCTCAGCCCAGTGCAAAGTGGTGTGAGCCATATCCCCACAGCAGGCTGGCACTCAGCTGGTGTCTATACACTCATTTTCATTGCGGGCTGATTTAGGGGGCTTTGCAGGGAGAAGAGCATTAGCTGATACTCCACATTGTTTCCTGGGACCAGTGCAAGGCTTAAGAACAGTGAACTTTGTCCAACTTTAGGATTGCAATGCATCAAGCTTCTGATGTTCTTCTGTACCTCAGGAGAAAGATGTCTCCCTCCCTATGGCAGCTGGATTTGCTTTCCCACTTGTGATATAGATAAAGACAACTGACTGCAAAATGTTAAAGAAAACCGAGGCACTGTCTTATGAGTGCAGCTGTTCCTCTGTGGATGGGGCTCATTCTGGAGAAGAGGAGCCAGGTGTAAATTTTTTGGCTTGGTTATGTGCCTGCAGCAGTCAGAACAGGCCATAGACAGCAGTATTTCAAACTGGAGCAGGAGGAGTACAGGCAAAACAAGAAGGGGTCCTGTAAACCTGTGAGCTCCTAGAGAGGTGGATATCCAAGCCCCAAGCCTCCAGAAAGCTGCAAGTGCCAGTACCATGTTCTGATTGAACAGAATCACAGAATGGTTGGGATTGGAAGGCACCTCTGGAGATTATCTGGCACAAAGTCTCTAAGTGACAGTCAAGACACAACTTTATCCTGGTCTGCCCAAGTCTTGGAGAGTTTCACTGGATTGGAAATCCAGTGAAACACAGATAATTTAATAAATAATATTTCTACTGTACTTCTACAAATATATAGATAGTGGCTTTATAGCAGTGTAAACTAGTTTTTAAAGACTCTGAGTAACTTAGTAGCCATAGCAGTTGAGAAAAAGCCCCAAATTATGCTCAGTTTAGAAATTAAAATGTTGGAAATACTGCCTTGTTTTTGCATTCAATATATTTTCTGTACTGCATTTCAGCACAAAGTAAATTAGCAGTGGCAGGAGAAAAGATTTGGGAAGAAAAATGCAATAGAATTTGTAACAAAATGGCAAAACCCAGCTTAAAGCCATGACAATCACACATATTAGCAAAAAAAATCTTGTCACCTCTATCAAGCGCTTCCTTTTCCAGCCCCATGGTGCAGCTCCATCTCACATTCTGTCTCTGAGACACAGGGACAAAGGAGATGGGTGGTTTAATCCAATTTATCCATGCAGACAAGAAATAATGTTCCCCTTCCCTGTGGTACAGCAAGTCCCATCATGGATTATATGCTTGGCTTTCCTCAAACCACAGCTTCCAGTCATGTTGGTACATGGTTTTCCAATACCGGTCTTGACTTGTCCTTCAGGTGGCAAATTGCCCCATGACCCCTTTCCAAGCCTCAGCCATGTGGCCAAACAGAGGATAATCCCCAGCCTCACCCTCTGGTTGCCTCAGTTTTTCTTGGAGGACTTTTCCAAAGTATTCCCACTGCCACTCATGGGTCCCTCATCTTGGTCAGAGCCATAAAATGGGCTCCAGTAGCATTCCATAATGGGCAAGGGCATGGTTGGAACTAACTCATCTGAAGTCTCCTTGGAGAAGAAGTGTTAAGAAATAAAGTGTCAATGATGAGAAGCCTGTAGCCCTTCTAGAAGTATGAGATCATTCTTACATGAGAGTGCTGTAACTCTTATGCATGAAAAATTCCTCAATTATTATTAGGATGGAAATAATACAAACCATTATTCTAAAATAAAGCTGTCCGGGCTTGCAAAATTCACATTTGGATAGTGAGAAAAGGTAATTTTAAGCTTACCAAGTGAACATAATTGTTCTGCACAAGTTCTTATCTTAGCTTCATTAAGGCAAGGTTCCTGGGGAAATGACAAGTGTAATTAAAACCTGTCTCATAATGTGTGCACACAGGGGAGGGCAAGCTGTGATGGTAATTGTAACTGCTCCTAGCAGGTGTTTTTCTTTTAATATGAGGTATTAAATAAAACCTACCACATTTACTAACCCAAATACTCTCCTGTATGCTTCTATGCACTCTTTCCCCTGCAATACTTGATAGTTCCCAGGCAACCCCAGTACTGTGAGGAGACTATATGGGTTTTTATGACTTTTATTTCAAGTTCATTTGCTATTTGCTGCCAGAATTTTCCCAGGGAATGCAGACAAGGAGTGGTAAATGGTGATTAATTTAGACAGCCTAAGTGGAGGACTCACGATGGCTCCCCATGTAATACAAGAAAGTTAACGGCTTGCTGATGTCCTTTTGTTAGGGAATTGTGTAGCCTGGTTGTTTAATGGAGTGTTTAAAAATTGTGTTGGCAATAGCCTATGAATAATGTATGATGAAATACCTTACTGCCAAGAAACTGCTGATATGCTGGGGAAATTTCCATCAGATGTGAGAAAAATTTTGAAGTCACTGTCTTCTTGGGATGCCCTTTATTTATAGCCTCGCTGCTTCAGAGATTGCATTCCCTTTTTAGATACTGCATGTGAAGATGCCCTCCACTGCCTCTGCCTCTGTCTTCCAACTCCACCTGACTCCATTTGCTTGTGCCCGTAAATGATCCTGAATTTTTGTGAGATTAGGCTTTATCACCTGAGCACTGTAAGCATGGATTATTTCCTGTGCAATCTTCACCTGTTCTAGGTATCTGCACCAAGGCAACCTGCATCAAAGGAAGATGGACGCTGGTCATGACAATGTCCCGTGATGCAGGAAGCAAAAAAAGGGTCAAGTTATTTGGAAAAAAACCCAAACAAACCAAAGACAAGTTGGACTTGACAGTGTGAAATCTGTTTCGATGGCTCTAAATTTCTCTCCATGTCCTCCTCCAGTGCAGGAAGCCTCTGTATGCTTTGGCCATGAGTAGTGGGAAGTCATTGTGATATGTAGGAAATAAATCTTGCTTGACCAAAGAAATGAGGAGACTGAGGGTGAACTCCTGCATGCAGGGGAGCTCAGGGGGTTGCACTGCCTTAGGTGCCAGAGGAAACAGGCCTCCCTTAAGACTCTGGGACATAACTCAGGCAGTCATGGAAGCAGTTACAGTCCTTTCTTTTGCTCCTTGTTTTGGCCCTCAGCTCCTCTCCAGGAGGAAATAAAATCATAGCTTTGTTTCTCACATGGACTTTTACCCACCTGCACTGAAATGCAGAAATGTGGCAGGAGGGCAGGTGAACACAATGCATATCACTGTGCAGAGTGGTCTCAGCTAAGTGTTTGTCAAGAGCAGACCCAGCTTGTGGAGCCTGTAGCTCTGTGCCCTGCCCCTGCTGTGGTTTTTTTTATGAGTAGCCAAGTGCTCGTGCTGCATTTTTATGTCTGTATTTACACAGTAGAGTCCTGAGTCAAAACATTTCCTGCAATTACTGTATTATTAGAATATTGCTAGAACAAAGCCACACAAGGTTGATGTTGGTATTAGTCAGCCGAGGAAGTGACTTCCTCACCTGGGAGGTTCATGTGTTGGATTTTGACACTTGTGATGCCAACAACAAGCTCCAGGCATGAGGCTACAGGGCAGGGGAAAGAATGGGTTAGGTGAGAGGCTGTATCCTCAGGGTGATCTGCAACTGGCTAAGCAGGAGGATTTGTGAAGATGGGAGAGAAGGTTTGTGCCTTTACTGGCTTGTTTGCTGCTGGGATATATCTGGGATAAATCATGCAGTATTTTCACAGCTCCTGGAAAGGAATATTAAAGGGGTTGGCCTAAACACAAGATAGGTGACAAGGAGCACCAGAGGAGTTTGTCTAATGGCCTAAATATTTTCAGTGGAACAAGTAAAGAGAAAAGGTTCCTAAACTTCCTCCAAATCCACCACCCACAGACCATCCTGCCATCTGAAAAGTGTTTTCAGCAGAGAGGGTCACAAAGATCTAGGCAGAGGACCATGGATAAGTTCCAAGAAACGGGGTAGGAACGCTACCAGCTGACAGTATATGGTAGAGCAACTTGCAAAGGGAAGGAGCCAATTCTGCTAAGAAGTCTATTTCACTGATGCTTCTGATGATCCTATTAATTTCCTGTTTTTTAATGTTTGTTTTCTTTAGGTGAAGAGTGAAGGCCCCAAACTGGTCCCCTTCTTTAAAGCCACTTGTGTCTATTTTGTCCTCTGGCTGCCAACTTCCAGCCCCTCTTGGTTCAGTGCCCTCATTAAATGTCTGCCCATCTTTTGCCTGTGGGTTTTCCTTCTGGCTCATGGGATTAACTTCTTAGTGTCACACCGGAGTGCCAGCCGCATCCTAGCGGGACTCATATTCTCGGCAGTGGGAGACGCCTTTCTCATCTGGCAGGAGCAAGGCTACTTCATTCATGGTGAGTACAATGTCAGTCCTGAAGGGATGCCACAGTGCCCAGCTGTTACCCTCTTTATTTAGTAATGAGTTGCTGGGCCACATGTTTTGTTTATTCATGTACAGCTTAAGCCCCGGGCACTGGGAAGCACTCATCCCTTGACTAAAATCCATCATGGTTTGGGGAAGCACATCATGGATGAGTCTTTCTCTTGAGCTTCTCTTGAGGTTAGAGAGGTAATTGGGTCAGGTTAGGTTTCCTGGCATGTGTCACAGCATCTGGGCTGGCTGGAGTTGAGAAGGTGACGTGCCAGATTCCCTGGAGAAGAAAATGAAACGCTTCTGGCACTAGTCGGTTCCCATGAAGCTACAGGAAGTATTTACCTCCCATCTCTCTGCAGGGAGACCTGTCAGCCCTTTGCTGTGAGGACTGGGGATGGAACATATTGTGCACAGCTCCTTGGTGGAGAACAGGTGGAGAGAACATTTATGTTTTGATAGACAAGCCCATAGCCTGGGGGAGGCATTAAGTGGATGACAGAAACCAAAGCAGCAGTCCTACTTGCAGGTTCATCAGTGTGAATCATGCAGCCTGCTGTACAACACATGTCTGTTTTGCAAAACATTTAAATGATGGTCAATCAAGGACAACACTTACCGCAGTGGTTGGTCTTCTCTACAGAAAGATCCACATCCCTCAGAGCAAAATGAGTTTGGTTTATTTTGCTAGTTTGCAGACTGGAACATAATGATTCAGATTAATCATTTAAAGCCACGTTGGACCTGCCTGCAGCAACTCTCTCCCTGGCCTTGGACTGTCAAAAGAAATCAGCAGCAGTTGAGTTCTTCACTGAACTGACTGGTGGGGTTTCTGAAGTTAATTTAAACAGCACAGGGGTTGCACATAACACCCACCATTAAGTGGCTGCTGTAACTTTCCTACTGGAAAGTGTGATGAGAAGAGGGAACTTTCCTGACTTGTGCTGTTGTCAGATCTGAAAGTCAAAGCTTATTTTTTGCCCTGTCTCGTGAGTTTAGTATCTAGTTTTATTCTGGGATTCCCACAAGCTCTTTCTTTACGAGAAAGAAGTGTGTGCAGTGCCAGATATGAAAGGCCAAAATGCCGTGAATCTGGTTTTAATCCTGCTTCCCAAGGGCTTATCCCCATCCCATTAAAAGTTCATGTAAAAATGTTTACTGATTTTGTTGGGGTTTGGATTAGGCCCTGAGGATTGGATCTATCTGGCTGAGCCTTGGGCACATTGCTGAGGAGCTCCAGCTTTCCTGAGGTGCCATCCCTTCTGTGCTGAGTGCTGACATTCCCACCAATGGGCCTTCTCTCAACAGGAGTACCTAGCTCAGTTGCCTCAGCCCAACTGGTTTTGCCTCCTGGAGTTGCTCCTTGAGCTATGGCTTGGGAAACATTCAAGGCCCAGTTGTCCCTATGATCATTTTTGTGTTCGGACTCTTCTGCCCCTCTCCATTCCTGTGTAGCTGGTGTATCTCTGAGTTTCCTCTCCAAGTTACTGCTAGAGGAAGGTTAGCCAGTCACAGCAATTCAGCACCTGGTTGATGTGCTTTAATCTGCAAATGAGTCAGGTTTTCAGCCCTAGTCTCACAACTGAGAGGTTTTGCTTTGTGGGTTTAGGCACATTTTTTCTGCTTAAGGAGAAGAAAAGCTTTGTTGAAGCATTTTGAAAATCTCAGCCCACTGAGCTGCTACCTTCTGTAGGGAAGTGTTAATATTTGCATTTCAGATACAAGCACATAAAGTGCACTGCTCCATTTCATCCCTCACTTTGTCTGCCAAATGTATTTTCTCCTATTTAAAATTCATCAGGTTGCTGTTGCTGAAAACTGACAACATTTTTGATGTCATCAAAAAGTTGAAGTTTGAGGAGAGAAGAGGAAATACTGGATAAAAATGTACATGCTCTTCAATTTCTGCAGTTTTTGGACTGAAAAGGGTTGGAAACTGGGCTCATTTGAAAAGCTTTTGAGACAATGCATTTATAAAAGGACATTTGTTCATTACTTTATAGGGAAGTGAGAGCCTGGGAACCTACTCCTGGCACACTTCACTTTTTTTTCATTTTTGCTGTTTCAGTCCACTAATAACAAACTGTTTTCTAACTACTCTTACTGCATGTAGAAGATACTTTACAGTGTTAATATCCACCTCTTTTGACAATGCCTCCTTTGCGGGCACTTAGAAACAATTTATGCATTTGGTGAAGAAGACAGAGGAAACCCAGTAGAAGAAAGTGGGAGAAAAGGGCTGATCTCCCTGATGTGGTTGAGAGGACCAAGCTAAAGGCTGCGAAATACAAGAGAAGTGCACCCCCTTCCCTGTGCAGCCATCACAGGTTTCTCTAGTTCCTGGCTTGATTTGTGGGTGTTGAATGAGTAAACCTGGGAGCTGACTCCCTTGTTTGTGACCAGCCTCAGCACCTATCACGAAACTCCTCCTGCCTTTCCAGGCTCTTTGCCTGCTGCATCCTGTCCTCTCCTCCTCCTCCTCCTTCTCTTCCTCCTCCTCGCTGCCAGATGCCTGCATGAAGGACAACACAGTTCCCTGCTGCAGAATTCTCCATATAATGCCACTGAAGGAAAAAACCATTGCCCACTGCTAGGACGACATATCCTTCTTCTCCTTACCACCTCCCTGTGCTCTAACCTTTCCTGCACTATAAGTCTATGAAAAGCTCTTGTCCTAAATCCCTTCTCAGTTCCTTCAGTGTTCTGTCCATGAGGTGCAATAGCTCTGTGAAACAGCAGCTTCTCATTATCCTTGTTTGTGCTTCTCTTCTTTCCCCTTCATGCTGTCCATTTTTTCTAGCCTCGCCCTGCAAAACAGATCCTATCAGCCCCCTCCCTCCTGTGGATTTCCTTCTCATCCCACCATGGCTGAGCTCTCAGTGGGTGTCTGATCTGGTCTTCCCCAAAGGCAGGGAGACACTTCCACATCCTTCCTTGAGCATGAAGCAACGTCTGCCAGCTGCAGGTTTTTGTGACTGCCTTTTACACCAGAGCATCACGTGTTAAATGTGAACAAGTATCCTGCTGGAGGATTCAGCTTGAACATCACGTGTTAAATGTGAACAAGTATCCTGCTGGAGGATTCAGCCAGATCCTTTTCTCCATTTCATGCTTTAGAGTCGCATGAAAACTTCCAGCTCCTCTAATAACTTAACTCCTCTAATATCCCTGCCAGGATAAAGCAGGAGAGCCTGCAGCTGCACCACGTGTGGGTCTGGGAACCAGAAGACCCAAGGAGCTAGGCTCTGTTTGTGGCCCATTATCTACAGTTGTCATGACAGCTTGGAGGCAGCAGCTGTGCCAACACATTGGGACATATTTTTGTCAAATGGATTAGTGGCAACTTAATAACATATGGGCAGCACCTTCCAACACCCACATCTGGCATTTCTCAGTGGTGTTGCACTTCAAAGGAAAGCCGGCATTTTATTTTCCCTGACTGATTCCTGGTAAGGTTCATCTGAATCTTGCAAATAGCCATAAAATTGTTGGCAGATCATATTGGTGTAGTCCCTGAAATATGCCAGCTGCTTCTTTCCAGCTTAGGTTTCTCCCAGCTATGGGCAGAGATGGAGAAGCAGCCAGATTTAGTCCTCAAGTGCCTTTGGGTTTGTGGCTAAATACGGGCAAGCTTTGTGTCAGGGTTCAGAGGGATTAGTGTCTTTTGTCACGTTTTGTTCCTACACTGCTGTGCTTCCAGTCTTCATGTTCTACATGTGGCCTATGAGCAAAACACTATGGATAGTTAGAGGGGGTGGTCTATGGTCTACCTTGCTCCCAGCCTTCCACCCAAAGCAGGGGAAGAGGAACTACCTGGAAAACAAGATCAATTCATTCTCCAGCAGCTTAGTTCCACCCAGCTTCTCAGCAGAAAGGCTTTTGTCACAGCAGAGCTGTACTTGGCTACAGCTGTAATTGTGCTGGGGCTTTTTTTTTTTTACGTTGGAGGCTTGGTGCTATCTCCCATGTACAGATTTTTATAATAAAATGGTCTCAAGTGGTCAGTATGGTTTTCACTGCTAGTGACTGGTAAGTAACACTGCAAGGAATGTTTTCTTCGGCCTGCCAGTCACTGATGAAAGGTCCCACTTTCTGTGTCAACGCCTCTTTCCAGGTCTGCTGATGTTCGGCATCACACACATCCTGTACTCTTCAGCCTTTGGCATGAAGCCTTTGGACCTCAAAGCCGGCTTGCTGATGGGCGTCGTTTCCAGTTCCTGCTACGCCTTCCTGTACTCCTACCTCTCGGGCCCCTTCACCTACCTGGTGGCTGTCTACATCGCCCTCATCGGCTTCATGGGCTGGCGGGCGGTGGCAGGCGTGCAGCTCTGCAACGACCTGTGGACGTGGACCAAGCTGTCGGCCTGCGTGGGCGCCATGCTCTTCATGGTGTCGGACCTGACCATCGCGCTCAACGAGTTCTGCTTCCCCGTGCCCTACTCGCGCTTCATCATCATGGCCACCTACTACGCGGCCCAGATGCTGATCGCGCTCTCGGCCGTGGAGACCAGGGATGAGGAGGACTTCAGGAAGAGGAGCTAGGTGGAGTGCCAACGGCCACTGAACACATGGGTTATATCTCAGGTGCTGTAGCTGCATTCACCCCTGAGAGAGATCTCCATTTCTCTAGGCACACTGGTGATGTTGATTTTGCTTCTTTGAAGCATTACCTTTGGGAATTACATTTTTTCGTTGGCTTTCTCTGAATACAGCTTACTTCAGTGTGGAGTCCACATCAGAAAGCTTAGACTGTCCCTGCAGTAGTTACTCATTCAACTTTTCCTCTTTGGAAGTGCTGTACTACTGCATTTTACTTGTTAGTTTTGAAATTGATGCTGAATGTCTGGGAATAGGAGGGCTGGTGGAAAGGAGGTTTGGCCATGCACTGTGCTAAAAGGCTTGCTCTCGACTGTAGGCAGACAGGCACAGATCTCTGCTAAAGTCATAGGTAAAAATTAATTTAACCAATGTTTGTCTCTTTTTGTGCATTACAGTATGCAAACTGGAGCTATTCCTCTACTGAAAGGAAGCTTGGAGGGAGAATAAAAAGAGCATATCCAGCTGGGAGCTGAGCTCTGGAGTCAATGGCAGCGTGTGGGGCAGTAGCCAGCAGAGCCAGCATGAAAGCAGAACCCTAAGCTGAGGGCACAGAGTGAGAGGTGTGCTGGCAGTGCTGTGTGCTTTGATTGCAGTGCTCACTGCTCCAGGGCAGGTCTCTAGGTGCAGGTCAGCATTGCTGCCCGTGGCAGAGCTGTAGAGAGCAGGAGTTTGGTGGGATTTCAGGGACATCTCAGTGTTCTCCCTCTCCATGTGCACATAGTTACACAGTGCCTGCAGCCACCAGTGAGATGTAATGGGCGCATGAGGAACTTTGATTTTTAAAGCAGAACATAGTAATTGTCTTAGTGTATGTCCTAATTATCCTTACTATGGCAGACAGGCATCTGATCTTTATGTCTTTTTTCTCCAATATCCTAACAAGCAGTATTCCATGTACCCATTAAGTTTTAGTAGCACTTCCAGTAGTACTTTTAGTACTGTTGCCTGCACTATCTTAAATCTTTGTGTGAGCACTTCCTGTGATCAAGGCCCTGATTTTGGATGTAGATTGCCACGTTTTGCCAGCTGGTGGAAAACGATCCTCTTTGCACCACTTCTTTTTTTTGTCAGAAAGCCCCTTTTCAGCAGAGCTTCCTGAAAAGCACTGTCCTTTGTGTTCAACACGCCTGCCACTTCCTTCTCAAACTCACATGAACTCACATAGAACCCTGCTAGCTTTTCCCTTGTGTTGAGAGGTGCTGAGCGGGTCTCCTGCTCCTCTCCAGCCTCACCTGGTGTGCCTGGCAGGGAATAGGCATTGCCTCTCCCCACGACTTCTCCATCAGAGCAAATGCAGCTAGTATTACAGAAATCTGGGTCAACATCCTGACCCCGTGGGGGCATCTGCTGCTTTTCAGACAGGGATCAGAAAGGTCAGCTGCATTATGGACAGGGAAAGCACTGTAGGTAGCAGAGCCCTGTGTAATCCCTTCACTTAAATGCTGTTATGTAATACTGTCAGTATTCATTCACTGGCACATGGGGGCCTGCCTGGAGTAAACAGCTAAGGGAATTCAGAGCCATACACCATTTTCATTCATCAGCATTACTTATCTCCTGGCCACAGATTGAACCCTGCAGTGTAGCTCTCTGCAGATGTCACCTGGTGTTGCTCAGCTTGGCTGTCTGCAAATCTCCTCCAGCAAAAAAGTGACCCAGCTGAGAGGAAGTCTAAGCATTTGGGGTGAACCCCACCATCCTCCCAGCATGTAAGCAAACAGCACACTGCAGTCTTTGAATCCCAGCTCCTTAGCATGGGTCAGCACACTCAGTCCTTAGCTGGCAGTTCTTCAGAGGAGCTCCCCCACATCCTGAGCTTCCCTTTGCTTTGAGGGAAATGCTTGTGTGATAAAGTAAGCTTTATTTAAAAGTCTTGAGTTGTGATTCTCTTTTCTCCCTCTCTAGAAACAAGTAGTCTTGAACTGCCTGAAAATAGCTGAGTTGCTTTTCTGTGTGCTTTTTCTTCTTGGCTGGCTTTGCTGTCCTGCTGTACCATCAGCCCCTGGATACCTGCAGAAAAGAGTCTTGATGTGTTATTAGGAAGCCTCTCCTCTCCACTGGCCATCAGAGGTGCAGTTTCTTGTGCAGCCCAAGTGAGCTGTTGTTCCCTTGCTGTCCTGGAACAGGTCACCTGGTGTGACTTAGCTGGGACAGATTGGCCAGTCACACTGGCTCCATCCCGCTGCTGCAACAGGTTCAGCCTTCCCAGGAACATGAGGCAGAGCCCTCAGCATACAAAGGAGAGTCCTGGTTGGCTTGGAGGTTTGCTGGCAAAGGCTCTTAATCTTCAAAATTTCTCTCTGGCTCTGTATTCCTCTTTCTAATCCATATTACTTGAATGAGACCATTTTCCTGGAAGCTCTTTCCTGCTGGGAAGAGACCAGCTGCTGTGGACTGTGATCTGACACAATTTTGAGATGCCTGAATCCTGAGAAGCACTAAGCAGTTGCTGGCAGTCTGTTAAATAACTTTTCCTGGGATTAAAACTGTTCCCTCAACCCCAGTGAGGGCAATCTTCACTTTGAAATAGAGCAAAAAAAGGAGTGGTGTTCACATGTGACAACTGGTGTTACTGACTGTGGGGCTGCCTTTGTGGACCCTCCTGTTGCCTCTTTGCACTGTAAAACTGAGGTTCAATCCATTCTTCTCCTTTTCAGGAGTACAGTCCTTGAGAAGCACCCAGTCTTTGGCCCAGGAACATTATAGAGGGAATGAAGCCTTCCAGGTGGTGTAGTGTTCCTGGCCCAAGCAGCAGCAGCAGCTCCTTTTGTTGCTAAGCAGAGAGGCTTTCTTTTCACACTGCTGTATCCAAACATCCTTCTGCAAACCCTGTCTGTGGTCACTTGAGCTTACACACGTGGTTTGGTCACTTTGTGTAGTTCTCAGCCTCTTGGGAGGTCCTTTGGCTCTTTAATTGGACATATAAAAGATGCAGCATGTTTACTTCAGCCTCTGTCTGTAGGCAGATCCTCCTTGCACAGAACTCCCAGGGTCAGTCAGAGAAGCAGTGCTAATTGCAACTTGTTTGTACGTGCTGGTAATGCTGTGTCACAGGGTGATGCTCATGTAGAAATGGCAGGTCAAGAAGAACAAAGCCAGAGGATTTTAACTTTAAGCTTTACTCTTACTCTGTGCTGGATACCTGGCTTCTTACTCCTCCATATTGAAGCATCTGTAAGACTGATTGGTTTCAGGATTACTTTAACATGGCTTTTGAGAAGTTTGCTTGAAGGTTTCACGTTGTCATCAGTGGAGGCAATTTATATATTTTTACAGAAGTTTATAAAATTCCCAGGAGGAACTTGGTAGTTTTTGGTGGCTCTTCAAAGTTTTCCAGACTTGTAGTTTGACACTAGCACCTGCATTTTCATCTTGCTATAGTGGTATTTTTGGGAGCTGTTCTGGAAGAAGCAGATCAAAGCAAACAGCAACTGTAGATCTCAGTGGCAGGTGCCTCTTTCTCTTTGCTTGGTTGCTGAATACAGACAGGGGGTCTTTTAAGCAGAGGCATCATAACTGTGTTCTTGGAAGAGGATGGGAAGTTGCTGATTTCTCATGACAGAAATCCTCCTGCCTTTTATCCATGTTCACTCCTTTTGTGGCCTTGGGTGAGTCACTTAAATTTTCTGGGGCCAGGAGCACATGTGGTGTATGAGGACCAGTGCAATGCCAAGTTATCCTAGCAGGGAATCCGGCCCTCACGCTGTTCTAAAATGGGGATATTGCCCCTTACCTGCCTCACAAGGATACAGTGAGGATTGATGCTCATACAGCACTTTGAAGATGTCAAGTGCTATGTAAGTCACAAGTATTATCCAGCTTTAATGTTAATTAAAATTGCTTTTAGGGATCTGCAGGACTTCTCTTAAAACATGGAATGTGTGGCTGCCTTTTCAAATTGCATCAGATAGAAAAACATTGCAAAATATTTATTCATGCTGGTTAACAGGATGGGCTCAGCTACACTTGAAGTCTGAGGGAGGTTTAGCTTAAAAATCTGAACTCTCTAATTTCAGTTTTGCAGATGATTTTTAGTTCTTCTAAAAGCCTTGACCAAATTCTTAGCTGTGAACCTTGCATCTAACTTTTGCAGTCTGGTCTTGTCTCTCACTGTTAGCTAGAGTAAATATAATCCAGCCAAAACAGAGTGCCTCACAGTCTGCTGTGGCTTTTGAAAAAGCTGGAACAGAAAATGAAGTAATTCTGTTCAATCTTCTGCAGAAGGTCAGCTGGGTTTCATGAGACAGCTTTCAAAGGATGTTTAATTTCTCCGATTCTAAGTTTCACTGGCTTTAAAATCAGCAGAGAGAGAAAGCCTTGATGGAATCAATAAGGTCAGCACATCCTTCTTGGATTCATTCTTTTCATCCAAATGAAGGAAGCAGTGGGTTTTGTAGCAAAGGAAGTGCTTGTATCACCAGTCTCATGACCCAGAACAAAAGCTGATCTAGAAATACAGCTCTCAACCATCACCGTGTTCTCAACTAGGATAAAAATGCCACTGTTCACTGATCTAAATCTGGACCACAGCTAGAAACTACCTAGTTTTTGTAGCACTAGCTGCTGTACAAACACAAATGAAGGCAAGGAATTACACACCAAGGAATGTGAGCTGTGTACTTGTGAAATGGACCATTATTTTGAAGCAGCTGCAGTAAAATCTTAATATGAACTCAGAAGCAAACACAATGCAAATTTTTATGGTTTCTTTAAAATATTTGATGGGTTTTCATTTTCTTAGTTTGGAGAAAATTTTCTTAATGTTATTTTATTTTTGCTTTTACTGTAAAGAATAAAAATACATAACTCTAGACAGACTACAAATGGAAAAAAAGTGGCCAGTTGGCAGGAATGCCAAAACTTCTGTGGTCTGTATTGTTTCTGTGGTGACACTATGCTGCTGTCGGGTGAGCTACTGGAGTGGTGTAATGGCTCAAAAGTGAGGCTGAAGCTCAAGATGCAGGTGTTGAGCCACCAAGACTTCAGTGGGAGCATGACTGGGCCAATTTGGATCAGTCAAAAGACAGAGCATAAGGAAATAAAAGACCTTTTCCTGACAGAAGAGAAGCAAGAAACCAAAACCAGCCCGTTGGGCGATGGTGCTGAATCACTACAAGCATTTTAATCTAGACCCTGCTGGTGCAGGTTCCTGCTGGACCAAGCCTTGCTCCTAATTCAGCTGGGGAGGCTTGCTCCAAGCCCATGGTGCTGGCAGGGTCAGGCCAGCAGAACCTGAAGCTTTGTTAAATAAAACTCAAAAACAGAAAGCAACAACAAAAACAAAAATAAAACCCCAAAACCACACACACACACACAAAAAGCAAACAAAAAAACCCACAAACAAAACCACCAAACAAGGAAGGAGAAAGCAAATGCCACCAGGTAAGTGGCAGTTCGGCCTGCCTGAGAATGCAGAGTGGCTGGTCTGCCCTGAACACTAATCTCTGTGTCTTGGACCCGTGTGAGTCTCTTGCTCCAGCCCCTCTCCCACACATTCCAGGCAGAGTGCACTGAAAATGTGACTGAAGCAGCTGCTCTCCTCTGGGGAGCCAAGCACTTTGCCATGTCTGAAAGTCTCTAGCACTTACTTTCTTTACTGTGATTGTAAAGGTCACCACATGCAGTACAGCCACTTGATCTGGGATGTTTTCTTAACACATTTTTATGCTGATCTTACTATTCTTTGTTTGGAATGTATTTTTTTTTCTCATTTCTTCTGTGTGTAACAGCAATTAAAAATATTAATTTACTCGGTATTTTTACTGTGCAGATACAATGTCTCCTTGCTCATTTGCTGTTTCTGTCACTGGTTCAGCACAGAATATGAGGCCCCTCTGTGGAGGGCAGCTTTGTGCCACTGTTACACCCTCCAGCACAATTTGTGCTGGAGCTGCTCAGCACCCCACTAAAGCTGACTGTCACAGTCAGCCACAGCATTCCTACCTGGAGAACCCTGGAAAACACCCACGTGCACCCTACAGAGCTCATCCAACACAAACCAACCAGGCACTGGGCTGGTGTTACACCACATCCTGGCTGCCCTGGGACACCAGTCTCAGGAGCAAGCTTGTCCCTTGCTGCTGCAGCCAGTCCCACAGACAGTGGCCATTTGTCTACATTTCCAGGGAGAAGGGAGCTTGCAGCACAGGGCTGCTCCAGGAACACTGCTCACTGCCAGCAATTCCCAGAATAATGGCCAAATCCCTCTCACCCAGGAAACATTTACAGGAGGAAAGGAGTGGAGTAGTCTGCACGCTTTTCTCTGGTTGGGGATCTGATGCCAGCTTCTTCAGCTGTTTGATGCAGTGGCACAGATATTTTGTTTCATTAATCCTGAACCAGGCCATCTGTCACCAGTGGAACAGGTTCCAAGGATTTATAGCATAGAAACCCAGTGGGTGTAAGTGTTCCCAGTCAGTTAAATGGATCTGCTTGCAGGTTTAATGGAGACTCCTTCATACTCCCCTTCTGAAGTGGAATGGTTCCTGCTGTGAGAACTAATCAGTACCAGACAGAAATACAACCAAATTATTTTCAGGGCAGCCTAAAGGGGTTAACAAGAGGCAAAAGGGAGTGATTCTCTCCTCTTCCTTTTGTCTTTTACAATTCCTTTCAAAATCTTAGAGGCTGCTGGGAGCAGTATCCTGTTTCCTCATACCTCCTTCCTAGCTCCAGATGGAACAAAAGTGATACAATATTCTCAGACTGAGTGTGTCTGGGTCACTGGCCACTGCTATATTTTTATTCCAGAACTGGCTCCTGGAAGATTTCAGTCTACATTAAAAGAACCAGCACCAGTGTATGTATATTTGTATTGATCTGCCTGTCAGCCTGTTCAGTGGTTCAGATTTTCTGTAATCCCTTATCTAGGCATGGCCACCAGCAGTGAAGTTCCTGCAATTTCTGTGGCCAGGCTCTTTTACAAAGTGACTCCCTCATGTGCAAAGCTGTATTTACTTGGTATTGCAAGGATTTAAGTGTTTCAGATTTATGGTTTACTCTGTGTTTATATGCAATCTCACATAAAGAAGCCTAAAATATCATGGAGCTCCTGCTGGGCTATCTGGAGAAAAGGAGGCAGAATCCAAGTCTCTTCTTGAACTTGGAAGCAGGATTTTCTCCAATCTTTGGCTCATTTTATTACCATTAAGATACAATAGCAGAGGGTATTAGAAATACCACCTTTAACATCCTACTGTACAAAGTCAGTTAGAGGGAAGGAAGATGGAAACACTGGAAGTGCCCCTGCTGAGCAGAAGCCCCACTCTACCACCTGGTCTAACTGACCTTCAGAGAAGCCAAGGGCAGCTGCATTTTGAACCACATGAAGAGAAACTACACAGCCACAACAATGCTGTTCTGCATTCCAGACCAGGCACAGCTAGTTCCACTAATTATATCTTATGTTTCAACTTCTGCAAATTTCCTGTCCCTGTGTCCATCTTTTTTTAAAGAAAAGAAAAGGACTAAGTGCCATAATTAGTGCAGTCAACCATATGTTTTGAGTGCAAGTCTCACAAAGTTATGGATAAAAAGCTTAATAAATTTTTTAAAGGTTTTAAAGCTCTATAAGGCTTTCCACTGTATAAAGTAAAAAGTTGTCTGGTCACAGTTTTCATAGGAAGTGACAGTTCAGATTTAGGGAGTTCTCATTTTCACTCCCATTTCCCCTTGTTCACTTCAGCACTGTTCTAAACAATTCACTTTGGGTCTAACAGTCTTTGTGTTCTTTGCAACCTGCCCCCTCCCAGCCTGAGGAAAATTCATTATATTCACCTCTTCTGAGCTCCAAGAGCAGCAGAGCTGCTGCTGTGTTTCACTGAGGTGGTGCAATGCCCTATTTGTTTTTGTAATATTATGAAAGGGCTAAAACTGAAAAACACAGCTAAGCAGAAGAGTGCAATTAAAGAAGAGAAATAGAAGAGTACATAAGTATTGGGTTTGTGTGGCAAGGCTTTCGTGGCAGGAGGGGACTGCCAGGGTGGCTTCTCTGAGAGGCTGCTGGAAGCTTCCCCTGTGTCCAGTAGAAGCAATGGGTCCAAATGCCTCTGTGTCAACACTATTGAGAAGGGGAAGAAAACTGCAACAGCAATTGCAGCCAAAGAGAGGAATGAGAATATGTGAGAGCAGAGGAGAGAGGGGCAAAGATGAGGCATGATGAACTGACCACAGACCCAATTCCTCATCCACCTGCACCAGTGGGTAAAGGAAGCAAAGAGTTCTGAAATAAAGTTAAGCCCAGGAAGAAGGGAGGAGTAGGGGAGAGATATTTTAAAATGTAGGAGTTTACTTTCCTTATACTATTCTGATTTGATTGGTAATTAAATTCCCCAAGCTGAGTGTGTTTTGCCTGTGACAGGAATTGGTGAGTGATCTCCCTATCCTTAGCTTGCTTCATAAGCCTTTTGTTAAAATTTCTCTCTCCTGTCCAGCTATGGGAGGGTAGTGATAAAATGGCTTTGGTCTGCACCAGGTGTCCAGCTGGGGTAAACCCACCAGAATATATTAAGAGGAATTGAGATAGAGGTTTAACCCCTGTGGAATCAACACAGAAATCAGCTGCTGTTCACAGTTGTTCAAATCAGCAGATTTGCTCAGCCCTTAGGTCAGTCCTTACTCCTTTCCCATAGGACAGCCTGTTGGCAGGTATAGACCACTGAAAGTCTCTGAAAAATGTCCCTAAAGAGAATCTTTTAAGTCCTGGTCTAAATGGGCTCATTTCCTAAGGAAGAGTACTTGTTTCCACATGAGGCATGATGCCCTCCAGTCTACAGTGCCCAACTCCAGGCAGTAACTAGCTCTCTTCCAGAACTAAACATATCAAGAATGTAGTTCCTAAAATAATAAAACCAAATCTGGAGTTAAGACGGATTTGACAGGAATGCCCTATCTGCTAAAGTCAGTTTTACAATCTCTTATTCTGACTCCTGATTTCCCACCTCAGCTGCAAATATCTGGCAGCAGAGGGACCCTACCCAGAAACTGCCCAGGTCAAGACAAGGAGGAGCCCCAGGAGCTCTCAGACATAGGCTCCCATTGAGGAACCTGGGTGTAAATCAGCACCTCACCCATACAGTGATTTTGCAAGCCTCGCTCCCCAGCCAGCTGCTGGTTTGAGTAACTTTGAAGAGGTGTGTTCCTGTTGCACCAGTGCTCAGCTCAACAAGCTCAGTGTGGGAGGGCAGAAGGTAAGTGCCACCCAGCAAGCAGATCTCTGAGGGGATAGGGAGCTGTTCTCGTGCCCCCCAGGCCTGCCTGCCTTCCCTGAGCAGGGTGAAACACTGTCAGGATTCCTTGCATCAGCCTGGCTGGGAACAGAGAAAGCTCCCACTGATTTTAGGGACAGGGAAGGTGTGCTCCAGCGCCGGCTTCAGGGAGGAGTGTACCAAGGTGCATGGGAATTGGGACACAGGAATTGTAACAACAGGAATTATTAGAAAAATGGTAAAGAATTGCTTCCAGTCTTTTGGGTGGGCAGTTGCTGGCTTCAGTGAAGAAGTGTTGCATGTATTGTACACACAAACACAGAACAGTTTGAAAATCAGATCAGGAAACCCAGTGTGAGCATCCTTTCCCTCTGCTGACCCCCTGTGAGCTACTTCCACATTAGCAGAGAGAACCAAACCCTGGGTGGGGTGTGTTTGTGTGCCCAGCAGTTGTCAGCAGGCTGTCCAGAAGTAATGATCTCAGACAAAAATAGCCCTAAAAGATCTTTCCAAATATAGTCCCTCATTATTGGTGCTGTATCAGTTTCATGTCAAGCTGTGCCTGGCAGCTTCTCTCTCTTGTCCCCTTTAAGAGAACACTAACAGGCCTGAGGCACCAGGGCCTATCTCCAAAACATGTTTGTAAAACCTCACCCTAGGCACCTGGAAGATTCCATGCTCACACCACCAATTTGAGCCAGCTGGAACCAAGCTCTGTGTTACAACCTGATTTAAAGCTTCACTGGTTTCAACAAAAGAGGGAAGGAAGAATGGGATATGTAATATTTGATTTTCTTCCTCTTTTTGTCTTGGAAACCTTACTAGCTGTCATACAATGTTGGCAAAATCCTTCCATTTTACAAAGGAAGAGAACAGATGTACCCAGTGCAGTGTCTGTGCAAAAAAAACCCACAAGGCTAGTGGCAGAGTGCATCCATGGACTGCTTGGAAGTGCTAAGTATGCCATGGATGCAGAGCAAGCCTGGTTAAAGACTGAGAACTGGTCATGTTTGCCTCTGAGCCATTTAGGGAATTCATGAGGCTTGCTGGCTAAAATAAGCCATTTTAAGGGATACAAGACTGCCTTAAAACAACTGAAGATAAATCACAGTGACTTCAAAGGAAGACAGAGTTAGTCTGCTTTTTGGATATGAAGGTAAGTTCCTACAGTGTGGCCCTTGCAATCACAGTGACTTCAAAGGAAGACAGAGTTAGTCTGCTTTTTGGATATGAAGGTAAGTTCCTACAATGTGGCCCTTGCAGCTCCAGCACTTACAGCCTGAGAAATCCCTTCGTCTGGACAAGGGAGAGAGCCCAGAGGAGTGAGATCCACATGCCAGTCCCAGCAAGTGTGTTTGTCCTGGCAAAGAGCAGGGTGTGAACTGAATTCAGACATGAAATCTCAGGGTTCCTCAGCCTGCAGGGAATCACCCCCAACAAATCCCAGTGGCTGCACACCTGACCCACCACAGATGATCATCTTGCAGCTGCAGGTTGTAGGGTTCATAAATGGGCAGGTGCTTCTTGTTGAGGTGAGCCACAGCCGAGGCTTGGATGTGTTGCTAAGGGTGCCCCTGTACTGGGGTCACTGATGACAGCCCAGCTCAGGGCACAGCTGTTGTCACATGCTGTGGCTCCTCAGTGAGGCCATGAAGCAGGAAGCACTGTCCTTCCTGGGATACTCTATCTTGAAGTGAAAATGCTGCTGGGGACAGTCACTGTGGGCTGCTTCCCACTGCACACACAAACATGCATACAGAGCCAGCACCATCAGCACACAGAGTCTTCCTATGCATGAGTACAAATCTTAAAGAGCTTGGGTATGACATTTCATGACCTAGACCTTACTTCCCATCAGAAAAAACTCAGGGAGTAGGAAGAATGAATAATATACCACGTTTCTCTTGGCATCTGACCAGCATACCTGTCTCAACACGCAAACAAATACAAACTGAAAAGCAAGAGGGGAAGGAAATGGAAATCTCATTCTCCCATTAATTTGCTATGCAATTCTAAGCAAGCAATTAATTTCTTTGTTTCTTTGGCTGTAGCTGAGGTGTCAGACTTTTGCTCCACAAGGATGTATCGATGCATTCTCTCACTAATGCCATTAAATTGTAAAGTGTTTTCAGATATTTGGCTCCCAAAGCACTTTAGAAACGCATGACTAAATTACACCCAATTATAAACCAAGCAGGTGATCTTGTAGAGGAAGGGATATTGCTCTGCTGGTGTTCCTCTGAGGCATTAATAGTCTACAGAATGCTCAGGGGAAATCAAGAGGAACTGCATGTACAATTTAATTTCCACTGTCCACTGCAAATCTTCCATTTTCAGCCTGTATTTAAACACATTTCTTGAAGTACTTAATACTGCTTGTTGTATTGACATGGAATCTCAACAGGTAAATCCCCTGGATTGTAAATGTAGCGCTGTATGGCAAAATTCTTTCATGGGACCTCATTTTCCTTCAGAGTTTTTCTACCGTCTCTCAGGTTTATGCAAATAAACCTTGTGACTCGCCATTTATAATGAAGACTAGGAAATCAGTTCACATCTGTGTCCTGCTGGTCCTGCCTGAAAACAGGTAGGCTATTATCAAAGGAATGCAGTGCAAGGCAAAGCCAACCTAACTTTCTCCCATTTACAACTCTTACACTTGCCTACATGCACAGAAGTTACTGAAGTGTTTTCAGGCTCTGTAGAATCCAGGCCTAGAGCACTTCCACACAAGAACACAACTACAGCCATGTAACTGGAAGTGCTTTTTCTCAGCTGCACATGTAGCCAAAGTAACACACCTATGGTCTAATCCATCAGGAAAGGGTGGTTGGTAAATAAAAATACACAATTTGACACTTCATTACTCCTTAGTGTACCACTCATTCTGTCAACTTAATGTGTTGCCCATTACTCTTAATGGGATTAGAAGACTCATAGCAGCATGCGGATAGGCTTCTGAAGAAATAGATGCCTAATCTAGTAATATGTATTAATATATAATTTTTTTATATCACTATATTGTTTATTACACCAGACACAGGCCAGTCCAAAAATATTGTCTCTGATCTCGCCATTTAGAGTCCCTGCATTCTGCAGTTCCCAGACTGGGCAGAAGGATCACTTACCATTTTGCCTTGATGAGCTGGGTCATGCTCAGTTATGTTTGGGAGCACTGCTGATTAGACATCCATGTTATGATTAGGCACGTGTAGGAAGCAACTGAACAAAGAAGGTGGCTTTTACCTGACAAGATGACCTCTAAATGTTTAATTTAATGTGCTTTCAGGGACTTCTGGTCCAGAAAGACTGTCACACAGTCTCCTATGTGTCACAGATTCTTTGCTTCTCATTTAGGGAACAGATCCCAGTCAGACTGAAATGTGCTACAAGAAAATGACTTGTAACACCAATTTTCTGTTATGTCAAGACATGATAATATCACCCTCTGAGCACACGCATGTCCTGAATTTTAATTTAAGCAGCTTCTGTAAAAAGTGCTATAGCTACAAACACTTGTAGTAAAAGGAAGCCTGGTCTTGAAGAGATTTCTAACAAATGGAAGGGATAGAAGAGGAGGTGTTCTTGTATCTAATCCCCAGGTGGGCACCTGAGGTGCAAGGCAAGTTAGTGACATACCCAAGGCCACACAGGGAGCTCCGAGCTAAGGCCACTTGGAGCTTAACCCCAAGTCTTGCACTTACCTTTGTGTCTGGAGATGTTCCATTGCTCCTGAGAATCCAGAGGGTCAGTGTCCCCAGTGGCATTGCAGACAGTGACTCAGAAGAAGGATTTCCTCCCTGGGAGCAGGCCTGTGGCAGGGTATTTATTGCTGCGGACCTTCTCTGTGCCTGTGAACCACATGCCAGTACTGACATCACCTTGCAGGACACCATAATACATCTCCTAGTTGTCTTCTGTATCTGAGCTGTGGTTTAGGGTCATGGTGTCCGGGACTCCTTCAGCCAGCTGCAGATTACTGGGTGGTCAGGGAAAGCTAAGAATTAATGAGCTATTTAAGCAGTACTTTATTCTGTTCAGCTCCTTCCCTCTGTCCTTTTCTGGGGCATAAATATTTCACTTCCAAAGTCACTGCATATCTAGGAAAGTGCTTCCTTCCTTGATTTCTTCTACCCTGAGCAACCTGAGGGCCAATTTGTACTGTGTAATTACCTGCTGATGGAAAAAATAAGGCTGTTACTTTTGAAAAACATTCTCTGAAAGGAAGACAAATACATAGGTCTGTAACCCCAGAAGATCATTACAGTAATAAGAGTCTCTCTAAGGACCCAAGCCAGCCTGCCTCTACTTGGCTGGCACTGACCCACTGGCAGTGAAAATGATGTCACCAGATTGCTGAAGGGACAGACAGTGTTCAGTCAGTGCTGTTATGGGGATTTGCCTGTTGAAATAATGACATGAAAAACAAGTTAGCATTGGGAGTGTCTGGAGCAATAACTGCTTCACCCTTTCCCTCCATACTGAACAGTGTAAAGAAAGCCTCAGTGGTACCATCCTTATTTCTCAGTTCTGACCCATGCTGCTCCAGGCTTGGCTCAGTTAACTTGAAGGAGGGAGTTGGGAAACACAGTGAAGGAGTGGGAAAGTCTTTTCTGACCAGAAAGTCTTTCTTCACTTGAGTGGAAACATTTTGGATTGCTCCCGTGGCCTTTTTTGGATAAAGGATGGTATAATTGGAAGCATCTGGTTTTGGGTTTTTTTTAAAGGAAAAAAACCCAACCTTCCTAACCCTAGTACTGATGCAGAAATTGTGTGTCATTTCCATCAGCACAAGAGTACCTCCTGTCAGCACCCCAAGGTGATGGATTTTTCTCTACACTATATCTGCAGCTTGCATGTTAATGTTGTAAAGGACATCTCTGCAGCTTCTCTTGAGGATAATGTGAAAACAGGTCAGAAACAAATCTCTTGGTGCTGTGGGCCAGGACTGGGAATGGTTCTTGTCCTCCCTCTTTTTGCCACACCACTGGTGGTGGTGGTGGGGAGCACTGGCCAAGACAATGGCAACTGTGAAGTTCTATTCCCTGGCTTGGGCAGCAACAGAGACAATCCCCATATCTGAGCACAACAGGGATGTCTGTGGCTACAGGAGCTACTTGTATGGAATCAGCCCGATACAAAAATGTTTCAAGGACACCAATGCTGCAGATTTCTTCAATCTGCAAAGGCAATGGCAGGTTTTGTCCCCAGCAAAGTGCACACAGCTGGCGTGGCCTGGGAGATTCCACATAACCTCATGCTACAGTTCATTAGTTTGATCATCTTGGAAGCTGAGGGAAAACAGCTAGTGTAATACAGATCAACTCATACAATTTAAACTGAGAGGTACCTTCTTACAGTGGGGCTCATTTTGCAAGGTCCCGTAGAGCCTGAGCTCATGTAGTAGTCTAGGATTAAAAAAAAAAAGGCATATAAATTGCTGTTAGCATCTACAGAAATGAACTCAACATCCACATCAATATAAATGGTACCTCAGGACAGTGCTATGACATCAAGCACTGTCTTTAGGACCCTAGGTCACTCAAGGTTTAATCAAGAATGATTTCTCTTCACCTAACGTGAAATGTAATTGCATGCTTGAAAAATTCTGCTTCTCATGGTGAATCACAGAGCCTCCCCAATGTTTTATGGTTTGCTGAGCACTGGTGCTCCACCTGTGAAGGGCTGGGTTGTGCAGCTGACAAACCTGTGTGCACTGAGTCCCTCTATCACCACAGGGAGGCCTATAAAAAGGCTTGCCATAAAAACACTGAGCAGTTATGCAGGACTTTGTGAAACTGGAGCTCTGCATGACTTTTCTCCAATAGTCAACCTGGAAACCAGAGTGACAGCTTGTGATAAATGCTAAAGGACAGCTCCAGGTTCCCAAACCCTGCAGCTGTATTTCACACCAGATGCCCAAGAAAACACTAATTGCAGGGTTCTTGCTCTGACAGGACACAACACAGAAGCTCACATAAAAGATGTGCAAAGGCCTGGTGCTGTCCCAGCACAAACCACCATGTGGCTCTTCAGATCGCAGTCAGATCAAGCCTGGGCAGGCAGGAATAAAAGAAAACAGAGAGAGAAAAAAATTAAAATAAGAGAGTGAGAAATTGCACAGAAAGGTAAAGCCATTCTTCAGCCTGTTGAGTCACATCAGAGACTGTAAGAAGAACTCTTCAGACTATTTCAGCAGAAGGCACTACATGTAAGGGTTAAAATGTTGTCAGCGCTGCTCTCAGCAGTTGTGCAACCACAAGAAAAACATCAATGCAATCAATTGCTTTCTGATGAGCACCTACTCAGGACAATTTCAGGTGAGGTGGGTGGAACAGGAATATTTTAAAATATTGTAAAAAATGTGCCAAAAAAGTGTAGTTTACATGTAATACATGAATGAGAACAAAATAAAGGAAAAGGCAGCTTTAATGCCTCATTTGATGACTTTAATGTCCAAATTCTGCCACAAGCAATTTTTGTATAATGTCTACTTCTTACAGGATTTCTCATACTCTTCAGCACAGTACTTCATGTTGCCACGCCACACCAAAGGAGTTTGTCTGGAGCCTACAGTCTCTCTGGGATTTTTTGCTGTTTATTTGATGATACAGTAAAAAAGCCATGCCCCACAGATGGATTGTGCAATTCCAAAGTGGAGACTGAGAAGAGAAATGACCATTTTTCATATTGGTCACCTGGATGTTGCCTTCTGAGACTTCCTCAGTGAAACCTGGAAGTCCTTGTGCCCTACTCATGGATCACCTGTTCCTGCTGGCCTTACTGCTGCTGAGGACAGCCAGCACCATGCTTTGTCACCTGCGAGTATCTTAGACAAAAAGCCTGAATTTTTTAATTAATAATTAAGCAAACAAGTTCTAAACAATAAAGACTTAAATGCTTTGCTACCTTAATTAGTAAGGTAGCTGGGGATTTCATGGCCGGTCATTCTCATTCATATCTTCATTCTCAAGACATAATTAGTGTACTTGAAGCATGATCTCTGCTAATATTACTTCAGCTTTTGGTGCCAGAAGGCTGAGTGCTCACTGAGGGCCTGAAAGGATTATAATCCTGTCTCAGTAACACCACATATTTACAGCAAATGGCTGTTTCAAACATGATGGTTTGTGTACTGTAGCATCAACTGTCCTAACTCAGAATGCTGAGTCCATGTCAGGAATCAGAGAATCTTCCAACAGTGACCTCTGTAACCACATGTGAGGTGTGATGTGAGAAGTCATGTGGTGGAAAAAAACAACTATTTCACCATTGTACCTGACACAGTCATTCAGGGGGGACAGCTTAGCAAGAAGGATGACAGCATTAATAAATTTGGCTCAAGGATTGCACTACTTTTTGCTGCTCTCCATCTCCTTTCAGAACCTCTGAAAAGTGAACAAAACCCAGCCAAGCTGTGATGATAAATGCTTTTTTTGGTGGAAGATTAATTTGATAAAGCTTTACAAAATGTGGTATATGTTAAAAACAAAAGAAAGTAACAGCTGACAGATAGGAGCTCCAGCTAGATGGATACCACAGGTCTTACCTGAAGGTGATATTTCTAGAATTCCTTCCTCTAACAATGCTGCTTCTCCCATACCAGCTTCACTCATGGCTTGGGTTCAGAAGCAGTATTTGTCTGTAAGTGGTACTTGAGATAGGGATCTTGGTGCATTTTTTCGCTTTTTTGTGTCTTCAACTCATGTCTCTAATGTGTATTCTGACAGAACATCTCCACAGTCTGGTTCCCTGCCAGGCTAAGCCAAGGCTGGAGTTGAAAAATCCACCACCTTCATCAGTTCTGAAGGCTCTGTGACAGCAGGAGAGTCCACAGCTTGCGGATGTGAATACAGAGCTGGTCCCATCTCAGGATGCCAAACCTGCAGGGTTTTGGAGTATAAAATGAGCCTGAAGAAACACAGAGCAAATTCTGTCCAGCAAAGCAATGTAGTTCCTAACATGGCACATAATGGAGACACTGTTTCAAGGTTGGCCATTAAAAAAAAAACAAACAAAAAAACCCACAAAAACCCTCAAACATTCTGGCACAGAATCATCTGGAATCTGCTGTGAGCACTGCCCACCACTCATTTTCCACATGTGCTTAGAAGAGGTGTTTAGCATTAGAGGTTTGCTTCTGTCTCTTCCTAGCTGGCTGGTGAGCTCTGCAGTACATTTCCTACAACCTGTTTTCTATGACCCTGAGTCCCTTGTGTCTCTTCTTGTTTAATAAATCCCTCCTACAGTCCTGTGGGAAGTAGTCAGGTGATATGTGGACTGGGATTAGGAATGTGCTTACTGACTTGCAAGATCCTGGTAATGTTATTCAAGTTTATTTGCCAAAGATTACAGTACCCCTGGTTATTAGTCATTTTAAAAAAATACAGATTGTTGTATCTTGCTTTTTGCTCTTTAGCCCACTTTGCAGCAGCCTCCATTATATATGAGAAGAGCAAAGGATGCACTGTTAAAAAAATCTGTGTTTTCAATCAAAAGAAGATGGAGTTGTATATGCAAATACAAGTCCTGCTCTGAAATTCTCAGCTAAAATGCAGCAACCTTCCCCCTGGCACCAAAAATGTCATCCAGTGCAGCATGCCATAACAAACTTGATGCTAATGGCTTTTATACAAGGCTCTCATTTGAGCACAGGGGTCATAAGGAATACAGTGCATATGGACAGAGAATATTCTCCTCTCCTAAGCCTAATATGAGATAATGCAAGTCTTCAAAGAGGAAAAGAATCATAGCTCCAGGCTTTAGATTGGTTTTGTATTGTCTTCTGATGTAAGGGAGCCTGAATGCTTTCCCATCTGAGTAACTATTTAACCTCAAGGCTTTCATCTACTACATAGAATTCTCTGGTTTTTTAGCTACTCTGGCTTCCACACTTGGCCATTTTTTTTCTGAATTATGTGCAGCTACTAAGGCCCACTTCAATATCTATTACAGGATTCCATCAATAGTTTAGGCTATTTACTTATGGCATCTAACAGACTTTTTTTTTCTTTTTGTAAAATGCTTTAATCATATAGAGAAAGAAGTTTCTGTAACTGGCACAAAATAAAATCTGCCCATTTGAGTATTTCTGAGGCTACTGTAATCCTTTGGAGTTTGTGATATTGATCAGTTCAGAACAAGGCACGGGTTCTTTACTACTAAAAATCCAGTATTAAAAATTTAAGCAACTTCCATGAATCTCATGGGAGTTTTCTCTTCTTTTAAAAGGGTTGATGAGCATAGTAACATGTATGACAAATTATATTCTTTGTCATACATGAGGGCCTTTGGCAACCTCAATTTTAACCTTAAGTACCAAAGCTCAACCTTCACCATGTTGATCTCTGCTGTTTGCAGATACTTAATTACTCCCAGCTGGGAATCTCTGTGTCCTTTTTTAATAGTTACATAGGGATCATTAATTTAATTTTTTATTGCTTTTGGACTGAGATAAGCCAAGATGAAAAGGAGAGAGAGAGAAATAAAACCCAAGAGATGGCTACAGCTGCTTATCACTCTCTGACTGAGGCCCAGCCTGTCCCTGAGCAGTGACTGGCAGCCCCCAGCCAGTTCTCAGTTTATATACTGAGCATGACGGTCTATGATATAAGAATATCCCTCTGGCCAGGTTGGGCCAGCTGTCCTGGTGATGCTCCCTCCCAGCTTGTTGTGCACCTGCACAATGGCAGAGCATGGGAAACTGAGTAGTCCTTTCATAAGAGAAAACACTACTTAGCTACAAAATCCAAAACAGTGTTGTACTAGCTACTAAGAATAAAATTAACTTTATCTCAGTGGAAACCAGGACAATACCATGAGTGATTGCAATTTAATTAATGTGAAATCCCAACATTTTGAATGAGACAGAGGAAAGAATCCAAGAAAGAACCAAAATATTAGCAGAAAAAGAAGAGCAGCAGTCTCGTTAGTCAGATGCTGCTGCTGATAGGAACACTCCCATGTGTTGCACAAGCTGTGATAAGCATGGATCATACGGTTGCTGTCTGATGGATACAACAAAATCAGCCACTTGTTCAAGTCAGTTCTGGTCTAATTCAGGAAAAAGCAGTCAAAATTAGACACCCAAACCCATAGGTGTGACTTTCAGAGGTGCTGAATATTCTGGCCTCACATTGTTCCTTGTGGGTAACAAGCCACTCAAGCAACTTTGTGAGACACTTCTCTCAGAGGCTCTACACAGAAGGAAATCAAACTAGCACAGAACAATCACAATTTATTGACTCCAAATGGTGTGCATTTGTTATATTTGTGTGTATCAAGAAATATATGTATGCATAGCAGGAAGTCAAGGAGGGTACCTTGTTCATTTAGACTTACTCATGGTCACAATGTTTTTCTAAAGACTATTTCTTTTCCACCTTGGTCACTTCAAATGTTTAAAAATTTCAATTATTGCACTTACTCTGAAAATTAGCTCTTTCTGCAGTGCATTACAGAGCAGCTCAGAAACATCTTCCCTAATCCATAGGAAGTTTGGACAAAAGTGCAAAGTTCTAAATGAAAAATTATATATATTGCTTGAAGTTGATGATTTTCTTTCTTAAATGTTTCAATAGCCCAGACTTGCTGTTTGCCTTGTATATCCTGTGATGCACTCTGGCCTTGGGAATGGGGACTAGAAAATTGCTGTCATTGGGGATCAAATATAGGAACAAGAGGTCTCACAGGATAGTTTGAGCTGGACTTCTAAAGCTCATCTAGTCTAGTCCCCCTGCAATAAACAGGGACAGCTTCAACTAGATCAGGTACCTGAACTGTAACTCCCAGAAGATAGTTCAGCAGTGTTTTCTAACTAAATTTGTTTTTCACAGAATGGTTTTGGTTGGAAGAAACCTTAAAGATCATCTCCTTCCAATCCCTGTCATGAGCAGAGACATCTCCCACTAGACCAGGTTGCTCAGAGCCCCATCCAACCTGTTCTGGAACAGTTCCAGGGATGGAGCAAGCACAACTTCTCAGGACAATCAGCGCCTCACCACCCTCACAGTATGGAATTTCTTCCTAATGTTAATCCAAACATACCCTTGAAGCCATTGCTCCTTTTCCTATCACTACATTCCTCTGCAGACAGTGATTTTTCAGATTCAGCACAATGGCTCCACTGTCTTTTCTCACCAAAGTTTTGGCTGTAGTGCAGCCACTGGCTTTCTCCAACACCAGGTTTTCTTCCTCTGTCTCCTCCATACTGTCCTTGATGTGAGTTTGGGCCTTGGCTTTGCCTTGAAAGGGACCTCGATGCTTGCAGTGTGCTTGGTTCTTCACAGTGACACTGTGTGTAGCAAAAATCTTGAGGACAGATTCAGTAATTGGAGAATCTGGAAAGAACAGAAGACATTTGAAGGCTGCAGCTGCAAAAATAACTTGACACCTATCCTGTATCTACGAGCTCCCAGAAAAAGTGGTCCAAAACTGGGCCTCTCATACACTCCTTCATGTTTTTACTGTCAGAATTTGGTGTTTTGTGAAAGTCTTCAGGGACACTCAAAATTTTCTCTTATGCTTTGATTGAGCTGATTTAGTTCTGTTTCTTATACAGTGAATCACCTGCTCTCCCTCAGTTCACCTCAGCAGAAAAAGGAGCTCTGGGAAATAGCAAATCCCAAAGCTCTTCACTTTCCCAGGACCTGGAGATTTGATTCCAGGCAGTTTCTTGGTTTTGTAAAGCATCTTTCTGCTGTTCTTCCCTAAAGTCCCATGGGGATATATATCTAAGATCACGATAACGATAGTAGAATCAAAGTTAGTAAAGAAAATGCTCCCTCATTTGTAGCAGAGTAATATGGGGGCATGATAAGGATGTCTTCCACATGGTAATAAAACCCAAAACAAAACCAACAGGTTCCTGTTGCCATCTTATTGCAGGGGTTCCATACTGTTGTCTCCTTATCACAAAAGTTTCATACCCTCTTGGTGTTTCTCATAGGCAGCTCCTCAGAGCACTGCCGCTTTCTTCTTCACAAAGCAGCCAACTGACTCCAGTTCCCTTCTCACCCAGCCACCCCACTCTTTTATAACACTCTTCTTCTCCCTGGTTACAGCTGTGGCCTGTTAAAGTCAGGCCTGTTCCTAATCTTTGCTAATTGGCCCAGCTGCAACTCCTTAGGGGTAAGATTACTTCCTACACTACCTTTATTTTCTTATATTCTATCTCCCAACAGATTCCCAGTGCCTGAAGGGAGCCTACAAGAGAGATGGGAGAAATTACTTTAGTGTCAGGACAAGGGATAAAGGCTTTAAACTGAAAGAGAGTAGGTTTAGATTAGATATTATGGAGAAAGTCTTTACTGTGAGGGTGGTGAGGCACTGGAACTGGTTGCCCAGAGAAGCTGTGGATGTCCCACCCTTGACAGTGTTCAAGGCCACCAGAAGGATGTGGGCTCTGAGCAACCTCTCTAGTGAAAGACTGGAACTAGATGATTTTTAAGGTCCCTTCCAACCTGAGCCGTTCTATGATTCTAAACATGTTTTTTTCCTTTATTTTTGTCACAAAAGTGTAGTTTTAGAAACCACAATTCTCTGCTGATACTCAGGAAAACCATCTGTCCCCATGCCAAAGCTTTTCTGAGGATGTATTTTCACTGCAGCACAGCGTGATAACCATTCGGTGTGGCACACAGAGCACCCGTAGTGCCGTGTGTCCCGCCTGTGGTTTTATCCTGCTGCCCTGATCCAGCCTGCAGAAGAGGCTTTTTGCCACGCCGAACGCCCATCTGGCGCCATCTGCCTGCCAAGAGCCGAGCCATACACTCAGCTTCCTCCTAGTCATCATTTCAGAAAAGCTGCTTGGCTTGTTGCTCATGACATCAGCGTTTGAAGCAAAGGCTCAGGCCGGAATTCTTGACTTATCGACTTAAAAGCAACAATAGGACTGTTCCATTGTCTCCCCTCGGGGAACAAAGAAGCAGCAGGAAGAGGTTTTGCTTGTGCACACAGATAAGCCTGTAAAATGCTACTGGCCCAGGTGAGGAGCCCTGGTAAAGCACTGATTCTGCAGGTGTTTGTGTACACCCAGTAAAGAGCAGGAAGGATGCAGGGTGGCTACATCCACTGGCAAGTCTGCCCCCCTGCTCCTCTCCCAGTTGGTCAGTGATGAGTTTGCGGGTGGTTCCCTGCTTCACTATCCAAATCCTTTTTAAGCCTGTCACCCAGGAAAAAGACTGAGGTGGGAAACAACACAGACTGCAACAAACAGAATTTCCAGCCGTGTCCCTGAATCCTATGATCAGAGTTTCCTGCCCTAAGATGTCTCACCTGTCAGGATTTCTGGTTCCTACTCAGGTAAAGTGATCCATGGACAAAACGAATTCAGTATTTCATGGATCTGTGCATCTGGCTAGAGGAGCCACGTGGTGTGTGCTGAAGGGTGTGCATTTGCATGCAGAGGATACATTTACTGATTACTCTGGAAATCAGAGACCGCGAGAGGGAGAAGGGTGGGTGGTGAGAAGCCAACCTTGTGGGAAAGAGTGTGAGCCTACAGGCTGAGAATATGGGTTAGCAAATGTGAAAGCATTTTCACAGGAGACTGCAAAGGAAAAATTTGACAAAGTCAAGATCCAAAGCTAAAACTTAGTAAGACTGAGGCAGTAGTAGTGTGGGAAGGATACGATCTGTTCTAGTCTGATCTGTCCATCTGTTTGTCCTTAGTTAGAAGCCCTTTATCAACACCATGCCAAGTCCCATCAGGGTTTTGCAGCCTTTCATTATACTGATCATCCAATGGGCATTTTACCTATTTGCCCTCTTGAGCCACCTTTGCATCATTTAGGGCAACACAGCTTGTCAGGATCCCCAATTAAAAACATGAATGTCACATGCTTTATGGTTGCAAATGTCATAGAATAGTTTAAGTTGAAAAGGACCTATAAGGATCACAGATTTCAATTATCTGCTCCTTGTAGGACTGCCCAAAACTAAACCATATGACTAAACAACTCCTTAAACTCTGACAGTTTTGGTACTGTGTCTCTGGAAAAAATCACAGTGGAAGCGTATGAACAAAAAACTGTTCAGAATTGTCAGCTGAGCTCTTCTAACACCAAGAAGGTGTTGAACAGCAGGGAGATCTCCTAACAAAATGGGCAGATCATGATGAAAGTGGTTTAGTAACTTGGAAGAAATCCTGTGAAGAAAGGGAGATGGAAAATAGTTGTTCCTAAGTAGTTTTTGCTCTCTTTTTTATGTGTTCACTGAAGGGAATGCAGCTATAGGAGTCCAAAAGCAGAAGCAGAAGAGTGCCCCTTGGCGCTGCTCCATTCTCATAGCTGGTACAGAGGAGCTGACACACCAGCCAAACACTCCCTCTACTGCCTACACAGTATTTGTATCTGAACTCTGATGAGCCAAGATGAATCAGTAACTAAGACACCAGACTACAATTCCAGCATGCACAGGAGTCAGAGGCAGCTCAGACACAGCTTCCAGGTTAGCTGTGCCACAGAAGTGGTTTCTGTCACACGGGAATGACCAGGGATGGCCCCTGCCCTGCACTGTCCCATCAGATCACCCTGACCATGGCCCACAGAAGGCACTCAGATACCAGGCCTGGTACCCATCCTGCAGCAGCCTGACACAGAAAATGCAGGATCAGCCTCACATGTCGGGGTGGACACTAGGGCAGATCCATCCTCCATGTGAGAAAATCTGCCTGCCCTCAGAGCTGAGCTTCTTTTGGCCCCTGAAGTTTCCTTTCTACCATACCACCAAGAGAATGGTCAGAAGTTACTGAATTTGTGAATGATGCACTGCTACCATTTTATCCTCCTCCTATGTAGGTCGTTTCAAAATGGTCTTAAAATGCTTTTAATAGAAAGCACCTGGGCATAGTTCAGAGCTGGTCCACATCTAGCAGAAGTCATCTCAAAGATTAACAGCCAATAAAATCCACAGCCTAACTTTGAAATTCTCCTCCAGCCTATGCTGAGAGCATGAAGTTAACTTTCCAAATTTTCTTCCTGGTTTTCTTAACAGCTGTGTGTATTTCTGTAAAGATCATAGAATAAAGTTTACAGTATCAGTAATGCTACTGCAAAATTAATTCACAAAACAAATGTGATATTAAACATTTACCAGCCTCCTGTTGTGCTGCTGGTCCTCAGCAGACTGCAGTCAAGTCCAAGTCCCATGGCTCACTTTAAAGAATCAGGGTAAGAATTCATTAGGGCAATCCTGACTAAAATAAAACATGCAATACATTTTACTAGCCTGGTTTAGGTGACAGGTATAAGGACTTAAATTAAAGATTTACTGCTTTATGCTTCTACCACTTCATACAGCAAAAAAGTCCTTCATTATTACCCTCATACTATCAACAGAAGATACAGACTAACAGTTTATTCCATGTTAAACAATAAAAAGACTGCAGATCAGTGTTATTTTACAAGTTTCCTAGGTGTCCCAGCAAAGCAGCACTGCTCCACTGGAGAGTTTCATACTGAAAAACAGTGTAAAGACTAAATATTCCTCCTCCTCTTCCTCCCTTGAGTCATCCTCACTTACCTCCCACAGCTGCACTGGCACTGCTGTACTGCTCCTTAGGGTCACTGTACCCTGCGATCGCTGTGCAACCTCCCCAGTCACTCAGCCCAGCTGCATTAAATGGTGAGCTCTGCTCTCTCCCCTTCTTGCCTCCTGGTGCACTCAGGAGGCCTCTCTATCACTCATCCATTTTTCATCCCCTTCAGGGTGACACCTTCAGGGGTTAGCACACACTCCAGGCAGGCTTTTCCTTTCCTCTTCACTTGGGGGTTCTTGAGATTGCTGACAAACTGAATTGGAATCCCTGGGAAATGGGAAGGGATGGGCAAGAAAAATACCAGCAAGTACATTAGATATCAAAACAGGTGTCTTATTCCTTGTAGGATATAACATGGCTCCTGTGCAAGAGAGATTCCAGGCTCGGGACTTTCAGTGTGAAAAAGAGGTCTTGATGCTCCTCTGCTTGCCTGTCACACTAGCTTTACAAGACTGTGGATTCCAATTTTGTCAGCCCAACCTCCGGGGTTTTGTGTTTTTGCTTTATGAATTTTGCAGCTTACATCTTGCTGTCTCTCATGTGATCCACCCACTGTGCAAAGATGTTTACTTTCCATCACTTATGATCAATGAAGAGCAGAGTGTTCTGTACTAGACCTCCAGTCTTAACACCCAAGCCTTTTAAGTAACTGGGCTGAACACCCTTCATTTTCACAGAGTGGGCCAATCCATCATCAACTGAATCATCATTCATATTTATCATCCCACTTTGACTCTTTCTCATTGAACTTTTAAGTGAAGCTTTACACTTTCTTTACCAGGGAGATTCCAAGCACTGCCGTCTGTTGTTAACTTTTAATGATCCCAGTACTGTCAGGAGTTAAGGAACACACATGTTAAAATACCAAAAAGACGAACATTCAAAAAAGACAAAAAGTCTGTTGTTTTTCATTCTTGATATCCAAATTCTGACACTACACAGCAAAATGTCAATGAAATACTTCTGATTTCTCAATTGGTAGCAGGAAGATAAATTCACTCCTTCAACTTCAGTAGATATTAAGCTAACTATAGCTCATAATGCTCACTAAAAGTTGCACATAATCCTATAAAGCTGTTTACCAACAGACACACAGCTTTTCTGTTCAGTTCTCCCGTCCCAGCTCTGCTCCTTTTTCTCTCCTTGTCATTGTAAAGTAAATGGTTTCAGGCAACTGCAGATGACATCTGCAAGCATACCTGGAACCATTTGACATGTTGAAGGATGACTGCCATATTACTGCTTTACCTGCCAAGAATGCTGCAGTGCCTGGCACAAGATCACTATCTGTTTAAGTAAAGTAATCTACCACACTACCAAACAGCCTGTGCCCAAGACTTTCCTAGGACTTAATCAAAAATGTAAGTATTGTACTTAAAAGATGATGCTAATGGTAAAGCTCATATTGCAAAGATGTCCTGCTGTAATAAAAGGTAAGGCAGGCAGACAGCATCACTGTTACTCAGCACTGATTAAAAGCTAGTTTGCTGCGTAAAATATGCTGGGTTTTCTTTCAAAAAGCAAGCACACATTTGTTTGGTGATAGGAAGCAGATACAGATGAAAAAAAGATCATTATTATGCCCAGGCCTATCCACTCACTCCTGTGAGTGCAAGAGTGTTTGGGCAAATTTCACTTGCACTAAAAGGACAGTGCCAAGGTGCATTTTATCAGTCCCATCTTCTTGACTAAAACTGGTCCAAATTCAGTGGTGACTCACACCCCTTACACACTGACGTCAGTGAAGAATTTGGCTTATTATGTGTAATAACCAGGCTTCAAACTGAAATCTGCTCTCTCTTGAAAGGTGTTTTCATATGGGTGCTCTGGTAATTGCAGGTTGGTTTATGACTTGTACAAGTTAGATTTCTGTTCAAGCCAAAAAAGACTAGTGAATCATGAATGTTGTAGAGACATGTAAGAAAAGATAGTTACAGTTTGGTCAATTCTGACCCTCAAATGTTTGTCTGCAGTTGATGTTGACATTGTACAAAGAACCTCACAGGTCTGAGAACAAACATTACCTATCACTCTCTGCACAACAGAGTTTCCTGTCAGCCACAGAAGGCTGTAGGTGCCTAGGTCTGCCCCATTCCCACTGGAGAGGCACAGTGTATATTTCAAACCTATACGCTTTGTGTTATTTTTTTTCGGGGAACACAGGGAACACAAAGGCTCCCCTCCATAATAAGCACAATGCTTGCACCTGTGAAAACTCATCCTTCTTTTTGTGCAGTGGGCTCAGAGGGCAAGAGCCATGGAGCTCAAAGACAGCAGGGGGTAAATTCTTCCATCCTACTTCACCTTCCTCTACTTGCAGCAAATCTGCCCTTTGCCTAACTCCAGAACTCTTACAAGCTTGGCTGTGAGTAACTGGCCTAGCAATAGTGAAGCCAGACCTCTAGAGCTTTGCTTTAGTCATGATCAAGGACGTTGTGCAGATGGCAAAAGTGTAGGTACAGAACACTGCAGACTTGTAGTTATCTGTGTCATCTCAGGAGCAGCATTCAGATTGGAAATAGAAAAAAAACCATAGAGAAGCACTAAGCAGAACCTCCCAGTAGGCTGGGGATATGACAAATGTATTAGTGAACTCCTCTTTTTATTTGTGTTTATATCAATGTTCTTTTTTTTTTTTATCACTAAAGAAACTGACCTGTTGAAAATCCAGAATCTCTGAGGGCAGAAATTTTGAGGCCAAATCCAATTCCCCCTCATCCTTTAAAGTTCCTCACAGCCTTCCTAAAACCCCAGAAACAGACAGAAATCTTTCCACTGCTAGTGATGTATTTTGGATCAGGTGTATTCTTGGCCTAAGGCAGAAAAATTGATGCCACCTTTCTTCTCAGAGCCATCCTTTTATTCTGATGCTCTGCAGTGGCAGTGAGCATTCCACCTGCACTGCATGAGGAATACAGAGACCAGAGAAGGGGGAAGGGAAGCTGTTGGACTGAAGACTCTGAAATGCTGTAGGAAGAGTTTGACTTGGCCTGACTGGCAGATTTGCAAGCAAAGGATTGCCTGAGAGAAGAGGAGAATTAGGGTAAATGAAGAATTAAGGGAAGAGGAGAGAGAGGGACAGAGCAAGGGAAGAAAAAGAACAGGAAGGACAGTACTTCTGCAACCATGGGATATAACAAATTAAACAGGAATGAACTGGGATATGTGTTCTGAATAATACTCTGAATTACTAAGATTTAACTTTGGTTTCATCTGAATGACACTTGCAGGAAGGATGTTGACCTGTTGGAGTAAATTCAGAGAAGGCCACCAAGTTGGAGGGGTGAAGCCCCTCTCCTGTGAGGAAAAGCTGAGAGAATTGGGATTGTTCAGCCTGGAGAAGGCTTTGGAGTGACCTAATTGTGGCCTTCCAGTGCCTGAAGGGAGCCTACAAGAAAGATGAGGCAAGACTATTTACAAGGGCAGTAATATAGGACAAGGGGGATTGGCTTCACACTGAGAGTAGGTTTTTATCAGGTATTATTACAATACAAAAATCTGTATTGTAAGGTTGGTGAGACACTGGCACAGATTGCCCAGAGAAGCTGTGCATGCCCCATCCCTGGCAGTGTCCAAGGCCAGGCTGGATCGAGCTCTGAGCTGCCTGGGATAGTGCAAGGTGTCCCTTCTCATGGCAGGGGGTTGAACTGGATATCTTTAATGTCCCTTCCAACCCAGGCCATTCTGTGATTCTATGACACACAAGAAGAATTAGGGCCTCACTATTCTAAACACAAAACTAAGTAACAGAAATAACCCACTCTCTCTTTCCCATGTTTCATTAGGGCTTTGTTTAAGTTTAGCTCAGAAACTTGCTTTGTCTCCTAAACTGCAAGAAGAAACATTGGAATTAATGAATGAATGAGTGAAACGGAAGAGTGGTCTATTACTTACTTTCTCTGTTTGAGTTTATTTTAAATTACAGTTTTTTTTTTCCTGCCTGCTTTATGGAAGAGATTAGATTAACCTTGCTTTATTTTACTTACTGTACTTCTTACAATTTTACATCCATCACAGATACCACTCTGGAATGAAATTCTTTCATTAGCAGCTCTCTGCACACTGACAGGAATGATTTGTGACTTTTTGTGATAATGTATCTCAAAAAATAAAGACTCATACAGTCTTTCTGTCACTTTAGACAGTCACAGATCTGTCATATGGGAGAGATTATACATGATGGAAAGGCTTATTTACTTATGCATTAAAGGTCACATTCTTCCAGCCCTAACCAAATCACTCAATCATGAGTTCTGCATAACAAGAACTGCTGCATTTAAATCAATAAGGACAAGTTTCCAGCAGCTTAAATGAACAGCAGCCTTCCCACTGATATGACTGATCCATGAAAAATCTCTAAAAACAGTGAGGATGGATCTAGGTAACAGCAGTTTGCACCTCTTTTTGTTTACCCCTCTTCTGGTTATGGAAGATGACAGACTATTTCCTTGCATGGGGTTTGTGAATATACCTGAGAGCATCTGGAAATACAGGCAGTTATTGGCATGTACTAGCTAAAGGTCTTACAGAAAAAATATTTTTTACTCACCCTCGGGTTTTTTTCAGTGGTTTCAAGGTTTCCCCACAAATTCAGGAGGGCTTTCTCCAGCAAGGATCTCAAAGGAGCACATCAGCATGCTACAGTGTTCCAACAAGGCAGAAGACTTCCTGGAAAACACTTCTTTGACTGGGGAAAAAGTACGTGAATTAAGTGAACAGCAAGGTACCGTTTGCAAGATTTATTTACCAGGAATGGGGAAGAGTGGATACAACAAGAAGCCCCAAAACATAAAGCTACACCGAGAACTGCTCATGACCTAAAACTCCTGAGAGAGAAAGGTTTGTGCAGTGGGAAGAATTCTAGTTGTCTGTAGGAGGCTGCTGATCATCTCCTCACTTCTTTCCTGATTTCCTGCAGGATTCTGGGCAAGTAATTTGCTCTCTCTGTATAGATCTTGTCACCTAGACAATGAGAAAATGGGCTGCCTTGCTGTGCAGGAGTGCTGCAAGGTGCTCGATGTCAGGTGTCATTCAAGAAGGCTTCACAGCTGGATGGATCAAAAAGCCCATTAGAACTAATTCTCTGAAGCACAAGCTGCATTAAACTCTTCAGTGCTGCTCATGCCCCATGTCTAGGTAAAAGTCCATAATTTAGGACAAATCCTTCTGCTTTCAACTGCTTAATTGCAGAAAGCTTCAAAGAGCTACATTTTTCTATCATAATGAAGCCACTGAGTTTATTTTAGTATCAACTAGTTGTTAAGTAAAACTGGTTTGGATTTTTCCCCAAAAACTGATCAGTAAGGAGCTGTCCCTGAATCCTAATTCCTAAAGCTCCCTGAGAACACCACTCTGAAGCAGAGTTATTTTTCTGTGCTTAGCAGCAAAATGTCTCCATTTTACACCAGGAACATCAAAAGAAGCTTGACTATCAGTTTGAGTTAATCCATCTTATTCATTTAGACTATTTCACTGCATTTCTTTCTAAGCAAGGACCTCTCCAGCTCTCCTAAGTGTATCACATACAGAGGGATTTGTGGATTCCACAAGAACCTGTGCCCTACCTGCTCCCTGTGGATGTGGCTGGGAACTGTGTCATTGTCCTCACTGCAGTGACAAAACAGTAAGAAGGCTGCTTTAAGCCAAGATAATCCAAGACTAGTCCATGTGTAAAGGGCAGTTTGGGGAAACTGGGCTGTTTGATTATTGTCCTTGAGGGATGAATATTAGTCATCTAGAAACTTCAGCTCTCCAGATTTAAAAATTGTTTTGTGACAAGACAGATGCAGTAAGGAACTGTAGCCTCTGACACAGTTGTTTATGCTGCTGAAAGATCTTGGGGCAGAAGAAAATCAACCCAAAAGCCTTCCCAAGATCTGGGGGCACAAATGAAAAAATTAGGATTGTGCATGGCAATCTAGAAGATACAGCCCACAGGGAAGACAATGTTAAGACCATGTGACCTTGAGAGTTTGCTTTGTTGCCAGCAGGAATTACAGATATGCCAAAAGTACCTCTGTTTTGGGCATCCTCCCAAAGGGATCCTTTTCCTTAACAGGATATACATACCCTGATCTCCAGGCTGCCTGTATGATACACAAATACTCTGTCTCCTTATGCCTGGTCTGCCCAAGGGCATTCCCATGCCCTTTGCCACTTTCTCTCACTGTCCTGTTCTCACCCCTTCACTCCTGTGTACTAATGGTCATGGATGTTGGTGACAGCACTGATTTGGGCTGGTTAGGAAGAGAATAGAAGAGATATTAACCTACACCCAGAGGCCCTTGAAAAGAATGCTGTGGATTTTCCCCTCAGCCATTGAGGGACAAATCCACAGCAGCAGCGCCTGGTGCTAATATGAGAAGGGATATGGGGTGCTGTTTGGCTCACTGCTGTATGCCTTCAGATTTGGGTTTTCAAATCCTACAAAAGCTACAGTGATGTGGCTTAAAAGTCATCCAATCACCTTTACAGTTCCTCCTTTCACCTCAAAAATGCAATTCCCTTTACTTGATTTCTATTGTCTGATCAAAATTTTCATCCTAGGTCACAGAGTTTTTGAAGGTGAAATTTACACTTTGGAGTGATACTTTACAAAGTTGCTTTCTTTGTAAGGGAAGGAAAGGAAAAGCAAAGCAGATGTGAGTCTAAAGGTACTGGACTCACACAGCCAATTTCTACCCCGCCTGACCACAGCCAAAAACCACAAAGTATTATGACATTCTTGAGAATATATGTTTATGTAAATGTTACCTTTTTATCCCAGCTGATAAGGTCCTGGTTATTCCTACCACAGGAGCTTTCACAACCATTACTGACCTTTCTGTGTCCCTCAGCTCACATGAATTTGTGTAGCTTGTTGCATTCCTAGGAAGATGCCTGGGTTCTTTTACACTGGACAAATACAGCTTTGAATAGTTCAAAATTTAAATACATACTGGCCTCTTGTGGGCTGTGTTGTTACATCCTTTACACTGGCTTCAGCACTTTCTCATTCTTGGAATTACAGGGTGATAAAACTTCAAGTAGGATGCTAAAAAGAATAAACCTTCTGTAGGTCAAAACTATACCTTTTTATTTAAAAATAAACATTACCTCCCCAATCACAAGTTTTCTTATGATTGATTTTCATACCATTTCAAAACTTTGATCAAAGGTAGTCTATGAAATAATTTAACAGGTTTTTTTTCCATGCTAAAGCCAAAATACAGGATTCCAGGTTTCAAACAATTAAACATTCAAAAAATCCTGCTTTGATGTTTAAGTCTTTGCCCAGTGCTGCTTTCACACTTCCAGGCTTTGGCTTTGTTTATTTTAAAATTATATATGCAGCACTTTCTCTCATTTCCAAGTCCAGCCAGTTCATTCAGTTACTCAACCAGGGACTGCACTTTAGAAAATCAGTTCACAACTTCAGATTGGAGACCATTCTTTAATCAGCTTTCTTCTATTCCTTAATAAGTCTAAGATTCTGCCACATTTCTTCATATGGATGACTTCATTCCCAATGGAAAGGGCACTTTATTTACACAGCTCAGCATATTTAGCTTTTTTTAACTTCACTTGTGTTAACCACAGCATTGCTGACACAGTGCAGGAGACTGTTTTAGGTGGATAACACCAATCCATTCTGCAGGACACAAACTACCTATCTTGCTTGCAACAAAGGCTTAACAAGGTATAGTGGCAATAAACTGCTTAACTGACCTCACTTGATTTCTGTTTGAAACAGAATGTTGTTGTCTACTCCATATTTATGTTAAATTCAGTTTAAAATGGAGTCTAGTGCAGGAGGCACTTGGGTTATGCCCTGCAAAACACAGGAACTGAGAAAACCAAAGAACATAAAAATCTAGCCAACTTCCACAGACTGATGGGAATAAATTTATGGGTAAACTCTGGAAAAAGCAATGGACACCCCAGCCTCCCATCCCCCTCCAGGAATATACCACCTTTTCCTGATGATTTTTAGGTGATTTCTGCTAGTCTAGGAAAGAAAGAGAAAGGTGAAAAGTTTAACAAAAAACAAGAGAAAAACAGTGCAGAGGCTGAAACATTGTCAGCTTTTCCAGTGAGCAAAAAATACCACATTGAGACAGCCAAAACAAACATATGCTGTTTCACAGGCTAAAGAAGGAATCCAACAAGGCAGACACTGTGCTTGCTTGTCTGGAACTCATGTTCTGTTAACACAGATCAAATCAGAAGTGTGTGGAAATGGGACTGGTCACGTCGTGAAAGTAGGTAAGGTGTTACTATTGCTTGTTTAATAAATGCATGAAGAAACCAACCTTCACTTATGTCTTCAGTATTCTACTTCAGGAACAAGAGCCCAACTTAGCTGCAGAGAAACCTGCTTTCTGAACTGAAAGTTGTGTTTTCCCCAACAAAAACCAAAATACTGCCAACACAATCCAATTCCTCCCACCTATCCAAACTGACACCCTGACCTTTGTGCTGCCTGTGTTTGCTCTCTGTACTCCTCACAACATCCTAAATACCAAAAAGACAACAGTGGATGTGGTAAAACCAATCACACATGGCTTTCCTTCTTTTGAGATTGAAGGAGTCAAAGCTCATATACAAGAGGAGGTTTCCATTGTGCATTATCAGTTTTATTTCCTAACGTGTTTTCCTGTGTCCACTTCAGAGGCAAACAAGCTAAACATGCAAAGGAAATCTATGAAGGATTTTCCCCCTATGATCCATGGAAATATTGCCTTTGGCTTTTCAGAGAAAAGTTGCACCTGGTACTGGAAATAGGGGAGTTAAGGTCAGACTAATAAAAAGCTTTAATTCAGGCAGACACAACTTTTTCTAAATGGAGAAATGCCATTATTAAGATGCACATAACTGCAGATTTATACCCCAAAAGTTCTGGGATGAAGATCTATGCAGACAAGGTTGAGCCCTCTGAAGGGTGTCTAGTAAGACAGGCTCTGTCCAAGGAAAAAGATGATTTCTGGAAAACACTAGCTATGAACATATTGGGTTAACTGTAGTGCAATAAAGCGACTTATTTAATTCTATTTAAAGCATAAGCAGCAACAGGCAGATAAGAGAAGAACCAAGAGGGAACACAAGTTGAGTAGCATGGTCCAGCAGAGAGAAAGGGCCAGGAATTGCAATACCCAAGTGCTTTGCCAGACTGTTTAAGCTTTATGTTCTCAAATGTTCAGAGCCATATTGCCAGCTCTGGTGCCAATATGGCTTTTAATTCTGAGTAAGTAATTCAGTCTCTCTCTTCATTCAGCTTTGCTATCATCTGAGTAAACCTGACACTGCTGCCCTGCTGGGTATTACATGGCCCAAAAGCTTGGGCAGGTCTAATCATAACCGCTTCTGTGACTTTCACACCATGCCACAAGAATGTAGCAACTGTTATGTTCAGGTGCTGGAGCCTGATCTCTATCAGTGCTCAAAGGAGATTGGATTCTTCTCTTTCCTTGCATGTAAACAAAGAAAAGTTAATTTCTTTGTGAATATGTGAAATTCACGTTGAGGCACTAGAAATCAGTGCTTGTGTTGCCTAGAGCATGCAGATCTTTGACTGCCTGTACCTTATGCACAAAGCTGAAAATGCTGCTTTCATTCAACTATTTCTTGTGTGCTTTTGAATGGAGAATTATTTTTAACTTGCAGGGAAAATACTTCCTTGAGCTGCCCTACTTTATCCTAAGGTGACAGTCACTCTTCCAGACACCAGGAAATACTCATCTACAGACTTGGCAGAAGAAAAAAGGTTATTCTCCAGGGACTTCAGAAAAAGTGTTTTGTTTTTTCTCCATAGCAAGTCTATAAGGCATGACCATCTATGTGCAAGCTGCATGATTGCTCTTCTGAAGAGACAGCAGGGAAGTGACAGGAACCAAGGTCCTCTTTTGCCCTGTCTTCTTTCTCAAGTCCATTTTGCAACTGCAAATTCACGTGTTAAAACTTTTTCATTGTAGACTAATTATAGAAGAAAAGTCCAGAATAAAGAGATACTTTTGAAAGTCTTGGAAGAAATGCAGTTCTCTTCCCTACATGACTACTAGGTAGTTGGCATTTCAGAATATTTTGACTAAGTCATCTTTATCTTGATCCTTCAGAGAGCGAGTCGTGCTTTATCTGGGGACAGGCCTTACACTGAACTGCAATCTTAGTTTTTGTTTTTACATAACTTTGGCATCTGCTGATCTCAGACTACCTGCATGAAGACAGAATGTGCCATTAGTCTGTTACCATGACAGAAAGAGGAACAGGATAAAGCTGCTTAAGTGTGGTGACCAAATCGACGAAATGAATAGCAAACAAGGCAAGGCACTGAGCTAGGCTCTGCCCTGTTGCAAGTGTGAAAAAGCTTATCAAACAGAAGACATCACAGTTGGTTCTAAATAAAATAATCTCATGTTTGTTATGTTTTTACCCACCTGGAGAGAGGAATTCAGTCCTCTGGGAAACAACTGTGTTGTAGGTACTAATGCTCTGGTCTCTGGTACAAAGAGTCCCGGGCACTGAGCAGGAGAGAGTGGATACAGTATGCTTGGAATTTTCATTTAATAGAGAAGGAGTAAAAAGACTAGCCAGAGACATAGCTTAGCTTAGCTCCTATTGTCAGCTCAATTTCAAACACTGATTACAGAAGCAGCAGCCCCACTCATCTCAAGTGCTTGCACACAGCCAGCGCTCCTTTCTGCTAATCTTAAGCACTTCTTAAGACTACCTCTGCTGCCAGAAGAGATCAGAACAGCTGATAAAACGTCCTTCAGATCTCAAATTCTATTAAAAAAAAAAAGTAAAGAAAAAAAGAGACAGAAATATGTTAATTATGATAAGGCCAGAGAGTAAATAGGAGAATTAGGTCCAAATCTGTTAGACAAAATAACACTTTAAGAGGCATTTGAATATTCTGATCCTGACCAAGTGGTATTGCTCTTGCCTGGTATGAGGTGGGAGCAGTGCAGCCCTCATCACCAGAGCATACAACAAGGCTGACATGTGCTTTGTAGCAGTGAATTGATGCCAAACAACCTGATTTTATCAACAACCACACTCTCAGGACATTCCACACAGGTAGAATGGGAGTGGACAGCAGGCCAGATTTCCTTCATTGTTGTAAATCACTCACTTCCACTCAAGTCAGTGAAGCACTGCCAGCTAACACCTGCTGAGGATCTGTGCAAGGACCTCAAGGTCAGTATCTTAGAGCCCTTTTTACCTTGCTTGCCATGAAGTTATTGTCTTCTAGGAAAACTCCTTGTGCAGGAGGCAACTTATACATTGAACTTACCTCCTGTATGCACACTGCCCTCCAAACAACAAGCATTCTTTAGCAGATACATGGGAAGCTGATGACAGAGCAAGTAGTTTTATTCACTTCACATTTTTGACATGGAAGGGCCGAAAAGCTGAAAAATATTTACAGGGAGTTCCACTTTCAATATTAACCAGAATATCAACGGTTATTTTGCTATTTTAAAGGAGTGCTTAGATAGAATAGTGTTATTCCTTCAAAGAAGTTGGTAGCACAGAGAATATAGCTATCAAGACTTACATAAAACTAACAGTCATGTTATGCTCAAAAGCTTAAGTTTATTGCTCTCTTTAATGACTATCACCAGTATTTTAAAAAAGAATGCCAGTTCTTTCTGCTAGCTTCTCACTGAAGGAAATACTTTAAATACAGCAATAAAATCAAGTGGTTTAAAGAGAACACATTTTGCCACACATTCATGCAAACCCTGCAGACAGGATTTTTACAGGTTCATGGATACAGAATAAACACAAAGATGTGTACTGAAATATTGGGAAACTTTTTCCCCACAGTGATGAAGTTGTAGGCGTAACATTTCAGGCCTTACCCTGCACCTACTGACGTCAATAGCAAAACATCAGTGGGAGCAGGATCAGCCCTTATTGTTCTGAGAGCTGCTTTACCTTCTCCTGATTAGGAAGTGCAGTAAATTCTCAGAATCTTCTACACTAATAGAAGCAGTGGGTTTTGGTTATTGTTACAAATAAAGAGAAGCAAATATATATTTTTAGTAGGTCATCAGAGCTTCTATTCACAAAACAGTCATCTTTCATGTTAAGGATCCTGTGTACCTCCATTTTTCTCTGCTCAGTGAAGCACTAAAATGTGTGCCCATCTCTAAGCATTCAACACAAGCTACAGTCTTCCCAGCCTGACTGAAGTCTAAACCAAAAAGCACAGGCAACAGTCTGTATTATTGGAAAGGAAACACTATTGTCTGGACCAGTGGTTAGAATGGGCCAATTATTGTCTAAATTTGGTTTGAGGGCAAATTTATCACAAAGCAGCCAACAAGTTCACACTGATATTTTTTTAAGCTGCCTTTAGGATTTGCATTAATTTTAATAGGCACTGGACACATGGTTACCCTCAAAGCTTTGAAACAAGTATAAATTCATAGAATAAAAGTGATTTTATTGTTAGATTTTTAATAAAGATGAACTAAAAAAATTCCTCACCTGATTTTGAATCTCAGATTTCAGGAGAAATTCTGTTCTATGTAAAAATAGAAAGTATTTGCAGAAATACAATCTGTTTACCAGATGATTAAGATGCCCAAATATTGACAAAGAAAAGGTAAAGCATGAAGCATTTATGTTCAGATTAATGTCTACTCGGATTCACCCCACTGTGATGATGCTGGGGGGTACACTGCTGGTAAGAATTCGAGGCAAGAATTTGACTCACGTCATTGAAACCTTGTTTCCCCCTTAGTTCTGATAACACTGGTAGTGGACTGCTTTAGAAAAAATAAACAAGCAAACATGATGTATGAAACATCATTTCAATGCAAATCTACTTGAGTCTTTCTATGCAGAGGCTCAGAAGGTTTACGATACACACAGTATTCGGTAATTTTATATGTAAAAACAATCAGAAAGAGGCAAAAATTTACTTTCAAGCTTAGTCAACATACGGCACATTTCAGCATGACAATTCAAAAAGTTTCACACTGTATTTGGATATATTAGCAATGATCTTTTAAAAAAGAACAAACTGAAGACAGTGGATTTTTTCTTTTTTTTTCCTTGCTTTTATAACAAATGAAGCTACTATAATTATTTACAGTATAAATAAGCCTTTTTTGGTGAAGATTACGTCCTGTCACATATGTTTAAGACAAGGCGCACCTCAGCTCTTTAATGTCAATGCAAACAAGAGCATAAAAGCAATATCAAAGTAAAATAATATCTTTCCAGCTAAGACAGCCAGGTTACCATGTGTCTCTTATCAGATCTGAAATATATCTGAGCGCAGTCAAAAGTTCTCCTGGCTTTAGCCTTTAGGAATATCATGAACACTTATTCTTCGGCTGCTCTAGAAAGCTGCTTTCCGTACAAGCTCATGACATGATGCACAAATTGATACTGTTCACAAGTCTGGATCATTCCTCCCCTGAAAGGCAAGAAGAAAAGGGGAGGGAAACAGCAGTCTTATTACTTGCAAACACGTGAGGAAATAGCACAGCTAACATGAAGCTTGTGCTCCACACCAAAGGTCCATTCCAAAGCTTTCTGAAATGAGTGAGAAGTGCCCTTTGATTGTAACCAGCTTCAAGCCTGACCTCCAGCTCCATTTTGAAAGTGTCTGCTGAGCAAGGAACAGAAGGTAGTGAGAACAGGAATGGGCTTTACATTTATTTTCCTTGGCAGAGGCTCTCCTCCAGGAAAGCATCACCATCATCGTTTACTCTTATCTTACCTGAGCACCTGTAGTCCAAGAAGCCTTCTGTGAAAAGTAATTCCCACCCCAAAGCCCTAAAAAGACAGATGGGAGCAAGGGAATTAAGAAGGGAAGCAGCTTATCCAAGACTTCACAGCTGCACTAGGGACTGAATTTGGGACCAAAGAGGCCAGGCCAGGCCAGGCCAAGCCACACCAGCCCAGACAACTGATCCAATTTTCCCATTCTGCAATGAGGATTCTTTCCTCTGGGCCACTCCACATCAAGCTTTTGGCAAGTTAGCCAGAGAACTAGGGATGGCCATCAGGATTTTGGAGCACACAATGTTACTTTAGAAAGGACAACTCAGATTTGTAATTGAGATGACTGCTATACACATCCTGATAGCAAAATATCCCTCAGCACAGTAACCTGTTTTGGTTCAGCTTATTTTTCAGGTTTTAATGTTCTCTTTAAAACTGAAAACATGAAAGGAAATGCAAGCAGGAGCAAAAGTAGTTTGATTTTCCATGTGTCATTAGCCTGTGTATTTCTGCAAGTAGCATATTAACTAACATATAAGCACTACAGGGGGAGACAGAAATGAACAAAACCAATCAGGATGAAGTTGTTAATTTTAGGCAGAACCTACTACTATTTGAAATTTTGCTAAGAGTACCATCGAAAGTGATATGATCCCTACACAATCCATTATGAGGACAATTAAAACTTATATCTGAAGCTCACAGAAAGTGTACAGAGAACTGTGCCAGCACTGCTGCTGGTGCACAGATCCCGGCAGCACAGTGACAAAAGGAGCCTGAAATGACAAGTAGAGCTGAGGAACATGGGAACCCACAGGTGACTGGAGCCAACCAGACTGTGTCAGTCTGAGGAAGAGCGTATGTGGTGCCTCACCAAGGACATGAATGAAAAGTTGCTTCCTCTAAGCCAAATGGGTAGCAGACTGCTAGCACTCTCCTTGGGGACAGCCCTTTTCTATGGGGTCCAGCTAAACCATTATGGGTCACCCATACCAGTAAGGGGGAGATGTGCAGGAAAGATAACCTTCAGCCGCTTGAACTTATTTGTTAAGCAGCTGCTTGAAATAACACTTAACAATGAGCAGGGAAGAGCGGGGACCTATTCTCTAACCTCTCATCATGTAACAAAGGTGAGAAACACACTGTGTTTCTAAAAAAAAAAAAAAAAATTCTTAGCTGAGCATCTCCTCCCCATCTGCTCTCCTTAATACAAGCTCACAGTTGATTTGTTTCTGAGTCCCTCTGTGCTCCACACAGCACTGAAATATATCTATGTCAGACTGTGACACACAAGGAACATTAATCATATCTGACAGTTTCTCCCCAAGAAGTTCCATTAACAGTGGGGTTGCACCCTGAAGTTGTACCAGCAGAAGCACCAGGATGTTCACTGAGATTCAGACCACAGGAAATTATTTTCCTTTTTATCCAGTTTTCTGCTATGTGGTGGCTTCCTCCCTTGCCACACATATGCACACCATGACACGTGCTTGCTGTCCAGGCTTTGGCACAGAATTTTGTTTTCACCCCTATTTGCCACAGAAACCTTTGAAATCTGAGTTGCATTGTGGGCAATGACAGCAAATGTCTCTCAGCACTGTGGGAAGGATGCAGGAATGATTACTTCCTCTCCTTAGTCATACTAGGTTATTTTAGGACCATCTGTTGGCCACTGATGCAAAGCCCAGCGCACAGAACTTTTCCAGGAGATTTGTGAAGGAATGAAGGGAAAAACCCCTTTGTTCCCTCTCATGGATACATGGCAACCTCAAAGGTGGTTCTCAGGGGTAGTGCCAACCTTTCTATTTCTGTGTAAAGCAGGGAAGTGCATTCCTTCAGACATCTACTCTGGCCTGCATTCAGGTTGCTTTCCCATAGTCCCTGGTGGCTCCTTACCATCCTAGACAGTAAAGAGCAGGTGAGAGGAGGGGACACAGTCTTCCCTCTTATAGCTGCTTAGACACTGTCTCAACCTCTCATGCTACTTTTGAAGTCCCCTGGAGATTCTGGGGGGAGTTAATGAAAATGAGAGTGGGTGGCAGCATGACTTCCAAGAGACTACAAGCCCTATTTTTCAGTCCTTGAAGAAATCATGCTTTTCTGTAGGAAGGATGGTGATCTGCTTTCCATCTTCAGTATTTTACCCCATGACATTTAAATGGCTTTTATCTATTCCATCCCACTCCTGAGAGCTACATGGCAGCTACAGAGGTTCCTGCAGTCTTCCTTTTCCCTTATAGTGTCCTTTAAGTATGATTTTCCTTCTTCAGAGTCTTAAAGTGACTGCCAGTTCCCCTCTCCCTTCAAAGCTAGTGTTTGCAATTGGCCTGCTGTATCACACACATTTGTAAGCAGGCGCCTTCAGCCTTCATTTGTGTGGCAATTTTCCTGTGTAACATTAGTCACAGAGACAAGATATTTCACATCCAGACAGATATTTAACTGGACCATGGATAATCAGCACTCACTATTCATAATCTCATTTTCTTTTTTTCAAGAAGCCTTCCCTTGTCTGGGCTAAAATCCACTGAAACAGCCAAATCTCTAAGCCCCTGCAGGTCCCTGTCTATCAGAGCCTCAGCAGGGCAGCAAGCATTTCATTTTTTGCCTCCCACTGAGCATAATTTCTTCTCTGAAATAAAGTTCAGCGTGGGGTTGAGGTTCTTTTTTTTCCCTCAGAAAAATCTTTGGTATGTTTTTCGTGACATCTCTTCCCCCGACTCCATTTATCATTATCATTAGAGAGAGCACTGAGACATGTTTTGATGGCACTTGAAACCAGTGGGAGAGGAAAAATAACATCTCTGGTACAAAATTCAAGTCTGTTTACTTAATAATCAAACTTAAGGTGGTGTGTTAAGAAATGCTTAACTGGAAACCATTGAATTTGTGGAGATTTTCACAGCTCCTTTCATATGTCTGCAAACACTCCAGGTTGTGCACTCTCCTTCCCCAGAAAATGTCTCTCCCACCATGGCTCACAGCTATATGAGATAAATTTTCATTACTCCTTCTGGGACAAAAGTGATGATCTGTGGCTCTGAACTGAAGTACACCAGATCTTTGAGCCTTTGCATCTGTATGAACACATGGGGCTAACTCCTCAGCTGGTAAAAGGTCGCCCCTTGCTTCATGGAGATGGACAGCTGTAAACCTAATTCAGCTCTAGGGCTGTTCAGTAAGGTTTACTGCTCAGGCAAATATTACAAGTCAGAGGAACATTCTCTCTTGGCCTCCACTTAGATTTGTTCTTCCCCTCTCCTTATTTGCTTCTCCTTAAATAAGGGAAACTATTACCATTTTTGCTTTTTATTTTTCTGGAAAGGAAGCGGGCTCTCTTACCTGTCTAACCGTAACTGGCAGGTTGTTCGCAAAATGTCAACTATGCCCTCGTTCTTCAGCTGTTTACAGCAGACACTTGTGGCAATAAAGCAGCCAGTCCTCCCGATGCCTGCACTAGGGAAGGGAAGAGCAGAGAGAGGCAGTGGAGATGTCAGAAGGATTTTGGAACTTTCCTGTCAAATGACTGCCACTAAAGCAGCACAGACCCCATCATCCCTTTTGTCCCTCTGACCTTTGCCAGCTGGGTGCTTCCAGATGGAAAGCCATAACTAGGAAAAGATACCAATTTTGTTGGATGACATGATTAGGCGTAAGCCACTCACAGAAGGGTGAACATTTCAGATAACAGGGCTAAAAATGGACTACTGGAGACTCATCGACCCAATATGTTGTTGAACCTCTCACTGAACCATTGAAGAACAGTTTCTGCATTTCTCAGTAAGATTTAGTTGGACAGCAAGCCTTGCTTTGAAGGCAAACTTGCTTTGAAATTCTCAATTTTAACAGCTTCTTTGAAGCTATTTTCATTCACAGGTAGGAAAAAAAAACCCCAACTCTTGCTTAAATAATCAGAGCTAACAGAAGTATAGTAAGTGTGATGCCATTTTCTGATCAGATCTGCAATCTAGTAATTTGAATTAAAGCAGAATACAACAAATTCACTATAAACAAAAAAAATCTTAAAATTTTCCTGAACTCTTTTGTATCTGATCAGAACTGAGTTTATTTTCAAAGGCACAGTGCTATATAGAACTGTGAATTCTTCTCATCACTTAACAAACTACCAGAAAATGCTGGAAGCCCTTCTTATGCACGAAATAATTAAGTGAGCATACTCAGGAATAATTACTTGACACAACTACAGGAAATCCTGCTTTCATTTACATTGTGAGGAAATTGTAATGCAAAACCGCTGTCAAGAAACGTTCAAGCAACATTGGGGCTCACAGTTCACAGCTGCCCACAAGTCCTTCATCTTCCATTTGACCATAACCAAACAGACCACAGCACACAGCTGCTGACACTGTTTACTGTTTAGTCACCTCAGTGTTTTACAAAGGGAGGGAAACAACACCCATTTTTAGATAAAGGAAACAGTCCTTGTTCCAGGACAAGCTGCAGGTCTCTCAGTGGCTGAGGCAGTGTTGGGTGGCACATTATCCACATAGAACACTTCATAATCCTATCACCATGTCTCTCAGTCCTTCTTTTTTTCAAATAAAAATGCTCCATCTCTCCCCAGATTATTACAGTGTCACAGGGATGACACCATACAAGAGGACAGAACAAATATGCAAAGCAAGAGTGACATGGTAACCAGCAGCAGATACCATGGTTCTTCAAGGAGCTCCTAGAAGCTCCTACAGAGTCACAAATTTCCATGGACAAAGAAGACCTCCTAACAAACCACTTCTTATTTTCATCTGAACTCACCCAATTTTTTCCACATCTGTTTTAAAACACAGGCAGAAAAACTGGACACGTGCTGTCACACAAGCATTTTAACAGTGATTACTCCATATTAGTCAGATCTGTGATGACACCAGGCTACCAACCATTTCTGCCAAGAAGCTCTTTAAAAACATTCTCATTGTATAATACCCATTTACTATGGCTTTTGGAGAGCAACCATCTGCTGTTTCCTAGAAAACATTATGCAAAATTAAGCAATATTCTGTACAAAAATAAATTTGGCAAAACGTATGTTATTGAAATGATGGAAGATTACCCTGGCAAGATAAACTGCATTTCTTATCAGGCTTTCTGCTATTTACCTGGAATAACTGTTTTGAGAACAGACTGTCGTTTTCAAGTAATCACATTTAACCTTCCTAAACACTGGCAAAACAGGGCTTCCTTTTTGACCTGTGGAACTTCTCCCAATTTTCAAGACCTGTAATTCATCTATATTAAACTTTAATGGTTTAGAGTGCATGAACCAACTTTTTTAAACAACTCTTGGGTGAAAATCAACTAGCAGATCTGATTTAATAGTGGTTGCTGATGCTTAACACGCTCCCTAGATAGCAGTGCAAAAGAACATAATTCATCATGTCTACAAATGATAAGTACATCATCCCACTTCTTTCTGAGGACAGAAGAGAAGTATCTATCCTCATCTATTTTTATTCTGCTCTGCTTGAAAATTACAATTTTTTCATCAGGCATCAAACCGCTGTAAAGATTTTGCTCCTTCCATATAAGAAGTTTTTGTCTTTGCCAGGGATTCTTACTGACACTTCAGTTTTACTATCAATTGCATACATTTCCTGACTATTGATTAGTACTTGCTGTAACCAGCTTTGTCACTCTTTCATTTATGTGTTACATTTAAATTATTGTCTTTGGCCTAATAATGATTTATTAAAAAAAAAAAAAAGCAAAGAAGGAATCTACAAAACAGGGAGGTTTGATGCTTAAAATTTAATGCCATTATTTGTCTGCTTGCATGTGTTTTCCTACTCAATTTCATCTAACGTATGCTAATCTTTGCTAACCTGGCCCTTCAAAGATAATTAAAGGCATACATTACTGGTAAGGCAAATGAAATGAAATTATTCTTACAAGTAATTGAGCCGCTGCCAGCTTCTATGTTCAACTCAGCCTGTATCTTAATGTAACACTTGATAATAGAAAATTATTGGCATTAAAGGTTTGAAGTTCCAAGCACATTTCAGCAGCAGTTGGGCAAGATTTTTTTCCCACATGTGGCTGATGGCCTGTGTAGCAGTCTCTGCACTGTGTCACTGTATGCAAAGAAACCCGTGGAATTCAGACACAACATTTATTTACCTGCAGTGAACAATCACTGGGGCATTCTTCTCCTCTGCACTCTGCATGGCCTCTTCCACTTCCAGTACTAGCTGTAGCAGAGGAGGGGCCTGGTCTGGTGTCTTCTGGTCTGGCCAAGACGTGTACCAGTAATGTTTCAGGTTTCTGACCTCTTCTCCTTTCTGCAATCCAGTTAAGACAAACAGCACAAAAGTTTTACAAGAACTTATTGTAAAATTGATGCTGAAACATGGCTTTCCCTTTAAGACTGATTAAATCAACGTGCTGGAAATAGAAGACGGCTGGGCACACACAGTCCAGGAGATTGCTGCAGAGCACTGACGAGATCTTTTTGACACAGGTGGTGGAGGAGCCAACGAGGAGAGGTGACCTTGCGTTAAGTACATGGTTGGGGGCAGCCTTGGCTGCAGTGATCAAGAGATGATGGAGGATCCTACATGGAAGGAGCAAGGGCAGTAAGTAGGATTACAAGCCTGAAATTCGGAAAACATAACTTTGATTCCTCCAAGGACTTAATTGCAGGAATCCCTTGAGTTAAAGCCCTAGAAGATAGGGAATCCAAGACAGCTTATTAATATTCAAGCATCACTTCCTCCAAGCTCAGTTTTGCTGCATCCCTCTGAGTAAGAAATCATGCAAAGAGGGCAGGAGCTATGCATGGATGATCAAGAAGCTTGTGGCAAAAAAAAAAAAACAACCACACAACAAACCACAAGAAGGAAATCTATGGAATATGGAAAAAGGGACATGGCACTTGGGAGGAATATAGGAATGTTGTCAAAGTATGCAGAGATGTGACAAGAAAGGTTAAGGCCCATTTGGAATTAAATCTGACAAGGGATGTCAAGGACTACAAGAAGGGTTTCTTCAGTTGCATCAGAAGCAAAAGGAAGAGCAGGGAAAATGTAGCCCCACTGCTCAACGAGGTAGGAGCCCTGGTGGTAGAGGATACAGAGAAGACAGAGTTACTGAATGCCTTCTTTGTTTCAGTTTTCATTGCAAATGCTGGCCCCTCAGGAATCCCAGACCTTGAAGGCAAGAAATTCTGGAGAAAAAGCCAACTTTGTTTTGGTTGATGAGCACTGGGTTAGAAAACATTTAGGTAAACCTGAAACCCACAAATTTATGGGCCCCAATGGGTTCTATCCATGGGTACTGAGGGAGTGGGCAGATGTTACTCCTAAGTCTCTCTCCGTTACCTTGGAAAGATCATGGAAAACAAGAGAGATGCCTGAAGACTGAAGGAAAGCCAATGCCACTCCAGTCTTCAAAAAGACAGCAAGAGGGAGGACCCGGGGGCTACACACCAGTCAGCCTCCGTTCCACCCCTAAAAAGGCAATTAAATAGCTCACCCTGCATATCACCTCTAAACATGTGGAGGAAAAGAAGGTTATCTGAATTATTCAGCATGGATTTTCCAGGGGGAAATCATGCTTGACCAATTTGAAAGGTTCATATGACAGTATGGCTCAGTGGGTAGATGACGGGAGAACAGGAATATTGTCTCTTGACTTCAGCAGGGCTTTTGACCCTGTCTCCCATAACCTCCTCATGACTTAAGCTCAGGAAGCATAGGTTAGATGAGTGGACAGTGACAACTGGCTGAATGGGTTCAAAAACCGTGATATGCAGCCAAGAGCCCAGTTGAAGGCCCATAGCCAGTGGCCTTCCCCTGAGATCAGTACTGGGTTCAGCACTGTTCTATTTACTCATCAATGGCCTGGGTGAAGGGGCAGAGAATACCCTCAGCACATTTCTTGATCATGACACAAAACTAGGAGGAGCGGCTGACGCACCAGAAAACTGTGCTGCCATTCCATGAGACCCGGGCAGACCGGAGAGCTGGACAGAGAGGAACTCATGAAGTTCAACATGGGCAAGTGCAGGCCCTGCACATGGAGAAGAATAACCTCAGGCACCAGTACAGTGTGGGGGCTGACCAGCTGGAAAGCAGCCTTGTGGAGAAGGACCTGGTGGACAACAAGCTGCCCACAAGCCAGCAGTGCTCTTGGAGTGGCCAAGGAGACCAAAGATATCCCATGGTGCATTAAGAAAAGCAGAGTTGTCACATTGTGAGTGGTGATCCTGCCTCTCTACTCAGCCCTAGAGAGGGGGCACTCCACTCACCTGGGGTGCTGTGTTCAGTTCTGGACTCCCCAGCTCAGGAGAGACAAGGCACTGGAGAGGGTCCAGTGGAGAGCCATGAAGATGATTAGGGCACTCACTGAGAGGGAGCTGGGCCTCCTCTTGGAGGAGACACAACTGTGAGGGGACCTTAACAAAATCTCTAAGTAGCTGAAGGGAGGGTGTCAAGAGGATGGGTCAAGGCTCTTTTCAGAAGTGCTTGGCTGCAGGACAAGGGGCACAAACTGAAACACAAAGTTCCATCTGAATACGAAGAAAAATGCTTTGAGGGTGACAGAGCACTGAAACAGGTTGCCCAGAGGGTTTGTGGAGTCTTTTTCTCTGGGATATTCAAGACTCACCTGGACACAAGCACATGCAACCTGCTTTAGGGGAGCTTGCTGTAGCAGGTGGGTTGGACCAGATGATCTCCAGTGGCCCCTTCCAACCCCAACCATTATGTGAATGCTAAATGGAACAGAAATCCAAATGGGAAGCCACACAACACAGAAATCTGGACTTCAAATATTACAACTGCACTTCAGTAAACTGCCTTACAAAAAAAAAAAAAACCCAAAAAATTCCTCTCCCCAGAAAGTATTCTGCTCTTTTAGTGCCAAGAGCTGTGTGCAAAACACTCCAGGCGGTCTGTTCCCTCTTGACAGCTTCATTCAGCAAAGCCAGAGCTGTGCTTGTGACATAATTGCTTTCATAATGTATTTGACAGACAGAGAGCCAGGAGCCATATCTCTGTCTCTGATAGCTAGATAAATAGATGAGGGAGAGAGATGGGAGCTTATTTTTCTATCTCTTCTGACAGACAGACTTATATCGGTCTCCTGTCAATTCTACTCTTCTCTTAGACATGGTGAGGAAGTCAGAGGCAGTATGGAAGGTGGGAATTGTATCTAGCTGCAGTCCAGGTCTTTTTGAGAGACACAAATTCTGATTCTCTGTCTCAGCATGGTTATGAATATAGCAAATGTGCTGTTTCCTTTTTGGAGTGCCAAGTAGTGCTGTGAGCTTCAGATTTTGTGTGTTTAAAGTGATATCCTTCTGTCTGATTTCTAAAGGTGCAAAATAGTAACTTGGGGCCCAGGGAACTGGCCTTACCCTTGCAGCCATTGCACAAGCCAGCTGGCACAGGGCAAAGTAAATGTTTGCAAAAGGTCGAAGAACAGAAGTGTTAGCTTTCACAACCCTCCCTTCAAACCATGGCTGGATGAGTTGAAGAGAGAGAAAAACAAAAAAGACAAATACAACTCTTTCTGAAGAACAAGGCACAAAGATCTGAAAATAGTTTGTCACATACACTCCCAAGTCCCTCCCTATGCTTGTCAGTCACTGGATGCTAAGAATGCTCTGTGGTTGTGCATTTTCCACCCTTCTCTTTGGATGACAGAGCTTTTGCAGAGCTTCACTGGTGAACTAGATTGGGAAAGCAATCATGTTAAATCGTTTTCCTTTCTTGAGATAGATTAATTTTCAGAAGGATCAATCAGTTCCTCTCCCTTTGGCTTGGCACACAGTCACAAACACTTGTGAGGGCACATGGGAGATGGCTCAAGGATCAGAACAAGAGAGCTGGACAAAGGGAGGCTCGGCTTCATTGAGGTGTTGTTCCATCTTACACTGGGTTTAAAGTGCGCACTGAAGCACAGCCACAGGATCCTTAAGGCTGTGTCTAGCTCACTTCAGGAACAGAGACTCTTACTATCATAGCACAGAGTCTGGCCTTAGGTTATTTATCCTAGGGAGAAAATACTTTGTTTAAGAGAGCATAACTAGTTATCATGAATAACACTCAAACTCACTACAGTAAATCAGATTAACACTGCTCTGAAACACAGTTGCTTTTGAATGTGTGACTATGTGTGAGTCACAGAAGTTACGAACACCCAATTCTTAACTCAGTTGTGAAAAATTATAATAAAAATGCTGTCAATAACACTGAGAGAAAAGTAAAAGTCATCTGAAAAAAAAACATGAATCACTACATAAATCATTTAGTTGACAGCAACAGAAAACATACAAAGTTCTAGTGATGAACTCTAGATGCCTTTAGTTTTGTCTGCTGTGCTAAAAGTTTAATGCTTCTGCTTGGAGCAGCCTGACTTCTGTGGTTCTGTACACTTCTGCTTTGACTTGAACAAAATATTCTCTATTGATGGTTCCTTGGGACTGAGAAGACTTGAGAACAGCTAGGAGGAAGCAAGACTTAATAGACAGTTTGAAGTCTACAACACGTATTCTGTAGCTGAAATCATGACTCAGGGGCTAGACACTGGCAGCTTTCTCTGAACAGAAAACAAGCCTTGCCTATAGCCTGAGCTTTTTCTAAATTTCCAAAACCTGACAAATCTTGTCCCCTATACAGAGAGAAAAATGACAGTTCACTCTGTAAAGCATGCAGGAATCATGTATTTCTGAACACTCCTGTTTAAGGGCAAACTGAAGTCAATTCATGGCTTTTCCAGTTTTCACTACCAAGTCACTTAATGTATGCATGGTTCAGAGCTGCTGCTCCACTATTGCCATTAAATGGCAAATATACAGCTCTAGGGAAAGGTAACTTAACTGAAATCTTTATTTCACCTCTAGAACTCAGCAGTTTACATCCTGACATTTGAGGGGGGGAGGGAAGAGACATTGACCCACTAGTACTGAAAACAACACCATTGTCTAACCTAAAAGCAAAACCAGATGAGCTACAAGTCTGCAACATGTAGATATTCTTCACTTCCCACTTGCCATGGAGTGTGATTTTCTCCTTGCTGCCTTTGCCAAAAGCATGAGTGACAGACTTTCTACACTCTGAATCCAGACATGGGATGTCATATGCTGGCTTTCTGCCCATTAGCATATGGCTGAAGAGATTTGAAACTGGTTGGATAAAAGGAGAGTTTTTCTAGCTTGGAAAGAAATTGTTGTGTTATACTGAGGTCGGGGTAGATCTGGCAGATGAAAGACGTATGAAGTTTATGTAAACAGACTGTTACTAAAACATGTAGCTTGATATTCTAGAACCTAGCAATGAAAAGAGTTGTAAAATAGGACTCTGGTACTTGAGATTAAGTAGTATCTAAGTACTTAAAAAATTAAACCAGTACTGAAACTTTCTATCCACAAGATGATAGAATGGTTACTGATATATAAAACTACACTTGCAAAGTAAGAAGCTCTCTGTGAGCTGACATTTCAGTCTCAATGATCAACGAACCCGGAGGACAAAGGCACAGAATGAGTCACTGGTTTCTTACCCAGTGAACCCCATACTACTACAACTGGCCTGGTGGCTTTCAGACTGTACACATGCAGCCTGAACCTCCGACTGCTGATTTTCCTGTAACTGTCTTGTGGGTGAACTGGGCAAAGCTACAGTGACTCGAGTAATGAAAAGTGGTATTTGTCCAGCACTACGCTGTGCAGAAGTTTTCTACACAACTCCCCCTGAACATCTGCATTTATAGGTTTAGACAGCTAAGCTACTGTACGTACATTGGAATGATTTACCTTTAGGGTGATGAGCCTTAAACGGTAATCGTCTGCTTGTATGACTCTGTTAACTGTGATTTCTATTCCTTCATAGGTGACCTGTTCCTCTGGCCAATATTCTGTGCATTTCTGTGTGCAATATAAAACAAATCCAGTTAAGCAGGTATCAAGGGAGGCTTGGTTTTTTTCTCCTCTGAAATTGAATATAACACATGCATAGATGAATATGAATAAATTTTGTTTCTATAATAAGTACAAGCTTTCACTTACTAAACAGGGACCACATTTCAGTTGATTTTTGCTGCATCCATAATAGCCTGATTACTTGATTAAAAATGCACAAATCAAGTAATTACTAACCAATGCTTTTAAATACACACATCCTTATTTATCTTTATGCAACTGATGTGCATTTTGAAGGTTCATTAGAGAGGCTGGTGGCAATGTGCTTGTGTTTTAAATTAATCTTTTTCTTGAGATAATAATGATTAGTATAATATACACTAGTTACCAATATATCTGTGCTTCATATATACTGATGTAAAAACACAAAATACAGCTTTTCTATTTTTTATAATGGCTCAATGCTCTCTGAATATAAAATGATCATTTGCATATGTTTTTGCACAAAATAACATGACTGGGAACGCTTGGGAAAATAGATTATGTACCAAAATCCACTTAAAATTGTCAGTGAGAATCTTTCAAAGATAGGGAAGTAAAAGGCAGCAGTAGCTGTGAGAGATTGGACTACTACATTTGATTTTGCCAAAAACCAGTAAGAGATACAGCCAGCACAACCTGACACTTGGAAACACAGAAACTATAGTCCATTTGCAGATCTACTCTGTGGTACTGATACACTAGAGATGAGCCAGTGCAAATTTGTAGGTCCTCTGATCCTGGAAGGAGGGCTAAAAAAGACTGGTTTTGTAATTAGTTTCTCTAAGTTAATCAATATGCAAAGGCAGAGACAGGCATTTCAATATGGTGCACAAATTAGTTCATGGACAAGGAATGACATGAATCAGGCAGAGGCTGAGAAAAAGGCTCTCTTGTGATAATGCAAGAAGCTATTTCATTATCACAGGGGAGCAGGTATCTTCTATTCAACAAACCTCAGTAAAGATGATGCTTGTAAGATTCCTCTTTTATACAGCTGTACACAATCTTGGAGGAGACAAATTGAATCATTTTTCTCTCCCCCACCAAACATAATTCCACTTGAGGAGAAAGACTAACCACAGAAAAGTACCTTGCAAAGTTACTGAGTGAAAATTTTTGTGTGGGAGAATCAGAGTTGTTCCATCTGCACAGTACATCAGTTAATAACCCACTGGGAGTGTGGCCCACTGTGTCTCTGTAAGTTATTTATGCCGATTGTGTTTTTTCTTCCTCTACTCATAAACTTCAGAATCCACTGCAAAAATTGTCAAGAGTGCTACCAGCTATCAATAGCACAGACACTGCTCTGCTTAAAGGAGTGGAGTAAGACTGCCCACTCATTTCTGGGGGCTGTCTGTCAATTCAGATTAGAAGTGACAGAGGGCTGAGGTGCAGAGTTTTTAATCCTCACATTAGTGAGGCCATTGCACTGAGGAAGAACACAAAGTCTCTCTTAACTAGCATCATTGCTGAACAGAACTTTTGGGTTTGAATCTATGTACTTTGAGTCCTGCTATTTATCTATTAATAGAAGTGTTGCAGATAAATTGAGTGAGTATAGAAGACATTTACATGAAAGGACCTGGTATTTATGGCTGATATTGCTGACATCAATACATTTTGGACAAAAAATGTATCAGGAAAGACTCAGCAGCTCTGTTGTGTTATACAGGCTGTAGCAAGCTCCAGCTCTGTAGTGCATCAGAACTGCAGTGCACTGCTTCCCAGGGCTGATAGGAGGGTTGAAACACTTGGTCAGTGCAGGTAGGAGGCAATCCAGACATAAAGGTTATTTTGCCTTCCTGTTATACAATCTTGCTATGAAAACTATAGTTGAGCATTTCACATATGTCACTCAGGACCAGCATTTCTTCTGCATCTTCTTTAAACCTCAAAGTTTGCAAAAGATTCTGGTGCACTGATTATGTCACGACATTTTAATGTTGTATGTGCCAGAAAATTGCAACTTTGATTAATGAGCTTCAGTGCTGTTGCCCAGATGCAGGCAGGTGCAAATTTAAAACCTGAGTGAAAACAAAGCATTCAGATCAGCAACATACTCTGCATGTTTTGCATTGTTTTCAGCAATCCTTGACAGGACATTTCCAATGAGCCAGCTGTAATAACTGACCATTTTTAACTTGCAAAGCATCATAATTCTGTGTCAGTCTTGTTCATGTATTTTTTCAATGGAGCTGAAAAAAAGACATGAACATATTCACTTTATATCTATGAAAAGCTAAAGGTTTGTGCACATGCATGATTGTGGGCACTAAGTTTCCAGCTAGCACATAAGCCATTACAACTCTGTCTGTATGCTGGATGTTTGCCCATATTCTTTGCCTTCTTAGCATCTAAAGCTTCTTCTCCAAACAAAAATCTCTAACCTAAATTACTAATCTGTTTTCAAGGATAAGCCCGACAAACAATGGTGCTGTAGCTTAAGAAACAACATTTTGATATTTCCACCCAGCCTTGGTGCTTTGTGGGGGGGAGGATGCAGAGCCCAGCACATACCCAGACCAATTTCTCACATCTTACACTGCCAGTAAAGGCAGATGTGAGCTCAGCTACCTGTCTGTGAGCTGAAGCCCAGGCACAAAGTTCTTGCAACTCTGCTACAGGGGAAAGATTTCAGCAGCTATGTAATGAACAGCTGGAGGACTGCAGTATTATAAACTGCAAAAACAAAAGAAGAATTCACTTTAGGTGGATTAGCACAAACATCACTACAGTTTAATTTATGGTAGATGGCAAATAGAAAATTTCAGCATCTTAATTTCAGTATTTCATAAGCATTCCCTAGACACGTTCAGGGGAAGGTCCTCAATATCCAAGTCAGTTCTAGCTGTTGATTATCATACAGAAATCAGGTACTACTTCCTCAACGACATGTGCATGTAGACATCAAATCATAATAAATGCAAGATAAAGCAGCAGCAACTCTACTGATTAAAGATATTCAGCCCTAGCAGTTATGGGGTACTATTGCTTTTGATTCCTTCAGAAAGAACTTTAAAGACTGCCTGCAAATATAGCTGGGTTAGGAGGGGTTTCAGGTCAGCTGGGAAAGGAAAATGGCAAAACCAACAGTAGGAAAAGTCAGACAGCAAAACAAGACTCACAGTCAACTGAAGCATAAGAGAAGCCCACATCTTCTCCGAGCCTGAAGAATTTAATGCTGGCTCTGATTGCACAGGCCACTGAACTAACTTCTGTTTGCTGGCTTAGTCTATGCTGAAAATAACTGCTGGAGTAGAGATAAAAACAAAGACTGGATGTAACAGCATTACCTCATTCATCTCTTCTATATTGGTAATCATGACAATGATGGGAGAACGCTCCTGCCACACCATTCTCCAGAAGTCAGTGACAGTATTAACTATCGGTCCCTGAGTAGCAATATATACCTTTTCCTCTCCTCCATAACCCTGCCAACAAAAGAACAAGAGATCAGCTTTAACAGGGATGTCCACCATAACCTTGAAGGTTAAAAAAGCAGAGAGCTATCCTGGATGAAATACTGACTGCGTGGCACCAGCTCTCCTCTCCATCCCTCTCCTGCACACACGTACATGGAGCAAAGGCACAGTACAGACTCATGTAAGTCCAGCAAAGAGTGTCCTACAGCCTTGAGGTGACTCTGGCTAGATCATGAGACTTACTCAGGCTGATTACCCAGTGCCTTGGTTAGGCCAGCTGTCAAGGAATCTTGCATCAAGAACAGCAGAAGTATGTTTCTGTCTGGTCTGAATCTGTACAGGTGCACTTTGAGATTTGGGTTTCAGCTAATGCAAGCAGGAGAGAAGAGCCATCAGATCAGCTAGGATGCCTTTAAAAGCCAGTGTGTGTTGCAATTCTGATACATTAATAATGGCTGATAGGCTGGGCAGACACAATGGGCTATGGAGCTCTTACCCTGATGTAGTTAGCATTGATGTAAGAGCTGAGGGGGTCGTCCTGATCAGCTGAGGTAAGGCACACTCTGCTGTGAGGATCTGAAAGGTGTAAGGAGATAAGGAATAATTTATCAGAGGAAGGAGACACACAAGATTATTTAGTAGAGCAAGACATTTACATGCATTCATGGCCATCACAGCAGATGTGAGCGGCCTTAGAAAACCCCCATGTTAAGACCATTAAAAAAGGGAAAGGATGGTAGGGGTAATTTGCAGCCTTCTGACAGTTTCACCCACTCTCTGAAGCCTGCCTTAATTGGTCCTGAGTCAGTGTCTCAGCATGACTCTGGAAAAGCAGTTTTCTGCTACAGGAAATTATTTCTCAATCTTTTAGGTCAACAGACTCATTCTGGCTTCAAAGACATTAAAATATTGTTTGTGAAATGATAGCAAAGAGCTTTTCTACCAAAACATAAACATGCATTTCTTGCACCCAGGCAAGCCCACACTCCAAGATGTGCTATTAGCAAATATAATGGTTATAGAGAAATCAAAGAATATTAACAGTCTCTTGCATTTTAAGTCTCTTCAGTACTTGAGTCTCCTTCATTGAGGCTGTTTATGAAGCATTATTCTTGTTCTAATAAGATGACAAAAGAAAACATTATTCCACTTAAGAAGTTAAGTCCAATTCCTACTGAAGCCAATGGATGTTTTACTGATTTTAATGGGACCTGACACAGGCCCACCTTCTTCCACTTTGTTACCACTGACAAGAAACATCCTCCTGACAGAGGCCTCAGCAAACAGTAACAGTGAGTATGACCAAGATAATATTCAAAACAAACCACAAGTGCCTTTTTCATAAAAAACTTCAACTGGCTTAGAAAGCAGAATAAAATTTACGCAAAAATTGTGCTTTACCCAATATCATATTAAGGACAAAGTACACAGTAATTTTTACAGTACTACAAACACAGAGGCAGCACGAAATGATGTCCTCAGACCAGATTAATGTTTCCTGGGATCTTCAGCTTTGAATTGTAAAGAGAATGTTTAGGTCTCTTTTCTACCCCTCTTTACTGCCAGCACCAAGCCCTGTGAAATGGAGGCAGTGGGATAAGAGACTCAGCCCTCTCCTTTCCTCAGTAATATCAAGCCATCCTGTGGCCACAGTCAGGGACAAAGTTGCTAAAAGTTCATTCAGAAAAAAAAGCTCAGATCCTAACAAGGCCAAAATAAAGTTGTTAACATTTAGAGAGATGGTTGGGTGAAAGAACTATCTGAGATGAAGAGGTCAAAGTGATAACAGTGGCTGCTGGCAGATACCCATATGGCTGAGATGAAGAGATACCAAATTCAGGAGATACAGATCACTTAGAGATCTGGCACCTTGAGCATCTGAAATCAATATCCACTTTTGCAATCTTCCCATTGCAGCAAAACCAGCAAATTAATACTTGAATGAATCACCTCAACCATTAGCACAGCAATAGTGAAAGGCTGTTAAATGCTTTTACACTTCTGGTCTGAGGTAGAGTACAAAGTCATCAAAAGAGTTTCACACATCAGGCTGCAGTTGCTGGAGTCTGTAGACATTAAAATAATCTTTTTTGAAGCCATTTTCAATCTGGATTCATTGACTGTTAGGTATAGTGAAGGACATTTTTGATTTTACTGCACTTGTATTTGTTAACCTGACATTGAACCTTTTGGATTTTGCAAAAGACTACTGTAGTGATGATACCACCTTCCAACAGCAGCTTAGGGGGAAAAGAAAAAAAAAGGCATGACATTCAATTGCATCACTTTTTGAAGTATCTTAAAGTATGAGAGAGGGGAAAATAATGATACTTGTAAAAATTTTTACCAAGCTGTTTCTCTAAACTCCTACTTCTGCCTACAAATAAAACTAGTATAATAGAAAAGAAAAATACTTTTCTGTGTTATCTTGATGCCATCAGGACAGTCCCCAAAATTCTCAGTCTGCATTTGAACAAACATCAGTCAGGAAAATAATGCTGCTAGAATTTAGTCTTTCAAAATAAATTTAATCAAAGAAATCACTAACTAACGTCTTAATAAACCAAGTTCTTCGGTACAACTTTTAAGCAGCACCAAATGATGCAATTCTAATAACTAAAATACCTACATTTCCCTGAGGATCAGCAGCATTTTGGTTCTTCATGCTCTGTACCACTTTGGAAATTTGATTTATGCTTTGAAGCCATGCTGCTGCTCCATAAACATGACTTTTGGACAATATATTGTGGTGACAGTACATTTCATGCACTCTGGAAAGGAAAATGCAAAGCCCTCCAGCATGTGGAATAAACCAACCTGCCTCAGTGACTTAAAAAGCAGAAACTTACTTGGGAGAATTGTTTTGTAGCGATTCTTACGCACTAAGCCTGGAATATCATATTCCTTTGGATCAACAAAGTTCATTGGAATTTCCTGTTAAAAGAAAAGAAAAACAAAAAGCCCACGAACAATAAGAGACAGTCAGTAGTATTATTAGATTCACAGGAGGTATAAAAACCCCAAGCCCATTATGTCCTCCCTGCGAGGGAGGCAAAGTGATGAAGTCAGCTGGGACATATCGTACAGTACCTCTAGCAACTTATCACCAAAGTATGATTGATGTTTCCTTTTTCTGTCACCTTCTTTTCTGAAATCCTTCATGTGAAAATGCTCCTAGTGACTAATTCATTGAGTAACATGCATGACATATTCACTCCTAATATTATTAGAACTGAATTGCAAGTGTAGGCACAGAGCGATGCAAGAGGTGGAACGCAAGATGCTGCTCCAAGAGGATGGACCATCCTTTCTGACTCACATCGCTTCCTCTCTGAGGGTGGAAGGTAATAATCTGCTGGGGACTTGCACTAGCAACAAAGTATGACACACATGATGACAGGCTGGTGTGCTGACCCGACTCCATGGAGCTGCGGGAGCGTCACTGCTTTGCTCATTGTGCTGCCAAGCTCCATGGAAAAGGACAGCAAAGGGGTGTGTGGGGATTGCCTGCACTCCCTATTTCTGATGCAAAGAACACACAAAGATTGAGGGGCTTCCTATTCCCCACTGCTCATCCCCTGCAATCAGGGACTAATGCCAGGTGGGAACAAACAGGAACTTTCCAGCAGCTGGAGCAGGAAGGCAGGTGAAGAGAAGGGATGTGTTATCCAGGCTCAGCAGAGAGATGGCTCACAGGAACTGGGAGGCAGAGCTGGTCATCCCAGCTGCTGCACACTGGATTTGAGAGACCACTACAGGACAGACTGGGAACAGGAATCAGGGTTGAGTAAGACAAGTGAGGGAAAATTTAAGATGAGAACTATGGACTACAGAAACAGAGAATTATTAAGGCTGAAAATGACCTCTAAGATCATGGAGTCCAACCTTTCACCTAGCACCTTCATGTTTACTGCTAAGCCATGTCCCTAAGTGCCACATCCACATGTTTACAAGCGCTTTCATGGATGGTGATTCTACCACTTCCTCAGGCAGCCTGTTCCAGTGCTTCATCCTTTCAGTGAATAATTTTTTCCTAATATCCAACCTAAAGCTGCCCTGGAACAACTTGAGGTCAGTTCTGGAACCTTAGAAGACTATCTGCACGCCACCTCTTACAAAGCACTGAGCACACTGTTGGCTTTAACCAGAGGCAAATAAGGACAAAAATGTTTTGTTGAAGTAATTTCCTATCAATTTTGACAACTGCATAGGAACAAAATCTTCATATTTTTCTCAATTGTTTCTTGGTATTTAGTCAACCCAAACTCTTCCTGAGCCAAGCTCCATGGGCTGTTTTTGGGTCTTAAGTCATTCACTGCACAAGCCAATTCTTGATGAGATCAACAGGATTGCTGTCTGAGTAGAAACTCTAAATCTTGTATGAATTTCAGGATTTAGCCCTGTTAATGTGCTCCTTGACTTTTCTTGCAAAATGAAAACTTCTTGCTTCATCTTGGATCTTTGAAAACCAAATAGGTTAGACAGAGTAAAAGCACATGGTGAAGAGCTAGGAGGTGGTAACTGTTTTATAAAAAAAGAACTGGTTTACAATTTTTAATTACAAAAATGTCATTTTGATTGCACAGCATTTTGTGCTCTTTCAGTTTTCATTAAACAATGAAAATAGATTGGGATGGTTTGGCTGCTGGATGATTCTATGAACACCAGGAAATCCAATTCAAAATGACTCAGACAAATGAAGTGCATTTTTCCCTACATCTAACATTATTTTCTTTGCTTGAAAGCTACATAATAGTTCAAAGACTAGTGAATCTGTATGTGGACTAGTCCAGCAGTCAGTTCACAAGTGAACATTCCTTCCCTAAAGGAGCAATAGATACTTTACTTTAGAAGAATCAGGGCTTTGCCTACACAAAAGCTGCTTTCCTTCAACTTGTACAGCACTAAAGGAATTAAGGATCACAGATATCTTGTGTTCTACTTTAAAACAGAAGCACAGAGTATCCCCCTGTTCTCATAAAAGGAAAAAAAAATCCTGAAACTGCACAAGGAGGGAGGACAGCAAGTCATAATCAGAGTGGACTTTCCCTTTCAGACACTTAGAGGTCACGAAGAGGACAGGCTGAAAGGGCTGTAATGTTGCAAAACATAATCTTCCTCTGCTCTGCTGAGATTTCATGCTTAAGAGAATATTTGACATGGCAGTATTAACTTCAGTAGTTTATAACTACTGAATTATTTTTTGTGCAGAGAAAAACCCCAGTAATACATACTTCCTATAGCTTCTGCTGAATGACAGAGCCACACTGTGTTTCAGGTAACCAGAGAATGTTTAGATTTGGAAAGTAGCTCCACATTAAGTATTCAACAGCAAAGATGGTGGATTAAGACCAATTTCATCCCTAGGGCAACTCAGACACCTGTCAAAAAGATATGCTTATAGGAAATGTGGATTTTCTTCTGAACTCTAGTGGTTTTTTTTTTTTTTTGTTGCTGTTGTTAAAAAGGTAATATACATCAGAAAAAAAAAATTTAAAAAATCAAAATCTTATGAAACAAAAACTTGTTGTTGTTGGTTTTGCCAGAATCAATTCTCTAGTTTTTAAGTGACAAAGCTACTGAAAGCTTTCAGACATTGTAATTTAAAGGAATGACAAATTTGGGAATTGCATGAAATGCCTCACTGACAGAAGCGGAGATTGTGTGTACTACTTTTGGACTGGCAGAAAAATAATACCAAGGTCTTCTCTGGAGAGACAACATCCCATTTTTATTGATGCTCCTAGAAGAGAGCGGTCAGACACTCACAAAGAACTCTGCCTGGAGTATGAAAGGATCCAGTGCTTTCTTGTGCAGCTCCTCTTCAGTCAGGATGTTCGAGGCAGTCTGGAGGTATTCCCGGGCTGACTGTTCCCGTGGGGACATGACATAGCCAAAGCCTTGCTCAGAGCAGCCTGGGGTGCACATATCCAGTGTGAGTGAAACATTTGAACCTCTCCTGCAAAACAGAGCGGTCAAAGTTTGCTTACAAAAGATCCATCACTGCCAGCAATGACAGACGAACAACCTCAGGAAATCAGAACCAGCTGGTTCTGATGGGGACATTTTGGTCACTACCTGTAAGAAAATGGGTGATGCTTCTTGTGTGGACAAGACCAGAAGGTGGTTTTGTACACTGAAACATCACTGGGGTAAGATCTTGGGATAAACTTCCAGTTCAACTTTAATAGAGACACAAAAAGCCAACCAACTGCAGTGAATAATTTTGATATCTGAAAAATGTTCTTTCCACAACTGTACGCCACAAGAAGGATAAAATGAAGGTCCCAATACTTTACAGTCACATTATTAACAGAAACATTTAGTGTGGAATTTTTTGTGTTAGTTAGCCCCACAACAAACCACATAAGTCAAAATGCCTACTATGAATAAAGTTTTAAAGCACTTCTGTTAGTCTCACATATGATAGACAAATGTGAGATTCAAAGGCTGTCAGTGAATCTATATTTAAATATCTTTAACATAATAAAGCCACAAAATATGATGATTACTAGGTAGAGGTTCTATACATTTACACAGTAAACCTATTTTTGATGAATCTTGACTCAAAAAATTCAGTTAGAGGGTGTGTGCAGGAGTGTGCAGGAACTAATAAAAACCATGTAGGCAGGCATGCATGACCAACTCACAGAGAGGACAAAAGTCATCACTTGGATCACAGCTCTTTCCTGGACTCAGGATTTTGTCCACAAGAATTTGCAGCCAGCCTCCTGCTATGATTCACAGCCATGGGGAAATGCCACCAGTGGCAGACATGGAATCTTTAGTGACATCTTTCAAAGGATTTCACCTCACCCTCCTGTGTGCTATTAAACAGCTACCATGTTTCTCCCCCAAAAGAGATGCATTTCAGAAGGATTGCTTTTGGTTCTTTCAAGGTAGAAGAGGCTACCTACATTAATATACATTAATAGTTCTTCAGCATGAGGAAATAAGATTATTTCTTCTTCAGCAACATTTAGTGCCTGAATTTAGCTGCTGACCACCCTTTTAATTGCATAGGTGGTTAAAGAATGAGAGGGAAGTAAGAGAAAAGCAGAATGGATGCCAAAGAGGCACAGGTAGGTAACACAACACCAAACAAAGGAAAAGTGACCAATGTGTAATGTAAATGAAGTTTGTCAGGGCACAGCTCAAACCTGAAATGATGTCTGTCTTCTCAAGGACACGTGTATGCTGAAAATAAGTTTATATCTTAAGTGTTCACATTTTACCTAGTTTGAGAACTTCAAGCAATTGCTTTCATTGTCCCACTTCTAGTTATTTGACAGGTTTTTGATTGTAATTCATTACTTTAACCAATTGATTATTCTCCAAGCAATACTCCCCAATTCTCTTGATACAGAATGTCTTTCATGTAGGCTAGCAGCCCTCTGAGGAGAAATTTCACATCTTCAAAGTGACAGAAATGGAATGAAATCAGGGATAGTGAAGAACACAAATGACTCACGTATTTTGAGCCCAATCTTGCCTATAATGAAAAAGCAACAAAGCAGCAGCTTCAGGGACAAGCCCCAGAGGTTACTGTGATCTCATATAACGGTAGAATAAAACAATAAAAGGTATAAAGTTTTAGGACAATGTTATAATAAACCATAAAGCAATAAAAAACATTCTAAACCCACAAGAGTGCAAATTGAAAGCCTCTGCTGTAACACTCATTTTTACCACATCCTGTGGAGCTTCAGAAAATCAGCACTGTATTCTTAAAAATCTATGTTCTGTCCTTTGTTTTAGGCTTTAGAGATGAGAATTAACTTATGGTTAGCACTTCAATTAAGCTTGAAAACTGAGAAATAAAGAAAGGCAATACTTTGCTATGCTGGGCTTCTCAGTGACTTCATTTTTGTTCATAACATCCTCACTTTTGCAGAATTTCCTTGCAGGAATTCTATCATCAAGAATAGAATTTCACCTTTTTTTTTTTTTTATTTTACTAAGACAACTGAAAGGACACAAAACAGAAAAAAGATTTTCCTTTAATCTTGAAACTGCCCTTTCGCAGCTGTGAACCTCTCTGAGAAGCTCCTGACTTGCCTGAGAAACTCCTTTTTTCAAACTGCCCTTATGGTTCAAGCAGTGGACACCAACTCACCCCAAAGTTTCATTACTGGGTTCATCTGAATACTTCTAATAATACTTCTGGATTAACTCATTTATATGAGAAATACTAAAGACTATCACTTTTTCTGTGGTTTGCTTTTGGAGAAAAGACTAGTCCTCCAGTACAAGTGACAGGGGAAAAAACAAATATCAATGAGACCCACCTCTTTCAGAGGTAAAAGCTTTTACTGCTCCACAGGGGATTTCATGCAATGCAGCTGCTGTCTTGATGAGTGGTGAGAGACTGATCAAACACAAATAGAAGCATTCAATGGAAAGAAATGATGATTAGAGCAGCACTTGTTGACAGCTGTCCAGAAACTGTGTGCTGTTTAACTAACATGCTTGTATTTATGACTGGACTGAAAACAGGACAGGAAAAAAAGCAGGTGCTTGACTTCATAACCACATTTGAAAGTGACATTCATAAAGGCAATAAAGCTTCCTACCAGGCACAGAACTCCTAAACCCACAAAATCTGGGAGCAGACTTTTCGCTGTTAGTCACATCTACCCTACCTTTCTTGCAAGCCCACAGATTTAACCGTCAGAGTAGCTGGGTCTGTCTCCCCTTTAATGTCCATGACACAGTCAAAGACTGGAGTCTCTGGTACAGGATCCAGATCTAGGAAGTCATCTTCATTTTTATCCTCTGTCCACTCTGAGTAGGTGAAGGAGGGCTGCCGGCTCACAGACTGCCGTCTGTCCTCTTGCAGTGGAAATGGGGGGTCTGGTGGGGCTCTGAGGAAGTGCCAAACCTGGAGGAAACAAACATTTAAACAAGTTTCTGCTTGTAGCCAGCCCTTCCACATAGCTTATGGCATGGGTCTTTGGGGCAGCATTCCAGCTGTCTGTATTAGAATTGGAGAGTACTGAAGAGAACAGGAATGTTCCATGCAGGAGCGGCTTTATGGTGTGTGTTGCAAGGATTCACATCTACCCATTCAAACCTGCTTTCAGCCAGAGGTTTCCACAGAGCTAGCCAGGCTTAACTCAGGGACACAGTGGAAGTGGAATGTGCTTGTGACCATCATATGCAAGCCAATGTGATACCACTGTCCTTTTGTTCAGTTTCTTATCCTTCCCAGGCTTGTTTACAAAACAAAAAATCCACTATAGTAGTCTACAAATTATACCTCTCCTGATTTAATGGCTTTCTATCTGAAATTTACATATAGCTGTCTTAAGTTAATATAACTGAGCTGAACATCTTTAGTAACCAGGTACTGTATCCCAAATTTATGTATAAACCTATCATTTTTTGAAGAGGCCTCAATTTTGATGTACCTGATCCTGGGGCTCAAAATGCCCATATCAGTTTTTGGCCGAGGAACAGATTGTGTTATAATTTAATTATCTGATTTGAATATGGTATGGACGTTAAATAATGAATCCTGTGAAGTTTTAAGACACAACTGCAATATGAAAGTTTATATTACAAATTAACAAAAGGTTTGAAATTGCACAAATCTAAAAAAATTCCTCATCACATCAGTTTGCACAGATGCTGTGATAAGACTAGATGATTTAAAAATCACATCAGTAGACTTCAAATTCTCCACACAGATTTTAGTAAAAATTTCAAGCCCACCTCTGAACTCCAGGATCTGGAACCTTAGGCCAACTTCATCCATCTCTCATAGAACTAGGAGTAGTATCACTCAGAGTAATGCCCTAATGCTATACAAACTATACTGAATTGTCAGGCATCCTTTTGAGACTAAGAACAGGTCTTACTTTCCACAGCAAAAGCCTCTTCTGTCCTTTTCTTATGTGGTTTTCAAATGACCAGTTAAATTTTAAAAAGTGCCACTAAAAAGGTCACATTTGTCTTCCAAGGCTACTAAAGCAAATTAGGATGCCATGCAGGACAGTGTCAATTTCAATATTGGGAAAGAAGGGCTTGGTCATAAAGGCACTCTCAAAGAAAGATTCCTTCAAGGTCTCTTCTGGGCAGTACATGGCTCAAAATCAATTTTAAGTAGAGAGGGAGAGAGAGATCGCTCAGCTGAGACAAAGGGGAAAATAAAGAAAACTGTCATCATGCAACAATCTGTTGTCCACCAGGCTGGGATTGTAGAAACCCTGCCTGGTTCAAGCACCATTTTCAATGTTCTGCCAATTACTATGTTATCCCTTATTCTGCAAATACTGATAAAAGCAGATGTTTTCAAATTTGCAAATTGCAAAGCAGCATGACCTCAGACATCTGAGAGGAAGGTGCCAGGCAGGAAGGGACAAGGCTCATGTGGTCTCTCTAAAAACAGTCTCTCCTTCCTAATGTCCACGTTAGACAGAACATGCTGGGCAAGATGGACCATAGATCAGAACTCACAGGACACTTCTTATACTCTGTGGCCCAGCAATTTATCCAGAGAGCAGGGTAACACAGAGTGACATTTGTGCCTCTACTCTAGCTAGGAAAGTCTTAGCACAGACCACAGGAATACAAACCAGCACAAACTCGCCAACATGGAAACTGTTTAGAAAATGTTTTTCTATACATAAATTTTAACCTACACAAAAATGGGCCAAGTCTACTTTAATCTATAGTGGTATTCATGTTCACCTGCAAGGAGCTCACATACAAAACTGTCCAAAGAGAGACCAGAATTTTTGGCGATGAAGAGCTTTCACTTAACTTTATCTTCTGTGCTAACGATGGGTCAGCAATAAATGTTTTCATCCACCAATAAACAGTTGATTATGCAAAAAAATCACACCCCTGATATTCAGATTTTCAGCCTAGAATATTTTGCTGCAAATTTATCTGGAACTCATACAGTTCTTGACAATTCTTAGTTGTCTTTTGTTTTTTAATATTTGCAACTATAGAATTATCAGAAGTTTATTTTTGAGAACAAAATTAATCTGGATAAGGTACAGCAGCATCAAAACCCAGAAAATTGCACAAACCTAAGTTCCTTGCCTACATCAGTGATCACAATAATGGAGGCATTAACTATGACTGCTTTGCCTTGTGAAGGGCTTTTAGAAAGTCCATTTTCCTGACACACTAAACAGAAGATTTTGCCACTGCGCTGTCTCTGAGTGAACTTAACCATGGCATATAATGTGACATTACTTTCTAGCAGGGAGTGTGGCCAGCAAATCAAAGGAGGTACCCTCTCCTTGGCACTGAGGGAGCTGCACCTTGAATACAAATTTAGTTCTCCCAGTTTAAGCCAGATATGGAAAAACTGGAGTGGTCCCAGTAGATGGTTTCAAAGGAGGTGAAGGGTCAGGAGTGCAGGAAAAAGGTGGAGGGAACTGGGCTTGTTAAGCCTAGCAAAGAGGAGGCTGGGGTGATCTAACAGTGACCTGCAGCTACTTGAAGGGCAGCTCCAGAGATGCTGCCAGACATTTCTTGGTAGTATCAGCTGATATCACAAGGAAAAATGGCCACAAACCTGCAGAAATTCAACTCAGACATTTACATTTGTGAAATTCAGATGAGACACGAGGAAACATCTCTTCCCCAAAAGTGCTACACGGTTGTGGCTCAGGCACACAGAGAGATGATAAACCTTCCTTCCCTGAAGGTTTTCAAAACCTGAGTGGAAAATTTCATGGCTGACTTTATCAAGTGTTGGCAACAGCCCAGCTCCAAGCAGGATGGTAGACTAGCAATCTCTGCCCACCTACAGTCCCATGATTCTGGGATGTATTTCATTATGCTGTTCATCACTCAAACAGCATGTGTACAGCACAGCTTCAACTTCCTGAGCTACCTGGGGTGCACCTCTGGAAGGACAGGAGGTGATGCTCTGCCTGCATGTTCAGTAGCTGCATTCCCACTCTAAAAGAACAGCACAGAGGGGTTTGAAAAGCCACATTCAGTTAGAGCTCCCTGACAAGACAGAGTTCTCCATAGCTCTCCCATCTAGCGCACAACTTTGTGCCAGTTACACAATCCATGGAGAAACACAACACACTGCTGCTCCCCAACAGCTGACAGCTAACTAGATTAATTGTAGTCGTGCCACTTAAGCTTGTTCTGCAGCTGGGGCCTTGGCCTACATCTAACAGGATTTCAGAAGAAAAGAGGCACTCTGGAGCAGCTCCTTCTGCCATTGAAATCAATGGACGATGGTCCTGTTAATGGACACATCCTTTCTACTTCAGTGGAAATAGTTTGCCCATCTGTGGATGGAAAAAATAAAAACTATTTTTACATACCCTTCTACTTCAGTGCAATCCTCAATTTATCAAGAAATTGAGTAAGGCTAATTCCTCTACATAAAGCAAGCAGATAATTATACAGGAACAGCCCCAAAAATGATGCTTTACAATCAACTTGGCTACAACACCAACAACCTTCGTTAAATAAGACATCTTATAAAAACTCACTGAAAAACGGCATGAATATAGTTTGTGCCGTATCATAACTTACCAGAGATCCTACAAATAGCAGTCCTAGAGAAGCCAAAGACAGCAGGATGTATGATACCACAACACTCCCAACTGTAGTCAGGCTCTGTGGAACAACAGAATAGGCAGTGATTCATGAAGTATTATGGGGCACAGTACAGTGTCTGCATGCATATTCTTGGCCAAGTGTATATTGTTTCCCATGAAGATTTACTGATATCATACTCACCTGTGAAAAAGGTGCCATCAGCACCAAAAAAAAAAAAAAAAAAGCTAGGCTTTGGAGAAGACTGAAACTGAAACCACCTCTAAGCTCCAGCATCTCAGAAGACTGAAACTGAAACCACCTCTAAGCTCCAGCATCTCAGAAGACTGAAACTGAAACCACCTCTAAGCTCCAGCATCTCAGAAGACTGAAACTGAAACCACCACTAAGCTCCAGCATCTCAGAAGGTCTAAACCCCAGATTTCACTGTGAAGGCAAACAGGAGTTCTGCTTCCTACCTTCACCCTTCACCAAAGTTGAGATCTGAATCCACAATTCAGTTTTGCAGACTGGATCAACACTTCATTGCTACAGTCAGTGTGATTTTTAAACTGTGGTAAAGGGCTTTAAACAAAGTTTAGTACTGTTCCTGGGTTTGGGGATCCTAAAATAGAATCCAGCCACAGAGGAGTTTTCTGTGCTTCCTCCACATTCACTGAAACACCATCAGGTTAATTCACACCACTGGCAGTGGAACTAATTCTGATGTCTTAGTCATTTTATAGTAGTCTATAGTTCATCCTGGTCTCTGTAGTAGGTGCAAAATTCAGTTCTAATGGGCTTCAGTGAGCAAGGATTTTCACTGTTTTTCTCTTACTAGTACAGCTAATGAGAAATTTGGAGTTAAGATCTTCCATTTGCTTATTTTACCAGGAGAATATTTCTTTGACTATACTGTTTTCAAGTGTAAATCTGCACAATAAATAGTGCTATAATAAACAGTCTTCAAACATATGCATGAACATCTGTATAGAGTCATACTTGGGGTGTTCTTGTGGTGCATTCTAGGAATCACTTTCCTCTGTGAAGGACAATTATTGCAAGTCAAAATTATACAAATCAGTGTTTTCCTGTAAGGAACAACAATTTGGTAACGATTGAGCCACTACAAATAAGACACAGGCAACAGTCTGTGAAGAGCTCTGTGCATAATAAAGCCAACTGCAAAAGAAAAAGTGCTTCTTTCAAAAAACCCCCAAAGAGCAGGTGACATGCAGCTCATAAACACTGAGAAAACAGAAAACAGTCTCCACTGTACTTCAATCACAAGAGGCACTGAATCAGATTTTCTATTAGCACTGCAAAGCCTCTGCCTCAAAGATTATGTACAATGGATCTAAGCATTTGATAGCAAATATGTTTCATCAGATTTTTGAAAGTAGCTTTTCACCACTTAATTAAGGTTCTGTCCACACTAGAAAAATCTGCACTGGGTATAATTACCAGTAATTTATCAGATGAATCATTCTGGTATACATGTCATCATGTCATGGTGAGAAGCTAGGCAATTTTACTGGGGTAGCTCTGTAGATATAATTGAATCTGTGCACCTAGTACACTTGAAATACATTTCCTGCACACAGATATGTTCTAAACACTCAACAAAAAAGTATTTTTGAGACTATGTTGCAATTAGCACCTTTTATATGGGTTGATCCATTCTTCCAGATATTAAGCTTCTAATCATCCTAAGAAATTAAGTTCCAGCTCACCCTTTACTGGGGGCTAAACCTTAATAAGATGACTTCTTATTGCTTTGTTTCATTTGCAATAATTTGCACATAATGAAAAATCTGCTGTGCTGACCTAATGTCATAGTTGTTATTAAAATTCAGTCCAATATCTCAAAGATAAAATATTCATGTGCTTTCAGGGAACTTCTATCATTTCAGGTGGTACACGTGAAATACACACATATTATACATATCAGAAGAGATATTAGAAGGACCACTCAAGGCTACTGCCATCAACTCTAGAACCAGAGAGGAGCTCAGGGACTGACTTACCTCCCCTTGATCTGAAAAAGCTTGTTTAAATGGGGTAAGCAAGTAGGAGAGCAGGTCGAAGGCATTCTGAGCTGCTGGGATAGTCCCGTAAGTGCTGTACCACAGCATCATGCCAAGAAGCTGTGCAATCAATCAGAAAAGATGTAATTAGCATCTCTCATTATGCACACATTCATTTTCATTTCAAGACTGCATAATTAACTAATTTAGTTAGCATTGATTTAACGTTGATTATCGCTTTGGCTTTAAGAAGTCAGGTATTTTCTAGGCTGTAGCTTAACAGAATAAAAAGGCTGAAGGCTGCAAGCTCAGCCACTATTAACTAGATGGACATCACTGAGTTACCCAGGCTCCCTCTGACCCTCATTAGCGAAAGAACTGCCCAGAAACAGCAAGTGGAGCAACACTGAAAGAGCAACAGGTTCCTCTGGCTTCTGAACTTTCAGGATTACTACTTTTAGATCAAAACTAGTAATTCCATGAACTCAGGACGTTATTGAAAAGGCTCTGAAGGGTTCTCTCAAAGCTCTCACAAACAGTCATGTTTCACATAGGTATCACTATAAATACACACACACACACAAACATACACACATGGAAACTTTTCATTTCAAACACTCAAGGGTGCTGCATATGCCAAGTTAACATAAACTACAAAAGCAATGACTTTATATTTAACACACTCACAGAGAGGTATAAGCTAATCCCACACCACAACATGAAACAGCACACCACCCCCTCCACTTGTAACCAACATGGGTCTTTACCCCCATACATATCAGTTATGGAAAATGTATTTGGTGGGATATTGGTCCTTTGGCAAAGGAGGCATTTGCAGGATGGCAGGAAATGGGATGGGAGTGTGGGACATCAAAAGGCAGGGGCTGCTCTCAAGGCAAAGCCATGAGAGGTGGCTGCAGAAATGAGGACTACACCCATTCCCACTGGTACATCTACAGTGAGCAAGGAAACCTGCCCAGCCAGCACAGCCTAAAATAAGGGTCCCGGCATTCCAAAGCTATGCAAGCTGCCTTACCAGTATCTGTGAGAGGACAAACAGATACATGCTGTCTCCGGGTATCAATCCATTCCACGGGGGAGGCCAACCGAGCACTGTTGTTTTCTGGGAGGCTTTCAGGGACTGCTCCTTCCTGCTCCGCTCTCCTTGCCGTCCTTCAGCTTCATCCACTGACTCCATACCAGCTGGACGGGAACAACCTTCACGTGAAAACGACATGTGCAGGGGATGAATGGGATGTGACCCTGCAGGCACGGTGGGGGCTGCAGGGCTATTGTTTTCCTGGAGACGATGGTTACCTTTCTGTTCTGCCTCAGCAAGTGCAGCTCAGGATTGTGAGCGTCACACTCTATTAGTGCAGCTTTATTCACCTGCCTTCATCAGAAAAAAGTGAGTGTGGGTGGATAAATTATTTTCCCTTTCTTTCCGGAGGTGCAGATTCGGGGCTTTGTTGTGAACAAGTTCTCATTTACATTGCTGCACTTTTTCATTTTTACTTTTTAAAAAAAAGCTACCTGTGCTATTGCCTAGCTACACACCTTCCAGCTACATGATGGCAGAGAACCCATTTTGCCCCTTCCTGTCTCAATTCCTCTATTTCTTTTGTTTGCCTGCTTTGTCTAATCCGATTATAGATTTCTGAGGTAGAGACTGTTTCATCTTCTGTGTCTGAATAGTGCTCAGGGACTCTGGGTTTTGGCTGAGTGTCCTAAGGCACTAATAAAATAGACTTATTCCAATAACCTACTTCTTGGATGAATTCATACTCAAGAGCTATTTAATAATGTTGCAGTGCTGTTCTGTTCAGTGGAAATAACCATGGTGTGGCTATTCCCTCAGTAACAGTATTTTGAATAGAGTTTATGTAGATATAAATTAATTTATAAGTGAGGAGTGAAAGATCAGAATCATTGGGTGTATTACTGACTTACATCTTTGGGCATGAGGAATGCCCCAAGGCTGCCCTGTGTACAACTCTGTAGACTTAAGCCTAAAGCAGCCTCCTGTGTCCCAGGGAAAGGCCACACCATTGGCCCTTACCTGGTTTGTTGAGGTCAGGTTTCTACAAAACCTTCCTCTCAGCAAACGTTTTTCTAAAAGTCTCATACTTGTAACTCTAAGTCAGATAGGCACCCATTAACTAGTCACAGCTCTAATCATAAAATGAAATATATCTTTGTATCAGCTGAGGGTCTGTCCATAGTAAGAATTCATCTTTTAATGCTGGTTTTTTTTTTTTTGATGCTAGACATCACAAGAAGCCTCCCTCTCAGTCCTTAAAGCTGAAAAGCTTTAAGCTTCTAAACTGCTTCATGTCTCACTAGATTTGAACAAGAATAGAGAAGAAAATACTTGTTAATGATTGCCAATTTTTCCTGCTATTTTTGTGGGATGTTTATGTTCTGTGTTTTGGAACCAGAATTTGAAATTTAGCAGGGACAGAATCTTTGTGTCAGAAACTATTTTTGTTACCTTTGCAGAGAGACACACACGGTGGCTGAGATCTAAAGCTTCAAAAATATCTACTTTCTTATAGCTTATTATTGTTTGCTCCTAAAGTCTCTAACCTTCCATTTTCACTAAACATAGTTTAAGTTCTACTTTTCCTTTATCTGCATTAAATAATGCACCTCTGTCCCTAAGAATGATTAATTAACATATTTACTGTTTTTCAGGTTCCGATGACTTCCTATCTTGCATATTCCTTCCCAAATCTCAAGATAAAACATACACAGTGCAAAACTAAAACAACATTGGGAAGACAACCAGACCACGGAATGCAAGGAGCCAAGGAATGCAGATTTCATGCTTAGCTTTCAGCTGGTTTTTATAAGTCATAATATTTCATATTTCAGAACTTTTTTTTTTAACTGACTAAAGGTGCTGTCTTATGTAGCAGGTAAACAGCATTTCTTTGTTTCATGCTTGTAACAGCCTGAGATTTTACAAGGTCATTTCTGGTTGGAAACAAACCCCTGACTATAATACAACAACATGAAAGCCACTTAACTGCATCTTTTACAACAAAGATGTCAAAGTTAGGGCACTCCGTAACCATGGGGATCTGTGCCTCTCCACAGCCTAGAAGTCCAACTCCTGGAACTCCAGTGTTGTCTAGTAACACCCATTCAACTGTAGGGGTCACATTCTCCTTCTTACAACCGCCCTTTATGAAGGACAATAGACCACTCTTACTTTCAATTGTTTTCACTGCATGATGTAGAGAGAGACCTGGTCTGTGGGCCTGGCAGCCCAGGACTCCAGCTCTGCAGAACTGACACTTTTATCAAGAGGTATTTTCACCAGCACAACAGAAGGCAAAAGTTGTAAGAACTAAAATAACGGAGAACTGGTTGAATCCATACATATAAATAAAGAGATACATGCCTTGGATATACAAAGAGAAGGTCTAATGTTAACTTAAGTCCACTCAAAAATTTTCTCCTATAAATCCCAAAGATTAGATTCTAACAAATAGAATGATGCCCACCTCAGGTTCTGTATTTAACTATGCCAGCTTTAAACAATACTTCAATTAGCACTCACACATCATCTTGCAATCCAATACTCCTGTATGGTTTGCCCTACTGGACTCAGGATTCTTTCAGTTGCAGATGAGGTAATGAGTGAAACACCAGTGAAGCTTTCTTGTGTCAAGGTGAATGTGAAGATCTTGAGAGAGCTGGCAAGGATCACTGCCTGCAGGAATGAACAGAGCCTCTCCCCTGCTCGTGATTTGACTGACAGTGAAATGCAGCATCCATGTGATAGCTTCCTCATTTCCTGCATCACAGAGATGGGGATTCAAGTTCCATGAGTACTTCTGCTTTGGCACAAGACTACACTTGCTAAGAAAAAAATAAAAAGCCTTTGGCAGAAGAATTAAAAGGTCTCTGACATCTGTAGCAGCCATATGGCTTGTGAAAACAAGTTGAAATTTCAAAACAGCACCATAAACTTAAACTCATCCTTGCTGTTCAGGGAAAAGCTCTTTCTGGATCATGCCAGGGATCCATTCATCCTGCACCCTTTCCTTAAACAGTGCCACCAAAACAAGCTGCCAAAAATACAAGGCATAGCACTAGATATTATCATGTTATGGAATAATTTATATAGGGAAACATCTTCACTAAGGAGGTAAAAGCTGGCTTCTGTAACTCTGGCAATGCCCATTTTAACCCCCCTGTATCTCTCTTTTTTTTTTCTGACTTCATATGTGGGTACATAACAGGCAGAAGAATGAAAAACACCTATATAACTGTCAGAAAAACAAGTGCTTAGAGTACTAGCCTTAGCTGAAATACTAAAAGGCACTGTAGCAATAACAAGCAAGTCAACAAAGCCTTACAGTAACAAACATGCCATGATCCCATCAAATCCTGCTGTGGGTGAAGCATTAGCAGCTCTGTAACTCGACTGAATCATACTTAAAGCCTTCAGAGAAAAACAAAACAGAAAACAACCCCTCAGAACCTCACATCCTGGCTGTATTTCCTAATGAAGTTAACATTTTAAAAGGAACTTGTACATGGGTGCTAATGCTCAAGGAATTGGCACCGCTCCATTGGCAGACTTAATTTAACAATGTATTTTTGAGAGAAAGACTTGTTCCTCAGCAAAACTGTTTTTATAAGAAAATGCACCCCAGCAATGAAAAGACAGTACTCATACAGTTATTAGACATTTATGTACATCCATCACACTGTCCCTGTAGGAATGATGCTTCCGGATTGGACAGTACTGCCTCTTCACCGGGAAATGCAAATTTTGTTAATGGTGGATTGTGGGTTTTACCTTCCAAGACACACAACACAGGAGGGCAAAGGGGGCCTCATCTGTTCTGCCAAGTCTTGAGCTGCAGCAGTCAACACACCACAGCAGCTGGGCTGTATTGCCCCTAATTGTTTCAGGTGTACTGAGGTACATTTCCCTCTGAACCTGTCCACTTCTTCATGATGGTCCCATGAGGTGGCAATTTGTAGGAATGGACCACAGAGCGGAAGAATGACAAAATATAAGGTATGCCAGCAATACCTCACATCCATCAGGATTACCAGCATTTTAGACCGGAGTCATAAGTCTATTTATGGCTTTTGCATCTTCAGATATCCAAATGCAACTGCCTAATGAAATCTCTGCCTCTAATTTCCATCTAACTGCTAGGGAGAACTGCAACTGATGAAAGAACAGTAGATGAAAGTACTCTATTGAGATGGGTCTCAATCCACTGCTAAAAAGAGTTTTAACATGCACCTCAACTGCACACACAGGACCCAGCCCTGGGCATTGCACTTCACAGATCTGGTCAAGACCTTGTTAAATACACACATCATAAGGCAACCTGATTGCAGGCCAGTCCAGGTGCTGGGAAGACAGAGACATATCAAATCTGAATAAGCTACCTCAGAGTGCACATGAACAAGAGGCAGCTTGTGCTGGAGAGTAAAAAGCCTATCTATCCAAAGAACAGAGCTTTGGAAGAATGTTTTCTTATCCAATACCTATCTCTTTTTTGGTTGCCACTGCAGCATGATAAAGATGGAAAGGGAATAATTAGCTTTCTTTTGCACCGTGGTGGTATGGGAAGAAGGGGGTGAGAGGAAGAGGACCTCTTATATTTGCGTGGCAAACACAACTTGTGTACTTACATTCTTCACTCTGCAGGAAACCAACTAGCGGGGCACTATTTTTAAACTCTGAAACTTCTACTGAACTACTTTATGAACAGCAACCTAATTTATTAAGCAGTAAACATGACATCATTACTGTTTACAGACAGATAAAAATCACCACCAAAGGAAGTCTGCTTCTTCTTGATTCTGTCTGCATTCCTGACTAATCTGATATGTTGAGAATTTACACTAAAGATATAATAATCTGTGTTGAAAAGTGGGGATACTAGCTCCCCCATTATTCTTTTTTTTTTGACCTTTCTGATCATGACAACTGCTACTCTGCTTGATTCCTGACCTGCTTTGTTTACAAGAGTTCAATACATTAATGTTTTCCAAATGGCTGAGTAAAATGCTGCTCAGGAGAAGAACACCTAGGCCCCAAAAGTATCCAGATTAAAAACTGCAAAGAAAAACCTCCCCAGGTGCACCCCACAGTTACCTACCACTGACTGACTGGAGATAGAGGGGATTTACAAGTCAATCTCCTCAGTACCTCCAATTCCATTTTGGATAAAGTCCAAGTTTTAGCTGCCAAGAGCTTGTTGTTGATAGATCTTGCATTTATAACGCAAAACCAAACTTGGAGCTACTTCATAAAGTATAAGACAGTTTAATTCAAACACAAGGAACAAGCCAGGCAGACCCATGGATCCCACTACCTTTAGCCCTAAATAATGCAAGGCACCAAAGCAACCCTGAAATCCCTTTGGTATCTAACTGGAAGCCAGTTAGATCCATCCCATGGTCCTTTGTGGGACTGCAAGCTTCAAACTCTTCTCTGTAACAGAACTCATGAAGAAATAAACCTGACATACCATCAAGTTAAGTAAGAGGTCCAAGAAACTGGAACTACCCACTCTGACACATTACAGAGGAATGGAAGACTCTTCACCAAGACTGAGCCTACACAGCAGCAACACAGGTGTGTTACTTAATCTGAGATGAATTTCAGCTTACAATTTCTAATGCTTTTCGTTTGCAGTAAGTATATCTACCCTGGACTGTAAGAACGAGCTGAGCCAGGCTGCAAATATTCATAGCTGTGTAGGGAACAACTGAAATTTCTAGCATTGAAGGATTCTATTTCAGAAAGTTGAGTATTTTTGCTAAGAAGATCACACTAGAAATATCTGTATTTCATTCACACCGATTCATTAATTGATATGCCCATCAGGCTGCTCAACATCTCTCCAGTGACACTGTTTCAGGCTCTCTGAAGATTTAAGAGAACACCACCCCACAGCTTGCCTTTTTTGTGTGTTTGGTTGGGGAAATTCAGTGACAATGATGCACACTAGAGCTTTAAAATCGAGCTTTTAGTAAGTACAGCCACTAAATATGTCTACCTGTTGTTGATTACTCTATGCAGAAAAATCTACTTCAGTCCTCTGTTCTGAAAGACAAACACAGAATTGGTAATAAAATACCACAACTTTTTCATCATTACCAAACTGCTTAGATAGGCACTGCAATGGCCCCTCCCTAACAGTGAGAGGGTTAATTTATCCTTGTTTGACAGAGGATAACCCACAATTATCAACTTTCCTTTGGGCTTATTTGTCCATGGGAGACAGGTGGCATGGGGAAAGCCAGAAGCCTCCTCCTGAGGAAGGCAAGTGTTTTCTGTGGAGTTCTTTGACAGTGCAGAGAAAAGGGGTATCACCTACTTGCCAGGAAAAGTACTGTACACTTGCACTTTCCAAGCTCATCCGGTGGAGTCTGGCTGCTGCTTATGCCAAACTCCAATTACCAAAAGGGAAAGACACATCAAGAGAGAAGGAAAGGAAGAGGGAAAGTCATGCAGAAAATCTGTGAGCAAGTCAGGCAGATAACCGAGGTCTACGTACTTCCAGCCCAATGCTTCTCCCCTTTCACTGGCAACATTTCTAACAAACTTGAAGAAACTTTCTACTTGAAATAAGCTCTGCTGAAAAGAATACAGACACTTTGCCATGCTGGGTGGGGGGGCTGCACATCTCTATCCATAAAGAACTTCTTCTCATCGCTGAGGGAACAGCAACCTGATGCCAGAGTGTGCAAGGAGAATAGCTGCCTTTCCGCTCAGCAGTTCCCTGCTGAACTGCTGAGTCACACGTTTTCTCTGCACTGAGTTCACACTGCTCCCACTCAGTCCACCTGCCACTTCATCTGGGATGGGTGGGAGGAGAGAAAGAGAGGTGAAGGCAGAAAAAATGTTCATGTTCACCCAGGACCATTATTATGGTACTGCAGGGTCACATATAAAAGCAAGCCTGCAAGCTGCTAGAGAGGGATGGAGAAGAGGAATTTCAGACTTCAAGAAAAACTGCCTCCCCCTCTTCTTCAACAGGAGGAGACTGGCCATCAAACAAGCTGCAAACCTCATTTGATTCACAATCAGTCACCCATGTTACATGCTTGCTGATATGCTCTGCAAATTTCAGGGTACACACAAGGCTCTTTGCTGTGATTTAGAAGAGCTTTCAAGTTGCTGTGATTTTTTCAACAGTCCAACAGCTACTGTGTCATAATTGTCTGGCTGCCACAGGGAAGTGCCACAATGATGAGTGAAAAAATCATCTGGATAGATTCCAGTCCTTAAGGGCATCTTCAGCTGACTTGCTGCAGTGGAACTGTCCACCAGCTCCAACTTTTATCATGAAATAAGATGAAGAGAAAATCCTAGGCATTTTATTGAAGCTTCCATAAAACTCAAGCCTAACAAGAGCCAGCATATCCTACTAGCTGTTAAAGTCTTATGCAGGAAAGGGCTCCTACTAGCAATGGTGGGAAACATGCTTAGCATGATTACAGAGGGTCCAGATTACCCTTAGGTTGAGTTGTACATCTGGAAATAAACAATTAAATTACCAAGGTAGTATTTTTCTTTGATTAGAATTCTGGACAGTATATTTTATAAGTCATGAAAAAAAGAAAATGCCCAGAAGTTTCCTGATCTATTAAATCCATTTCTGAAAAACCCTTCGGAAACTAACTTTCAGACTACAAGAACAATTTTCAGACTAGTGTTTAAGCCACTGCTACTGTCACCAGACAAACTGCGGGCTTGTAAGGAGCTAAATAAAGATTTTGTTTTATTAAACACAATTAATGATTCTGAAAAAAGTAAGCAAACCTGTTCTTCCCTGTGAGAAAGAATCTGTTCTTAATGTTCAGTCTTACTTTTTAGTGATTCTAGTGCATATTTCTGCAAATGCGCTTGTGCTCTACAGACCTGAAATACAAAGACAAAATCCAGTCTCAAAGAGTGTAGTGTAAGAGCATTAAAATGTCTTTCTATATCTACTTCCACTGCCCACCTCACAGAGTAGCTTACTGTAGTGCTGCTCAAGAAATCGTTCATGAAAAAAAGATAACTTCAGAGGAAAAGAAATATGGGAAAGAGAAAAGTACAACTCACAATCTTCTCAAAGTCCCCTGCTTCCATACAGTTGTTTTTATTCCAAATAATCAAAAGAATTTGCAAAACATAATTTTAAAAGACAGGATGCTTGCCTATGAAGTCATCTCTGGAGGGGGAAGGATGCAGCCTGACACCAGAGATTTTGTTTAACTGAAGGCTAAGTCTGGGGGACTTGATTTGATCTGTCACCAAACCCTTGTTTCTGGAAGAAACCAGATGTTCCAGACAGCACTCCTCTCATACCTGGAGTCCTACACACTGGTACTGATTGCTTTATAATATACCTAACCGACCTAATAAGAGAAAAGGTAATTTACCTGATCCTCTCATCAAGTCTGTAGTCCCTAATAGCCCATATGAAACAGCTCCTAGGAAAAGGCAGCTCAGGATACCTCAGCTGGCACCACTCTGAATTAGGTGTGAGCCTCACTTAGATGGGAACAAGAAAAAAAATCCTTGAGCTCTGAAAAGACAGCAAAGAGGAATTGCTAGGAGCCACAAGAAGCAGTAAGGGACTGTCAGACAAAGCAACCATATGGGAAGTACATGGGAGCGACTGCACCATCTGTAGGGTCTGACTGCTAGGGTCCTACACTCATTACAAACTGCCATGTGTCTACTAATAATGGGGAAGTTGCTCTTAATTCCCAGTACAAGACTAGTTATGCCTTTGTCCACATCTAAATCATACTCTCACTACTAAGTCAAATACACAATGGCTCTCCTAATGCTCACAGGTCTTAACCACAAGATGTGTTGTTAGGCAAATGTCCCTTTTCCTTTTGTCCTGTGAAACATCAAGTTAAAGGATATGCCATTTCTCAGGGCAGCCAGGGCCCTTAGAGCAGTGTTTGCTCCAAAACAAAGTATTAAATATGGTGTGAATTTAAGCTCTTGAGTGAATGCAGACCCTCAGAGGGCAGAGACACTGAATATTAACTTGTAATTTCACCCACACATAATTAGCCATTGCCATCTTTCAATCAGGGCTCAATTCAAAGCTTCTTTTGTTTGATTTTGTCTTTTCTCCTTTCCTCTTAACCCTCTTATAGAAGGTCCATCTGATTAGTACTGAATATTGGATAAAATTCAATATTTTTAGAAATAAAGAATATACTTCTTTCTTATGCTGTTTTCTTCACTGAACATTTTCAAGTGCATGGCGATAATTTTGGAGCTGCCTTGAGCTTTTGTAAACAGACCAGAAGTTGACTTTCAGGAGAGTTGGTTGTCCCAGATTAATCCCAGGCTGCAAGCTCCCTTTAACACTGAAAATGGAAACCCACAAAGCAGCTTTGTAATTCCACAGTTAAAGAGATAAAGGCTTAGACTGCTCATGAATCAGCCTTGCACAGGCAGGGAGAACTGTCAGTAGTGCAGTGATGCAGAGCAGAATGTACAGGCTTGAGCTTTCTGAAACAGGATAACCAACTGTCCCCTTTCAAGCCCTAATTATAATTTTTGTGCCTTTACACTTTAACTGCAAAATATACTTAATTGTGCCTGAATGCATAATCAAAGAACAGCAATAATTCAAGAACCAGACAAACATCCTCTTCAATAAAAGAGTGACTCTGACAATGAAAAGAAACAAGCATATTCTGGTATCACACACTTTTGAAAGTATTTGCTATTCATACCACTACAATCTGAATTGGTGTTGCCACTGCTATTGTTTAAAAAAAAAAGAATATTTCTTTTCTTAAATTAATAAATTCCAGAGTACTTCTTCAGTCATTATGCTAATACCACTGTGTGTTTCTAATGTCTCCTCAGTGACTGGCCTGGTATTCTGTGGGTGTAAGATCTGCTTTCTGCTCTGGTGAATGAGAAGATTTGGACCTTGAAGCAGAGGGGTGATTTGCTGGCTTCCTGCCAGGTTCAAATGGGAATGTTTTGATGTCATTCATTTGGGGATAGCCTGCTTTACTAAGTGACTCAAATCTTATGCCCTGGAGCCTTCACCAAAAAAATCGTTTAGGAAAGCCACTATCACATTCATTTCAAAGACATTCTCTTCCCTGAGCAAAGTAAATTATATCAAGACCAGTCTCAACAATCATCTTCAGCCACAAACCTGATACAAGCCCCAAGGGTATTACGCCAAGTATAAGCATTTTGCTTTCTTTCATGCATTTAAAAAGGCTATGCTTGCACAGTTTGGCTTCCTCAGAATGCAACACTATCACTCAGACCCTCTAATTAATCCTTGAAATAAATACTTGTAGAGATAAGGGTATGGACATGCATGAACAGGACCAGTTTTGTCTCTGTATTAGAGCCCTATTTCAACTCAGGGCTACATGTTACGGGGCCCTAATGGAAACTCAGCACAATTAAATATCACTGTTTCCAGTTCAGTACTCTGCTACCTCTGTAACTGCAGTCCCTTCAAGTTACAGGCATGCTTAGATTACTAAAATGTCACAAGAGCAACATTTTCAAGCTGTCTTTCTCCCTAGCTATCACACAGGAACACAAAAAGTGAACAACTCGAGTAGAAAGTGGTAATAGTCCTGGGTCTAGTCTATCTGGGTTCCTATACTGTGCTCATCAGCATGGATACACAGCCTTAAATAGTAAACTAAAAAGATGCAACAGCTTGCCTTCTCATCCTCTTCCCAGGGAGGAAACATGCACTGAGCAATGTTTTGTCTAGATAGATAAGCAGACATGCACAAGTTGTTACGGCTCTCTGTTGGAGAAGGTGACACAAGAAAAGCACATGCTGGTGATGAGCTTTGCAATTCTTCCGGGAGGATTTTGCACCACTTGTCTGTAATCCTGAGCTTCACTCTACAAAACAATCCAGAGAAACAAACCTCTCATGGACTCATGCATCCCAAGGCTCCACTCCACCTCACATCACACAGCCTCATGTTGAGTCACTGTAGCAAGAGCTGACATTAAATAACAGGTCACCAAACTGGCAAGCAAACACCATTTTGGGCCATGCATCAGCAGAGCATTTCTACTTCTGGCTCCAGACTGGGATCACAGATAGCCTAGGGATTTTCATTCTGTACTCCAGCAAATGCTGCAGAAATGATGATGATCTGAGGTTGCATGGAAGCAGGTGGCAGGTATGCTGCATGTGTGGGAGGCACACCTGACAAGGAGGCACACTTAAAACCTCCCCATGCTTCAGGTACAAAAGGCATCATAGTGTGTCCTATTCTGAGGATGAAAAGACAGGAATTTAACTCCTCAACTATGCAACACAAATTGGGACTATTAAAAAACATTGTTTTGTCAGGTCTTGATTGGAGCATTTCTTTCTTTTCAGAAGCTCCTGATCTCATAACTTTTATAATTCAGGTCACCACAAAGGCACCAAACATATTCTTACAGACTCCTAGTTGTCCCACAGTTTTGTCTCCATGTTGAAATACGCTGTGTATATTACATATTTTGGAATTTGAGCAGTCAATTACTTCCCTTAGGATGCTCTTTCTAAGTGTGGGTGACTGTGTGTCAATGGGAAGCAAGATTTCATCCACAGAGCTGTATTTCTGCTATGCTATCCAGAACACTTCATCTGCCTTAACAGGAGATGCCAAACGCCTCATACCAAGTCTCCTCCCACACTTGACTTCAATATGAAGAATAAAGTACTGAGTAATCTTGTTAATCTCATTCTTACCTTCTAAAGACCAGTGCAGCACTTCCAAACCATCCCACCTCTGTCTTCCTCCACATTAGTTTAAGATTCTACTAAAAGATTTTTTTTGTTTGCACCTCTCATCTCCCAGTGCCAATTACATAACAAACAAAACTGCTTGGTCCTTTCCTGAAGGGTTTGTGTAGAAGGTTTTGGTAGCAGGGTGGGGGGGGCAGTGCTACAAGGATGGCTTCTTTGAGAAGCTTCCCCAGCCAGCCAGCTGGCCAAGGCCAAGCACATCAGATGGTAGGAATGCTGCTGGGATAATCTGCTTAAGGAGAATAAAGTTATGGCACAGAAGTAAATGTTAAATGGCTATGGAAGAAAGGAGTGAGACTATCTGAGAGGAACAGCCCTGCAGACACCTGGGTCAGCGCAGGAGGGGCAGGAGGTGCCGGAGCTGCGATTCCCCTGCAGCCCATGGAGGAGCAGAGATCCACCTGCAGCCTCTGGAGGACCCCACAGCAGAGCAGGCAGATGCCCAAAAGAAGGTTGTGACTCCATGGTAAGCCCATGCTGGAGCAGGAGGGCATGCAGAGCAGGGAGAGATGAGCCCATGCTGGAGCAGCCTGCTCCTGAGGGACCACAGCTGCTGGCAGGAACCCACACTGGAGCAGTTCCAGTGTGGACTGCAGCCCATGGGGAGGACTCCTGCTGGAGGAGTTAATGGAGTGCCTCCCATGGGAGGGAGGGACAACACGCTGGAGAAGGGGAAGAACTCTTTTTCCTGAGGAGGAAGCAGAGGCAGAAACAACATGCGATGAACTGAATGATAACCCCCATACTTCATCTCCCCCAACCACTAAGAGAGAGGAGATAGAAAATCAGGAATGAAGTTAAGACCAAGGAGGGAGGAGTAGGAGGAAGGTGTTTTTGAGACTTGTTTTACTTCTTATTATCTGCTCTGAGTTTGATAAATTGGCAATAAATTCAACTAATTTCCCTGAGTTTTGCCTGTGACAGTAACTGGGGAGTGATCTCTCCCAGTCCTTATTTCAACTCATCAGCCACTTGTTACATTTTGTCTCCCTTATCCAGTTAAGAGTGGGGGTGGAGAGTGGCTTTGGTGGGTGCCTGCCTCCAGCAAAGATCAAATCTCCACAATACCATTAATTATGCTGGAAAGATCATAAAAAGAATGGGAAAGAGCAACATTTTAGCCATGGCCCAGGTAGAAGCCCTGTGATCTATTTCAGATATGCTGAGCAGAGGCACAGAAGACAAAAGAGTAAGCAGGGCAGTATCAAGTCCTATTTTTGAGGGATAACTGTAACATCATAGTACATCCTTTCATCTCCACAGATCTTGAAATGATCTTATCAGCTGAACAGACAATAGCATCCTGAATCCATATGGGCATCCAATAGGAGTAGCACTTTAGTTGTGTGTAAAAAAACCTCAAGAATAAAGGAAGCCTCACCTTAGAGCTGTTGCAAAAGCATTTTTCTGTACAGGAAAATAACACAGGCTCTTCAATGTGCTGGCAAAGAACATTCAGAACCTATCAGTACCAGTGAGCACACAGGAAGCTAAAAGGGGCCATTTTGAGAATGCCTGCACAAACCTGACAGAAAGAAAAATAACCTATTCTGAAAAATAGGACTGTATTTGTCTTTGTCTCCCACAGAAGGCACACAAAATGGAGGGCATTTAGTGTCTTTCAGGAGCGCCATCCCTCTTATCAAAAGGCTGCAAAATTGGTCAGATGAAACTTTTACCTGTTTCAGCTGGTATGTTGCCTGTGCAAGGAAGCTGGGACCAAGTCTTACACTCTAATCAGGTTCTCTTCAGTTTCTGTAAGAGACTTTTCTGACATACACAGAGGTGAAGGCATTCAAACTGCTAAAGACTGTGCAAAGCAGCAGCTTTGGACTGTCATTTGAAGGTCAGCCTCCAACACACAGTATTTATTTTTCTATTGTTAAACAACCCGAGTAGAAAGGACTTTTGCTAGAATATGTTAGTTAATTGAATCTGGAACATTAACAGGTTTTTCACGACACTCTAGTATTTTTTTCTATGAAAAGCAATGAAAAAATGGTTCTATTTAAAAGCGGTAATAGCTGTAGCCTTTGAACATATGCTTAATGAATAAATCTGTTCGGAAAAAGCCTCGTGTGTATTGGAGGGAGGTAGTATGTTTGTTCTCACTTAAAGCGTGCCATGGTGGCAATCATCAGCAGCAAATGGCATCTATTGTTGGGACTAAAAAAAAATTTCATTTGGCCATTTACTTTCAGGTGAAATTGTTCTTTTAAATAACACATTCTTTTAGCTAAACAGCTGAGTTGAAAATAAAGCAATAGCAGATCCATGTCATTAAGGTCACTTTTAAAACTCTTTGGTAGGTTCAAAGAACTACAACATGGTAATATCCAGGCAGCTTGCTGCCACAGCATGGGGTGTAGCACACAGAAAGCCTACAGCTCACAGGGAAGAGGCATTCATGGGGAGAACAACCTAACAACCCAGTGCTACCACATACTGCAGTGGTGGGTGCAATCCCAAGGTTGAAATTATATAGGATACAGAAAATCAGGGGACCTGAGCAGAATAGACTCTGTAAAGCTTAAATGACAACCAAATATCTGTGATGAAAAACACACGAGAAGAAACTCAACCTACTGCGTTGCCATTTGCATGAGCAGGTGGATGAATTTAATAAGCTGGTAGATTTGTTTGTGAAATTCAAATGCCAATTCCATACACTGGGAAGTGTGAAAAACATCCACAGTCAAGCCAGAGCTGGCTGGGTATTTTTAAAGGAAGCTTGACAGATGTTGTGAAAATGTACTGCAGAAGAGTCAAACCTGTCAGTATTTACTCAACTCTTCTGTTGAAGTCCTCCATGTTCCTCTCATGCCTGAATCTCTCCTTTCTCCACTTAAACTGAGAGTTTAAGCTCCTCAGTTCCACTCTGCATGTTCCAAAGGAAGCTTCACAGAGGCTGACTCCCTTTCCTGTTCTACTTTTCAATAACATGCTTGACTATGACTCCCTTTTTGCAACACAGCCAGATCTCAGTTGGAAGGTTCATTTTGTGGTGAAAGAGCCATGGGGAACTCCCAAGCTGCATTCAACCAAGTCTCCTGGTGCAATACACTGCAGTGGGAAATCTAACAAATCTAATAGGCGAGACCATATCATGACCACCTCTTCTTTGACAGCTCTTCTCAGCTACCAGGGTTGGGAGACTGCTTCAGCCAAGCATGAGCCAATGACTGCTCTCCATCAGGGGTTTTAACTTCTCAGTACTTGCAGTCCCTCCTCTCTCCTTTTAGAGTTTTTCTTGTGAAGATACAGAGAAGGCCTAGATCTTAACAAAGATCAGAGACCATGTGTAGGTGGAAAGAGATAAGATTTACAAACACAGCAAGTCTTAGGTTCCCAAGATTTCTTTTCCAAGACAGAACAGTGATACAATGAAGAAAACATTCCACCATTAAAACCTCTAATTCTTGAGGCTGGCACTTCACAGCTGCTCACCTCTTAATGCTATCCTTACTGAAGTACTTTGTCCATTGAGGCTTCTTGCACTTCCCCATGGTGATGTCACCAGCAGGCATAAGGAAGCATGAAACCTCAGTCATCAAACTAGTAAGGTAGAGGCCAAGAAACCATGATTTCCAGAAACAATAGAAGTTTGAGATATGGTGACAACATTAGATTTCCAAAGGGTGTCAAACTTATCTTCTGTGACAGTCCCTGTTGCTGAAGAATAAGCTTAAAAAATGGGTTTATAAAATGGTTGCATATGGACCATGTGATGTGTCAGCAAAGTTCTGTTCTCAAAAATGACTAATTGTTTTACCAGGCTGTTTTTCAGCTTATTTCAGCTGTGATATTAGTTTGTCCATTAATTAATCAGTTATCCACCAAACCAGTGCCCATGAGGCATGCATATAATATAGTATGTAACAACGTGTATAAAATACTGCACTGTTTTGGATGCCACATCCCTGAAGCAGGGATACTCTTCAGTATTTTTGACTTAAAAATGTATGTTCTATGGCATTAAACTTGGTCCTACAAAAAGACTAGACAATGGACTTGCAACAATAAGCAGAAAAAGGAGAAGATAAAACACAGATGGCAAAAGAAGGTGTATGTTTGGGATTAATGGAAGAGAGAATATCTGATAAGAGACGAAAGAAGGAAAATAAATACAAGGCCATAGAAGAGAAGCCCACAGGAGGAGGAGGAGTGTGAAAAGCCTGACAGAAGGACTGAGTGGAGACTAAAAACAGCATCTGGCAGTAGCTCAAATCAAACAAGGTAGCATATGCAAGAAGTACAGCATACGAAAAACTTCCTTCCTCTTGGGTATTAAATAACCTCAGAATTAGGATAGAGAGTCTTCCCTCCCTCTCCTCTGAAATATCTTGCTCTAAACTCTGAAACAGGAAAAAAAAAAAAAGGATTAAACTTTTTGGTGATTGCCATTTCCCAATTAAAACTGTGAGCTCCTAAAATTTTCAGACATAAAGCCGCAGAAATCAGGCATGGATTTTGATTCATTTTTCTAGTGGGAAGCATGATAGTGGGTTTCTCATGCCTAACAGACTTAGGGCATCAAGAGGCCAGATTTTTGAAAGGCCTAGGAAATTTTTCAAGAGCTCCAATGCCCCTAAGACAGGGCCCTAGTTCTGCTGAAACAATAATTGTTCCTCAAAAGATAGGCCTAAGTTTCATTTTCAAAAGCAGCTTAAAAATATGGATTATGCTTCACACTGACAGTGAGAGAACACCACACAGTTGTTTTTGAAACTGAGACTGACATGGTTTTCAAACTGCTGCCTACCACGTGCTTTTGCTTTCTTTAATTGTGCCTGTGAATACAGCACACAAATGTGTCTGCTGTCACTCACAATTAAGAAAATACAGGTACAGTTGTGAGAACATCAAATACTACAAACTGGGCAGTGTGAGGACAGCCCAGTATTCCAAATCTTACACTGCAAATGATGTTTATGATATTTACACCTGCACAAAAGCTGAGAAAGTCCCACATGGGGAAGAGTTACAGTGCTGGCCAGGGGCTAACAGAACTTCAGTTCCGTCAGCTCTCACAGGGGTGGAACATGGCCTTACAGGTAGACATGCCAAGGCAAGCAAGGCAACTTCAGGGAATGCTCCCCCATGCCTCACCTCTTTTCTGTCAGGATGCACAGGCTGCCACATCTACATCTGACTGCACAGCAGGAACAAACTACAACCACAGTCCCTCACCCCATGACCATCTGGAGCAGGGCTGTAACTGGAGTTTGCTGTTGCTCTCCTCAGGTCCATATGCCCATATTTCCTTCACCAGAACACAGGAAGGCAAAAACAAAAAGTTGGTGCCACCCAGACCTCACTCTAACAAAGCGTACCTGGCCAAATTTACATTCTGTGACAGTCTCCATTGTCAAAGAACAAGCTTAAAAGGTAGGGCCTATGCACAGAGGCGTGAGCAACTGTCCTAATACGAATGATGAAAGGAGGATTGGCAGAACAGCCCTGAATAATCCCTGGAGAGGAGTGACAGCCCAGAGATAATATTTTGCTGCCTGTGTAGCAGTGGAGGCACAGTAGAATGTACTTTAACCTTGGATTTAGGATGCCAATCTCCATGGGGACTGACAGAAACTGTTTTTAAAACCCCAGACTGTGATCTACCTTTGAAATACAGCTGCCTGCCTGCTAGAGGTCCAGGATCTTATAATATTAAGTACGCCCCAATGTTTTGTCAGTATGTGCTCATCATTCTCTGTACATCATTAAACTTTTCAAATTATATTCTTGTATTAAGGTTTGAGGAGTGAAACCCAGGAACATACCAGCAAATGATTCTGTTGTGTTTTCATGCAGTATGCCTGAAAGGTATCAAAAAATTACAGCTTTCACTGGAACTTCTTCACAAAAGCAAATAATCAGTTCCCTTAAATGCTGTATGAAGTCCCAGTATGAATAACAAAGTAATACCCTGTATATTCAACAAAAAGATATGCTTGATGTTGTGACTGTTGTGCTAGGCTAATGGAGCTGGCAAAGGAGTAAACATACACCAGGGAACACCATCAACAGGGTCAAGCCTTTAAATTACAAATGCCAGTTTACCAATTGCCTTTACTTAATGTGAAGCAAGATAATTTTATATAGAGCATAGAAGGAGAATGAAGAGCATCAAGTCAACTCACCACCTGTCTAGCTTGAGAAAGGATCAAGTGTAAAAAGGATTAACAGAAAAAATTCCCCAAAACCCAAGAACTTATCCAGCCCTTAATAAAGATATGACAAGACTGAAAGAAACTGTATTAAAACTGTTCTAAATCAATAGAACTATCTAAATCAATAGGACCATAGAACTAAAACTGGTACATGATAATTTACCAAACAGATGCTTGTCAAAAAGAATGGACTGATTTTCAATTTAACTCTTGATTGAAATCAGAGTCCCTGACCTGTAGATAGTGTACCTTAGCACTGCAACTGCCTCATCCTCATCATCTCTCTGATTCTGAAATGCCATTAAGAGATGAACTGAGATTTTTATTGGTTTAATTTTCTCCAGTGTTTTGTGTACACACTACAGAACCTGCTTTAATAAAGATTTGACTGAAAGGCTTCAAATTCAAACTGTCAACCCAAGTGCACACTCCTTCAGAAATAGCATGTTAATTTTGCTCATCCCCACAGACTCATGTGACCTCTTTCATCTGTATCCTCTTTCCCACCCGCACAAGAGCAGCTCGTGGCTCTGTCATGCAGCTACAGCAAAACTTTTCAAGCCTCCAGAAACACCATCCAGTTTCATTTCACTCACTCTGTTTTTTGCTTCATGCACTGTGGTGGACATGAGACAGTTCAGTGAAATAAGTAGACTTATGATTACTTAGAATGACCATTTTCCAATCGAGTCTCTATTTTTATGGCTTCACCGTCTGTATTAACTGGCTGGCATAAACATATTCTAACAGTTTCCAAAGAAATCTTTCAGAACTTTAATTTGCCCTCCAACCTACCCTAATCAAGCCATGCCTTACAAGTTTCTCATTAGCTCCTATGCCCTGCAATTAAAGCAGTATTTTCTTTGTATGAATGTAATTGATTGCTCAACTTAAGCACTACAACATTGAAGTGACCTTTGGCCACATTCTGCATTGTATTTTATGCAATACTGAAGTATATTATTGTGCTTCTGACAGCTGAACTTCTTTTTAGCCTTTTCTTTGCCAAATTTGAAACAAGGGCCAATCTACAGTCCTATGACAATGCCTGGAGAATGATTTCTACTTCAAACATTCATTGGAGCACCTTCCATCAGATTAAAGACATGGATTTAAATTTTATACACCTGAGCCTTTGCTGAAATTAGCATCACTGATACTTTCTAAGTGCCTTTGCCTCTAGTGACAAAAGCAGTCTGCTCAGCCACCTCAGACTGAGGCCTTTCCAGGGTACTTTTCATCAAGCACACATGCCAGGGGTAGCCTCCAGACACAGAATTCCTCCCATGGTGGTTTAGCAATGCTTCCATGCTGGCTCTACCAAGTTAACATGAAAGGAAGTGCATGACCTTCAACTCACATTCAGTTGTGAAGTTTCAGCACAGTTTCTTTGCTGGAACTATTCCACTTTGATGTCACATGTTAAATGATTGTCGATCTTTTCTTTCTCCCCTCCCACACCAGGTTTTTCCAGGCTAAGCTTTTCTGCAAGGCAGAACTACCCACGCCTTATTCTGCAACAAAAACAAAACTGCTTGAAAAACTTCCCTTTGTATTGCCCACATATAAAGTGTAAGCCAGTAATCACTGCTGGATTAAAGATCTTTTCTACGAACAATCCGCAGGCTCAGTGCACAAACGCTGCGTATTTTGGCCTCAAGATGAGAGAAGGGCAGTGTCAAAGCCTAAGCAAAGACCCAGGGGGAAGAAGTGAAGACCTTTATAAACCAGGAGGGGAAAAAGTAATAATTAATAAAGAAATAAATAGTGTTATTCTATCAGAACCATTTACACATTTCCCCCCCAAAAGCAGTCATATTGGTGGATGGGAAATAGAAAGCAAAACATGAAAGAGGCTCTGAACATATTCAGCAGCCCTAAGAATTATATGCTAGATTTATAGCACATAATTTTTTATCTATCCAGCTAAAAACAGGGGGTGTGGTTTCTCTGTTGGTGGATTGAAAAAAATTACCTTAAACTCCATACTTTTAACTACATTTTACTACAAATTTCAGTATGGGGATAAATTTGATAAGGACAGTGAAGTAATCTCTGAATTCACTGTTTTATATAGCAGCAGAATGGTACTCATGTCTTGCTTTGAAATTAATATAGTCTATAAGTGTCATGTAACAAATTATCATGCTTTTACTTATGCCAAACTATCAAGAATAAGTGCTTTGAGGCAAAATGTGTATTTGTCATTTATCGTATGTTTGTACATGTCCTAACACAATGAGACTTGCAATTATTTTGCACAATTACCCACCATCTCAATAAAAAACCCACCATCTCATTGATGTTTCATGGCCTTGGTTTAACCCTGGCCTCAAATGATCTGGACAAGTTTGTAAAAAAACACCAAAATGTGTAACACTAACATGACTCTCTGAGCTTACAGAAAAGATAACACCTCCTTTCTGCCATCAGAGCAGCAGGCATTGATTTTCAATTGTCCAAATCTGACCCCTTATATCTAATTTGTAAAGAAGATAGGAATGCCCAGGAAAAATACCTTTTAAGTTACCTGAAGTTTTTCAGGATTCTTGCATAAATAAGATTACAGCTCAAAGTTTTTTTTTAGCAGTAAGTTATACATAAAGAACTCATTCCCCCACAGCCTATTTGCATAGAGCACATGCTTTTGCCCTCCGGTTTTCAGCATCCTCTTTCCACAAGCTGGGTCTTCATTGCAGTGGAGAGTTGATACCAAGGGCTCACCCATGTCAGATGCACTGGCTCCTCCAGCATAAAAACAACCAGAAACTGCAACAGTCTGCAGGGAGGTACCAAAGGCCAGTCCAGGGGCAGCATTAACTGCAACCAGTAAATAAATCGGGTAACCAACCAATAAAACCAAAAAAGGTTTATCTACACTGGATGCAGGATTCAAAGCCCTAGTTGCTCTAAGAGCCCTCACTATGGAGACAGGAAACACTTTCCTGTAAGAGACAGAACATGTTTAGAAACAAGTCCAGAATGGCTCAAAAACACCCACTTCCTTGATGATTAAACAAAACTAATTTATTTACAGTTTACCATGAACCAATTATACAGAAAGAAGAAAAAATGCTTGAAAGAACTATGGACTGGACTTAAAAGGACTTCCTAAGGAGCTTGTAAGAGACAAAGGCTCAATCCCTTAAGTTACCTTAGAATTCCAATCTAGAAAGAATTGCATAGACATCAAGTAGGCAGTGGAGGTAAAACAGACTCTGAATGATGTGAGAACCACAGCTAGGTTAAAATATATACTCCACCATGAAAAGATCTAGCAAAAACTACCTGCCATGCTAACTGGGCTTTGCAAAGCATTTAAAACCTGAAAATTAGGATAAATTCTGAAGGACTGTATGGCAGTGTTTTTCATCTGTACTGAAGTGACAGCATGGTAACTCTCATCTTACTTGTCTTACTTACCATCTGACTTGCACTCAGTCCTTTCAGTCACATAGTAACTGGGTTCCAATGCCTGCTCCAGGACAGATGGTCCTCTGGGATTATCATTTACGTCCTTCATGCACTAAAATCCTGAAAAATAAAGGAAAAATCTAAGCTTTAACATTATCATATATATAAGAACCATTCGGGGCTCTTACACACAAATCTTCTTGACAATAAATTCTAAAAGACCGTGACGAGCTGCTCATCCATAAAGAAAGAGTCAACCCACTAATGTGTGGGGTGAGGTGAAACATGGAAAGGAGATCAAGTATATTGACATATTATCATCGATGAACATACTTTTGCTTAATGCCTGCATAAAGGAACTGCAATCTACCAGAACCAAAGGGTATGTACCATAAAATGTTTTAATATTTAAGGAAAAGGAGGCAATCCATAATCTAAGCTCCCTTAGGAGCCATCTGCACCATAAGAAAAAAGCCTTCAGCTGAAATCATAACTCCCCATTTCACTAAAATCTCCAAGAGGGCTTAAAGGTCTGAATACAAGACAAAAGCCCTTTTTTTGGGAAGGACTGTTGAATGTGTCATACCTATCACACAGAGGAGCTAACTGAACACAAAATGTGGGAAGAGTCCATCATAACCTCAGAGACCACGTGCCCAACATGCCATAAAAGTATGACAAAAACATGGGCAAAGAGGGTCATGTGGGCAGGTGGAAAGAAATTTACCCCTAACAAACTGCAAGGACTTTTTCCTCCTTCACACATTCAGCTGAAGGAGAGGCCACAGATGCCTTTTTTGTCCAGATGATAAAGTGCTCTGCCTTCAAAGCTTATGTGATTTGTCATCTAATTCTAAAGGACTTTGCACTGTGAACATCAGGCCAGTTCATTCAGTCTCTTCCAAAGTCCACAGAGACAAACAGAACTCTTTATATTGATGCCAGTACAATGTGCCTCACAAACCCAATCAAGAAATCTCCTAAGAACATAAGTTTAAAGAGCTAAATTGTGAAAGTGTCCTCTCCTACAGAGGTACTGTTGAAATCCTTTCACTAGAAAATGATCTTTCTAGTTCTGAACAGGCTAATAAATCCAAGATTACTTAGATATGCAGACTTTATCTCTGCCACTGGGACACAAGGTGCTCACTGCATATAGAGCAGCACAGTTGTATGTTAAAGTACACTTAAAAGTAAGTCACATCCTTAGAAGACACCAGTATACAAGAAGACAGCATCTAGGTAAAAGCAAAAAAGCAGAGTAATGTGTGAAGCACTTCTTAAAAAATCTCCTAATGCAATATAGCACATCTTAGCACTAAGCTATCCTCTGCTACCCTGGACAGGGATTACTAAGGGATGAAACTGGCTATAAAGGCCTGCATACATGCTGTCTCTTTCACTTGTAATAATACAAACACAGTATGCAAGTCCAAGAATAAGAATTACTGTCTGTGTACCAGTGTGCCTCTAAACATAATCCAAAAGTTATTCCTAAAAGCAGAAAATAATAAGAATACATCATACAGATGGTATTTATACTTTTATAGCCACTTAGAAACACCTCTCCTTCCTTCCCAGGAAAATATGACAACCGATTATTTCCAGCTAGATGTTTTTGTTAAGTTAGTTTTCTAATGCAATTTCTTCTGTCCAAGCTCAAACCAGAAAAGATGTGTGGCAGGCGAGTCCCAAAGTCAACTTTCTTTTACAGAGAAAGTGCTACTAAAAACAACTTTAAAGTCCCATGAAAAGATGGTGTGGACAGTTCTGAGTTTACCACCAGCACCCCTACTGCCTTTCAAACTTGTCAATGACATCATTTCCAGTTGTGTGCAACAACTCCTGAGAAACAGGCTTTGCAATGCTCTCATGTCCCTCCAGCAGAACTGCCATGAGGTGCAGAACCAAGGAGTAACTGGATTTTGCAAGGGACTTTATGTCTTTTGGCTCACTATTGAAGGCCAAATTACATCCCTAGACTGCACCTTATTAGTGATCTAATAAAGGATGTTGTACCTTTCTACACAGCACTTCTTGTCTTGACACAAAGGGCTTTGGTATCTGAACAGGCTGCCCCAGCGAGCAAAAGTTATCACTTGCGCTAAGTAGAAATGTAATTAACTCTGCATGCCCTCAGTCCAATGCAAGCAGAAGACAAGAGCTAAGATTCAAGCCAGAAGTGGTTTGTGCTTTTGAAAAGGTAGAGTCAGAATGTTTGCATTTAGTTACTGTGGTTACACAAGGTGACCCAACCACAAGCAGCTTTTAGCATAGAGCTTTTACAATGACAGTAGCCCCAAATGCTTTCTTTGACCTCCCTTAGCGCCTGCAGTTCACCACAATATTTAAATACTGGTATATAACTGTTCTCTTTGCACGCTGTGTACAAAGAACTTGGTATCATAACATTTCCAGAGAGGCCCAACAAATAAAGAAGTAATGCTGAAGCTCTATACTCTTCTATAAAGAGAGAGTTGCCTCTTCCTAAACCATATTCTACTGTTGTATTCTGCATTCAGTGCAGGTGCCTTGCCACACTCCACACTTAATTCTTATTAATATTATAAATTATTAATAATAACTTATACTACCTCCAAACTCAAGTATTCCTCCTCTACTTCCTCTTTCCCCATCATTTAATTTAGAGACAGGTGTAGTTTTACACTGGTGAAAGAAATACCCATCTATTGCCTAATATGTCCTGTATTTCTGTCTCTCCAACAGCACATGAATGATCAAAGGAAAACACCACTAAAGCAAGGCAGGAGTCACTCCTGCCTCTGAAATAGATAAAGGCTTATTTCCAATTAACTTACACATAGCAGTTATTATCAGTGCAAAACTGATGTGAAAACAATGCTGAGATCTGACAGCACTTTATACCTACTATACACTGATGTAGAAGACATCATTCCATCTGCCCTTGACTACAAGGAAAACCTTCAAGCCAAGTACTTTCACAGAAAGCAACTCACATTTAACAATAAAGGCAATACAACTGCATGATCTTCCTTTTGAAACTCTGGTGTGTCCTTTGTTATTCTGACACAAGCAGCTACAACCAGCCACAGGAGCACTCACTCATGTGCAAAAGTGCCAGCAAAATCAGGCTCCAAGTCAAGAGAAGATTTAGGCACCTGATTTTGAGCTGGGTGAAACCCCTAGAGGATGTGTCATAGAGGACTGAGAAGCAATTGCAAATTCCTGATAGCAAATACCCAGAAGCACATTCAGACTACATGGAACCAAGAATGACTTTAGCTTGTGCTATGAATGAGGAAAATCCCAAGTTTTTAAGCTACCAAATTCATTCTTGCTGAAAACAATGACATGATCTCCCCAAGTGCAAGTAAAAATTTTACACACAAATATCTGTATATGTATCCTGGCACTGAGAGTAACAAAGCAGGTTAAATTGCAGGAGCATCATCACAGAACAGTAATGCAATTGCAGAGGATGGAATACATAATGATAAAATGGTTTATTGCTATTGCTCATTTTTTCCCTCTTTGGAAAGGATATAGCACCTATTCCAAAAGACACATCATTCAGACAATCCATAGCAATGTTGTAAAATATTCCTTCACTTAATCTACAACCCCCAGACAAGACTATTTGCCCAAAATGAGACTACATGGAGACACACACTCTCCTTTTGTCCTTACATTACCTTTTCTCCCTCTTGAGAATGGACTAACCAGAAGACAGGGCTAAGACTCTTGGGGCAGAGGAACAGAAAAACGTTATTAAAATGAAGTGTGCACATAAGCGGTTTCTGTCTTGGGATCTGAAGACCAAGTTAATTAACCACCTGGGTGGAAAGCACAGCTTATATAATGTAGACTATCTGAGGACTGCTGTTGCCATCTTATTGCAGGGGTTCCATACTGTTGTCTCCTTATCACAAAAGTTTCATACCTTCTGAGTGCTTCTCGTGGGCAGCTCCTCAGAGCACTGACTCTTTCTTCTTCACAAAGCAGCCACTGACCCCAGTTCCCTTCTCACCCAGCCACCCCGCTCTTTTATAACACTCTTCTTCTCATGGGTTACAGCTGTGGCCTGTTAAAGTCAGGTCTGCTCCTAATCTTGGCTAATTGGCCCAGCTGCAACTCCTTAGGGGTAAGATGACTTCCTATACTATCTTTATTTTCTTATATTCTATGCCCCTACAGACTGCCATCCCAGTCATTTCACACAACCCCTTCTAACTGCTAGTCCACATAAGAGCAATTTTTACTGGCAAAACCAACATAAGAGGGATGAGGAATCAGGATATCAACTTAGAGATCAAGAAAGAAGAAGCAGGCATTTAAAATGGAGTAAAAAGAGACCAACCCATATTACACAGGCTACTGAATAGCTCTGTAAGAGAAATAGGGCTTTGTTCCTTCTTAAACTCAAAAATTAGTTTGTCATCAGACTCAGTGCTAAATAGATACTGACAGATTCTTCCACTGTCAATGAAATCATGTCCTGGAAAACCTCTGAGGACTTCAGCTCTTCTCCACCTGTGCTCTGTAAGTCTGCTTTCCACAATACTGTGTCCTCATGAGATGCCAGTAAAAAGCATGATAAACTTTAAGAAAGTCTAACTCTGGGAATGAGAGAGATTCGTTCATTGAACACTGGATCATCACCGGTTGTGAGGCCACAACTTTGTATCTCCGTGATTTGAGAGTCTGTCTTTGGCTTCCTGTTTCTCCACTTTTTTCAGATTCAGTACAAGAGACTGCCCACCATTCTGTGGTTGTAGAGCTCTTAGCTCAGAGGGTCCTTAATTTTTCTTGAGTAATTTGTATGAGTCCACTATCCAAACCATCAACACTTGAGGTTCACTTTGTGTTGCATTTAGCATGACCTAACCTTTCACTGCTGCAGAAAGAGAGAGGTTTGTTTCACCCTGTTCAGTTTCCTCTACTGCATCCTGTCCCCCTGTCTTAGTTATCCATGCAGAAACAAGGCTGCTTCAGCTTGCAGAGCTGACAGAAAATGAATTAATTGTGTGGAGTGTGGATTAGCCATCACTGGGGGAAAGAAAGGGGGACCCTTTTCAGAGGAAGCTCACTGCTAGATTAAATACTGAGGTGAACTGCACTCTGCTCACAGGACTTCCCTGGGGGCTCAGCTCATTGTACATCCACATGTACATTGTAGAACTAAGGCTAAGCAAGTATCAAATGAAATTCAACTCCTTTGTTACAGCATAATGATTTTTGTGAACACCTCCCACCAATTTTACCCAAAAAAGAGTGATCAAAATGCAATCAGGGCAAAAGTATTAATAAAAAATTAAATAGGAACCCAAACATTAAATACAAAGCTTTAAAACATTTTCCCACTGGAAAGGAAAAAAAAATTCTCACTTTCTTTAAAAAGCTATTTTCTAGCCACTAAATAAAGGTAAACTCAGAAAATTACACATGATATGCACAGCCATCCTAGAGAGCATTTATAGCAGTTACTTGAAATTCTGATGTCACTCACAACAGATACATCAGCTGGTCTTTCTAAAAACTTGATCATATATTAAAAGCTATGACCAATATTGTTTTCTGTGCACAGAGATAAACATCCTGCTCAAAGATCTGAACTCCTATTTAAAAACAAAACCAAACATTAAGAATAAAAAGCACCCGGTGTGGTTCTGAGACACATATGTGGCTGCATTGCATATTCCCTGCCTACACTGGCAGTGTGGGAGCTGTTAGTCATCTAATGCGCAGATCTGCTTGGCACCATGCCTTCCCTCTGGCACGCAGGCAGGGAAGATGATCACCCATTTGTTGTATCCTGACATCTCCACTGCAGGTTCATCAGGCAGTGTGACCAGGCCCTCCCAGTTCAAGCGCAAGCTGCTGGGAGGCAAACCAGTTCAGAGTGAAGCCCAAGGACTGGGGGGTTCTTAAGCATATTTGTAAAAGAAAAGGCAACTTTTAAATTTATACTGTTTAGACATATTCCCTGTTGGGACCTTACAACATGTTTATTTAAGAATAAGGACTTATTATTGAATAGAGGCTTAATTTAGTTTTGCTTTCAGCCCTGGCACAGATCCTTTCACAATTTTCAAGGGCATGAGAGGTTCTCAAGCTGGTTTGCTTTAACTGCGCTGCTCTGCCTCTGATCTGGAGGGTCCTGGAACAAAACCTAAATTTAGTTTTCAAGTAAGGCTGTCATAAAACTTCATTGCCCAGACTACAACAGGATCAGACACCCCATCCTTTTGGGATACCAATTTCATTTGAGCCATACAAAATACATACAAGAAAGGTGTGCTTTTTTAGTGTCATGTTGATGGTGAAATACAAAGAGTAAGGGTGCCTCAATGTTGTCAGACTTTGAAGGAATAGCTCTGGCCATTTCCCTCCCAATGTCCTTGAATACTGCAAACTGGTATTTTACCATGAGATACTTCACGTTATAACCTCCTTTGCATAGAGTTAACAAAGCACCAAAGCACCTGCTTTCTGACATGCAAAGGAAGAAGTGTTTTGGGCGCAGGTATCTCATGCCAGCGCTTGGATACCTCAGTGCTGAAACCACTTCACACTGACTACTGCACTTACATCAAGGACAAGTCTCACATTGCTCCACTCCACTGTAGAAACGGGCAAGGCCAGCCTTAAGGGTAACCTGGGACTACCCTGCAGGATCTCTCTAAACCCCTTGCTTATTCTAGCTGCCTTCAGCAATATGGGCTGCTGTGTCCCCACTGGTTTTGACCAAAATGTGCACAAGTTTATATTCCTGAGGTCTGCAGTGTTCTGCAGTTACTTCCTTGGTGTAATGTCTGCTGACTGTGCTCAGCGTTCATATCTTGCTGAAGGGAACAGCTTTTGACAAGCAGGAGTTCGGCACAGGTAAGATCTGGTCTGATCTAGTGGAGCTCTGTCTTTAAATTTGATGACAGTAAGAAGAAATATGTGGGAAGCATCCACAATAATCAACCATCTCAAGTTAATTAGCAATTAATTTAGTGAGCTACTAAAGTCTAGTGAAGATGAATCCTGGGAGATTCTGGTCACAGTTTCCCTGATGTAAATCTAGATTAACTCCTAGAGAGAACATCAATCTCCATGACAGTTACTTCAGATTTACACCCAGCTATTCTGAATTTGTGCACTTGTTTTCACAGCCGTGTGGGAGATCTGTCTCAACACAAATCAGCTCTGCTCTCATGCAGATTCTGCAAGATACACAGAGTTACAGTTCTGTAAAAACCCAGCTTCGGTGAAAAGGGGAAATTAAATTCTGCACTGATGAAATCCAAGCCTCCCACATAACAAACAAAAACTCTCCTACAGAGCCTGCCACTACAAGTGGTCACAATAGCTCCCTTAGTTCTCAGTCTTCATGCAGTAAGGAAAATTCCCACACTGGATTTCACGAAGCACAACAGCAAGCATCAAAATTACTACATCCCTCTGCCTAGGACTCTTGAGAGTATTAAGAATACCAGATCTACAGAGTCAATTTTAAGTCCAGTCTTACAACCCCGGCAAAATCCCCACAATCATTCAAGGTCATCTTCCTAAGAGGCTACAGAGAGAGCAAACACCTTCTGGCCATTAGCACTGACACTTGTGATGCAGTCTGCAGCTGCATCAGAGAAATTTGATATGGAAACAGGAGATACTGTCCAGCCACATGGCCTGTCACCCTTTTACCATTTCTACTCAGTACTGCATCCACCTCTCTGCACAGCCACAGCTTTCCCCTTTCTTTATCCATAAGTTAACCACTGATGCAATGCCACTTCCCACCCACATGAATCTCAATCTCAGTGGTGCAGCCCTGGTCATGAAATTCTGAGCTGATTCAGAGAAGGTATATGCCTGCCTGTGTGCTTCCTGCTGAGCCAGAGTAGAGGTCACAAAAGTAACAAAGAGCAGAGTGACTGGAAAGTATTTTACAAGAAACAAGCTAAAAACAAAATGGTAATGTTAATTTTTAAGGAGGGGTTGATTTTATAAAAGATGATATTTTCTCTAAGCAGTTCAACACAAAATAATTTCTTCTACACAGGCTACTTTGGGTCTTACAGCTAGAGCTCCCCAAAAGTATGCAACATTTATGACTTTGTCTACAGACACAAGTTAGGTCACAGTATAAAAGGATGAGTATTAAACAATAACTATTACAGAATGACTATGCCCACACATGAAGTTATTTAGAAAGTTATTGCACAAAAATGTTGTATGGACATTGTGTAAGTACTGCAGAATATTGTAGCATTCCACAATAAACACAATTCAACATTTTAATGTGATGAAGCAAAATAATCTCCCCTCCAGATGTACCAGGAACTAAGTAAATCCCACTGCACCCTACAGTTCTTACCTCAACCCCCATAAAATTAGTGGAAAGAAATAAAGCTAGAATTACACACAATCTCAGGTGCCTTTTCTGAACTTAACTGAGCTTCACCAACAGGTGAGATAGGAATGCAACTGGTTACTGATGGCTGGTCATAAAGATCTTGCCTAATTTCTAGAAGAGTAAGCGGACTCAAAGAAAATTTTCTTTGTACTATTTCTCAAAGATTGCACCAGCTGACTCATCCTCCTGCCTAAAGTACAACATGAAAGTAAAGCAAAGCAAAACAGAACATCTCAAATTATCAGAACCAAAATTGCTTTCTATAGTAGCAGGAGATAGACTAAAAACAAAATTGGATGCCAATTCACAAACTGCCATTAAATTCCAGGAAGCCAATCCACCAAGGAACATACTGCACCCTAGAGAGTCCTTAATGAATAGTGACACATTTGCAATAGGCTAGTTAAGGTTTTGCCGGCATTTAAGTTTCAAATCCCTCATATGTTAGCAAAAGAAACCAGGAACTTACTGAAAAATTATATACACGGTTCCAGGCCAGGAAGAGAGTCTCTGGGAGGGAGGGGGGGGGGGGGGCGGGGGGGGAAGTGTTAGTACCACTGTAGATTGGATTTTAATTCTAAAAATAAAAAATAAATTAAAATAAAATTAAAAAAAGAGGAGAAGCTTTGAACAATTACAAGTTTCAAAGGCAGAAAACATTTTTGCAGGCCTTTAAGGCTGAATCCTGCAGGTAGTAAGTGCCCCTGAGTCTAATCTCAGTGGGACACAAGTTGCAAGCATCCCCCCAAAGAATGAGGGATCCCCACTATCTGAGGACACATTCACATGCATGAGTCTCAAAGCATGAAGCTGTTTCTGTGGTCTGAATCACTGTCCATCTATACTTCCTCTGTTATTCTTGCATTAAAGAGCTTGATCTTTCTTCCATCACAGGGTCGATGATGTTTACAGTGCAGGGCCCAGAAGACAAGCACTATAAACTTGCAAACATGATGAAATATACAGTACATATAAGAGCTTTACACACTGAATATAATTTGCATTAGATGGAGCATTACTCTCCCTTTGAAGTTTATATGAACAGAATTTCATGCTATCTTGGCTTTGTTTTTTTTAACTAGAAGCTATCTAGCATCTAATTTAGAGCCCCCACAGTTTCCAGCCCCATCAGCTGGAACAGACTGCTTCTGACTTCCAGTTCTTGGAAATGGATTGCAATAGTGCAGAGAGGAAGCAGCATTAGACATTGTTAAGAGAATGGACAGGGCAGGCAGAGGCACTTCATGACCACCCACATCTGCATTAAATCATCTCAGTACTCAAGTAAGGCCAGGAGAGTTAAAAGTAAGGATGGTAAGCTCAAAGTAAAGCCACTAAGTGCTTTCAGTACCAAATGGAGGTCCATCAGCTGACTGCCTCCATTCTTCACTGTCCTAAGTGCCTCCTGTATCCTTCAATACTTCTGGTACCTTCACAGCTGCGCATGTGTACCCAAGAACTGCCCACAGAGTGCCTTCAGGCCTCAGCTGCAGCCAGGCCTGTCCCACTCGTGAGCCTCAGCCCTTCCAGTGGGACATACAAGGATTGCCATTCTATCCTGGCCCATGCATTGTGGCTGTGTAACAGGTGACAACAAACAGGTATGGAGTCTCCAGGGCCATGCCACAGCCTCCCCTGCTTGTTTATTGCAGCCCAGCACTGATTACTGCCCCTTTGAAGCAGCTACCCATTGTCATCTTATTGCAGGGGTTCCATACTGTTGTTTCCTTATCACAAAAGTTTCATACCTTCCTGGTGTTCCTCATGGGCAGCTCCTCAGAGCACTGACTCTTTCTTCTTCACAAAGCAGCCAACTGACTCCAGTTCCCTTCTCACCCAGCCACCCCACTCTTTTATAACACTCTTCTTCTCATTGGTTACAGCTGTGGCCTGTTAAAGTCAGGTCTGCTCCTAATCTTTGCTAACTGGCCCAGCTGCAACTCCTTAGGGGTAAGATTACTTTCTACATCATCTTTATTTTCTTATAGTCTATCCCCCTACACCTACCCATTCTAAAAAGTCACAAGTTTCTCAGAGTCCAGGCTGTGCCTCAGAAGGCAGAGGCTGTCTGCTGTGTCTTTCTAAGAAAGGAAGCCGAGTACAACTCAGTTCCTTGGCCAGGACTCAGGAGCTCCCCACCCTGTCTGATATAAGACTTCCCACAGTAGGCCACTATTGTCTTAATTTTACTTGATTTTGTTAAGTATTTGGACATTGAGCCATACATACATATACCTGAAACATGACCACCTTTAACATATCCAAGTATGAAAAACTTATCCATTCACAACATTGGGACCCTATAAGTCAACAATCAACACTCATCCTGACTAGCAATTACTGAGGAGAAATCAATGTAACTCAGAACCTTGTCTTTCACACACTATTGTCTCCCCAGCATAAACCATCAGGCAAGAGCCTGACCTTCTTACATAAACCCCTTTTCTACAAAAAGGTGGAATTTAGTAGCAGGGTAAATAAATCTTAAAAGTATTCAGAGAGCAGACAATTCTCTAAAAAGAACAGTTTTCTTGTTTTCATTATTATACCAAATGGCATCTTCCTGTTTGCTAAACAACTGCCTTCTCAGGTTAGACTGACCCAGTGATCTTGGGGTGCCACACAATCTCTGCAGGAAGCAGAACTGCTTATCCCAAAAGGATGAATGCACTATCTCAAACCATCAGGGTTATCACTACTGTATCCATTTAGCCTATTGCTGCCACAGCCTTAAAAATTAATGAGTTCTCCAGGGAATAGACAGGCATAATGCTCAAAGCAAATGAAGCTGCTGCCAACACTGTTTTCCTCTTCCCTAGACACTACTTCAAACCAGAACAGAAGAGCGACTTTTTTCCCCTCAGCCGAGTATCAGAATTCTTTCAGACAGAAAAAAAAATACCTATGCCTGTGTGGACAGACCTTGAAATTTCTCTTCTTACCAGCCAACACCAAATAGTCTGACCTTGCTCCCTCTGCCATCCAAGTTCAACATGAAGAAAAACCAAGCTTCATTTTGGAGTAATGTCTGAAGTGATCTTGGTCCAAGTTTTGTGAAGATGCTAAACCTTGCTTAGAAATGATGACCTGCATACAACTAAAAGGGATGCTTACTTTCTCCAGCCCTGAAACTGATTTGATTTTTCACTTTTCCTTTCCCGTGCAGTAGTTAACAACAGGTCCACAGATATGATATCACATATACACAGAAACACAGATCAGCAAAGGCATTTATGTAAGACCTCCTTCTTTGGGGAGCTATCTCACATAAAAGGGAACATCAGCAGATGGAGCTCTGCTTCTGCATCACACTCTTCAAATGTAAAAGCCTGGCAGGTGTAGAGTGGGATAGAAACAATCACTCTCACCCTTTCCAGCTCTTGCCTTTCATGGCACCACTGCACACAAAAGAGAAACAGCTTCTTCTGCCTTCCAATCCCTTTGCTTCCCTAAAACCACTCCCCCCATCAACCAGTGTCTCCAAGTCTGCCAGGAAAAGGTTTAGAAATCCTCAAACAAAATGCATTAAGCATCCAGAATTATCATCAATTAACAGCTCCAAACAATGCAGTGAGGGATTAGCTCAGCAGAGGAGCTCTGAAATTTACACAGATCTAAGGTCTGAGACCTGTTCTCAAACAACAGGAAAAGAAATGCTTCTCTGGGGTAAAAGATCAATACCATGAGAATCACTATGACAAGCAAGCAGGGCTTTGTCTAGCCTGACATGTTAGCAGGATCCCAGATTTCTGCTCATCTCTACCTCTGGTAATTTATGAAGCATCAGATGCTAAAATCGTGCAGCAACCAAGGAAGACAATTAGCAATTACAACCAGGTAAGTGCAATGCTTGAGTTCAGTATTGCAGGAAAAGACCCAGAAATGGCTGCCTGGATTAATGAGGCATTTTCCAGGACATCAGGATGATGTTTCTGAAGACCTGCTGTGTTCTCAGAATCAGAATGATGTCCATAGCAATCAGTTGCAGAAGAGGAATGGAAAAACTACAAGCAAATTACTGTCATGTATGCTGTGGTGGTGGCCATCAGCTCATTTCAGCCCATGATGAAGAGCCTTACAAGCATGGGATTTTACAGCTCTTGGGGAAGAGCTGCTTCTTTCATACTTGGCAATATAGCTATCAATCAGAAGCTGCTAATCTGACAGGATGTAGTGGACAAAGAGAGTAGTTTGTACTTCCCTGGTCTGAAACCTTTGTGGCAGAAGGTTACTCAGCTCTTCGTGAGAGGAAGAGAAATACAGACCTACAGGAGCTGACACTTGGGCTGGACAGATGGACAGGGTGGAAGCCATGCACGGAGCAGCAGAGATTGGTATCAGTTAGGAAAAAAGAAGGAAGAAAAGCTTGTAGACACAGATAGGAAACTCTCTATTCCAAACTGGAATAAACATCCGGTTTCAAGGACAAACAATAAATTACTGACAGACCTACTCTCAATTTCTGTTCAGCATCAACAACCGAGGGAGTAAGCCGGATGCTTTAATAAAGCAAATTCCCAAATGACAGCAGACACTATTCCAGCTAGCTTTGGACAGCCTGCTCTTCCCAGTGTATTCAGCAATCTCATAGGCACAGCTTTACAAATCCCAGGCCACTAGACTGTGAGAGAACACAGTGAAGCCAGAGTTAGCATTAGCAGGACTTTGAAGCAAACTTGCCAAGCAGAAGAAAATCTTTTTCTAAATCCTGGATACATAGACAATAAGCTCTCCTGTCTAAACTATGGAATCAGCATCATAAGGATCTCACCCCTGGCACCATTTTTTTGGGTTTAAAAACTGTCTTTATTAAAGTTAGTAAGTTTAACAATAAAGTCATGCCTAGGGCTAACACAAAGCAACAGTTCTCAATTTGAACTAATATAATGTAATCTAATCTACTCATGGATAACAGACTGAAAATTGATGTTCTGAGTTGCACAGACTACACTGCAGATAAAACATTGTTGCTTAATTGCTGCTTCATTATTTAGCATCACTACATAATTTTGGAGCACTGAATCACCATTTGTGATCTGCTGCCCACTGGCAGCACACAGACCTGTGACAATGGCCAAAACTACGTTCAAGATCGACAGCATTTCCAATCAGGAGTCTGAGGGGTTACGGTGCTAGAGAGCTCATAGGAAATTCAAAGGGAAATGTTTTTTCCTAACAAATTCAGACACTGTTGCACACGATAAAAAAAAGCTCAAAAGGGATAAAAGAGCAAATGTCAGTGTCTGCTTTGGGGACAATATCCATAATTTAAAAATTTGGGATGTTAGAAAATGTACATAGCATGGAGAACATTACATGTGCTTGCAGTAAGTTACCACAAAGAACAGAGCACCATCTGAAAACACGGTTTAAAGCAGTAACTCAGAGGCTGAAATACAGACAGCATTTGGGCACTCAGCTCCTTGTTTCTGTTGGTGCAAGACAGACATCATGCAAGTATGAGAGAAGTCCTCTTCTGATTTAAAAGAAAATAATAACTATTTTAATTATGTGACCATTCCAAACTGGCTCTGAAGTGCAAAAGCAATCATCAGCACAATAAAATAGCCATTACATGCTTTTTAGTCACAGGATTTGTTACAGTAATTCTTGAAGCTCCCAGCAATTTCATAACAAAGTAGTCACATCTGCAGTTTCACAGAAATTACCACGTCTGTGCCAACATTTCATCTTATGAATGTTTGCAGGCTCTGATTTCCATGTTTAGAAGAGGAATGAAACAAGGCAACCACTTAAATTATTCCACCTCTCTGGCTTGCTATTCTGAGACTTAAGGAGCAGAGGCTTCAGTCAGGGAAATGGAATGGTGGCAGTGATCTCCACTGGCAAGGGAGGCTCTGCTCCTGAAGGAGACAGCTTCAGCCAAGCCCCAGTCTGGTAATGTACACTGTTACTGACACTCAAAACAAGGGAACAGATGCTGTTGGAGTAACAAATGGAAGGCATTCTGCAAAAGAAAATAAACAAACCTAGCCATACTCAACCAGTCAAGGTACAGGAAGGAAGCAGCAAGTGTCTGTTCCTAAAAGAAAAAAGGACTCTGCAGAACCACCAGGAAAAAATACGCTGTCTGATGAATAAAATTAATTCCCTTCCTCAGAATCTCTGAATGAGGAAAAAAACAACCATATTAAGTACACGTTACCTGCATTAAAACACAAAACCAAACAACAACCCACAAACCAAACCAAAAAAAAAAACCCAAAAAACCCAAACAGGCAAGTGTAATTCAGTGAACTGACAGTAAATTCAAAAGTGGTATCACATATCCAAGAATGCTTCAAATAACATCTCTGGTAAAACAAGTACTCTCTTAGGGAGGCTGAATCAAGATGCCTAGCTTGCTTCTAAGTGTCCTGACCTAAACATTATGACCTAAATCTTGCAAGAGTAGAGAAAAATGAAACCTCAAGCCCATATGGATTCTCACTGCCATTAGCAGGCCTGGAGTGTTCTGCTTTCCTTACCATTTTATGGAAGTATAGACTGTATTTTAATTATCCCAAAATTTTGGTCAATTCCAAGACACCAGTATGAGCTGCAAAATGAAAAATATGGAATGCATCCAGGGAGATCCATCAGCCTGCCTTTTGGGTAGGCAGCTAATCAACAGGTAATCACAAGAACAGGTCTCCAGAGTGTCGGAAAGCTTCTTCTGTTTGTGTTGTCACCACAGCTGCACGTGACAACTGCCCACCTACCACCTGTGGACTGCTTGTGGCAACCCAAATTTCAGAGCCAGCTGGGGTCAGTGAGCAGGTCCAACAGGCTGATCTGCTCCCCTGGACTTCTCTCAACCAAAGAAGAAACTTCTCAAGTGCTGTTCTCCCCACCCCTTTAATGTTCACTTGACAGCTCTCATTACACACCAGTGAAGTAAAGCTGTGCTCCAGGCAAGCCAGTAGGAGGCAGGAATGGGGCTACAAGACCCAAGGCAATTGTTGGTTTGGCCTTTTAAATCCTGCCTTGCCAAAGGACACAAAGCTTCCTATACCTCAGTGGAACCTTCCCCTTATCTTGCATCCATGAAGTGGTCACATCCTCCTAAAAATGCCTGCAATGCTGTTGGCTGCTAAAAACCTCCGGCCACTGAAACAGGAAGAGAAATAAGGTAATAATTGGAATGACCTGCTTTTACAGACTGCAAGTCATCTATTATGAAAATGGTTATTATTTATAGCACCTGAGAGATAAAATTCAGAGCAAATACCCTCACTGTGCAAAATTCTGAGCTCTTTTCCCCCCAATGGTTTTGGGTATTCAACAATATCCAGAACAGTTCTTTACCAAATACCACTTGTATTTTCTAACACAGTCTAAGATACCATTAGAGGTTATATCACTGGTGTTATGAACAGAATATGGTTTCCCAGTGAAGGGGAGTAGCAACTATCTAGAGGGAAAAAGGAAACGTTTGTCTCAGGGTAGAAACCACAAGGATTGCTATTTTCTAGAGTATAGAATTACAGGGGAAAAAAATTCAACCTCATCTAGAAAGTGATGTGTACACTGGTCCAAATGAAACCATCACCTAAATTTATCTAAGCAACCCTCACTAAGAGGTGAAATCAGAAGGGAATTAAACTTAGAGGGGAAATCAGAAGGGAACTTAACTATTTATGAAACAGTAACCTGAGTAGTATGCTATAATTTCAATAATGAAGGGAGCTGTGCACAAACCTTATATTAGTAAATACAAATAGTCCTGTTCAGTCTTTAAGAATGCGAAAGTTTCAAGTCTCTGCTTCTATGAAAGTCAAAAACAATACAGGTAGGTTGTTAAAAAATTAAATAACTGAAGGTAAACAAAACATCCTAAATTATATTTCCTCAATAAAAACTCTTTTAGAAGTTTTTCAATTTAAATTCATTCACAATTTTAGACCGTATTTTCTCACAAGCTAGATTTGTTGTAATGTTTTTTGACTATCTTTTGGGTTGATGTGGTCCCACAGTGCAAATACTCCACTGTCAATTACTTCAGAGTGTGACACGAGAAACAAACCTTGTGCACTACAAAGAAAATCTAAACTGCTTAACAATTTTAACTAACAATTCACTTTCTGTTTTTGAAAGATCAATTTCTTTCAAGCATCTTGTTTGTTCTTTTGCATCAACAGCCCTCACTCTCAGGTGTCTACTCTTCCTTTGCCATTTATTTAAAACAATTTTATATTTAACAGACTTAATTTTACAGACTAGTGCTATTCATATGGCAATTCTCCACATCTAATTCTTAATAGTACTTAATATGAGTTATCTTTATCTGTACTCCTCACACTTGAATAAAGACACCTCCGGACACACAGAACTCATTGGATCTAGGGACATGGGGATTTCTAGGTAAAATTGTGATTTCAGTAATCATGCATTTCAAGAAGTAACAAATGTTTATCACAGAATATTCTGAGTTGGAATGGACCCACAAGGATTGAGTCCAACACCAGAGTCACTTTGCTGCACTAGTAACATATGATACATCATCACCCAAAGAAACATCTGCAGCTGTAAATACAAAGTATTCCTGCAAATTGGCAGTATTCTGTACACTCAATATATACAGAACAAACGAAGGAATGGATATCTAAGAGGATTTTTAACCTTAACTTCTCAAATTGGGTTCACAGATGAAAAAGTGTTTCTTTGCCAAAGCACGTGTACCTCAAAGATCTTTGTGTTCTTGCTACATCTCTACTTGCACTGTTAAAGGGCTCCTTTCATTGTTTTATTGTCCTTTAGGTTTAGATTTGATTTCACCAATTGCTGCAGTACTAATTAAAATCTAAGGGTCTGGCTACAGAGGGCTACACACCAGAACAGCCATTCCAAATATTCAGGCATATACATTTCCAGTTCACAGTCTGATTGCATAAGGACCACATGTGTGTGGAAAATAAGCCTGGTATGCTAATCTTTGTGAATTTCCATATGTAGATTAGCCCTCAATTTCCCAATTAAATAAATCCATCTCCCACATCTCTTGGGGTCATATCAGAATGAGAGACAGCATTTGATAACTGCCTACTTACAAATACAAATAGAACCATACTTTGCATTTATTGTTTGGGTTTTTTTACAAGGACTGTATTTTTTCCTCAGAGCAGTGTTCAATCATTTATCTGCCAAGAATTGTGTTGGGTTTGTATTTAATATTGTGGTTACAACTGCAGAATGTATTTTAGGGTATCACATACAGTGTTAGTGTCTTGGTCTCCCAACTTTCCAATCCATTCCCTGAGGAGCCGTGATGCAAAAGGGCTCAGGGATTAAATAAAAAGTTCTGCAAGGGTATGGTAATTATTCATATGAGATATTTTGCATATTTAATTACATCAAGAACTTCATTACCTTGGTCAACTGCAGGTTTCAAAGAGCCTTCTGCAAGTGGAATCAACAGCTTTGGAACACACAGCTTCCAAAGAGAGACTCCTTTGGAACCAGTTATGTATACAGCTTACACCATCCATTTCCTGTGCTTCCAAGGAGCTCTGGAAATAAAGTCATTCAGAACTGATGGGTGCAGATCATCAGGTTCATCAGGATAAATTAAATGTCTTCCTCTCTAATGTAGAGTGCTTCAAATTCACACTCACTTGTAGGAAAAAAAAAACAAACACTAATTGCTCATAGTTGTAATAATGCAACTGATCAGAAACAAACGTATCTACACAGCTCCTGAAAGCAGTTTCTAACCCACTATTAAGTTTTCTTCAGTACAAAAACTTCTTGTAAAGCCAAGGGCATCCAATTGTCCTTCAGACATACAATTTCAGACTAGACTACAGTGACATCTTATGCTGTCAGTGGTCCTGCTAGGAACTTTATCCCCCATCAGCTTCCTTAAGGAACAGTCTTATCTTGCACAAAACTACTGCCTTCAGAGTCCTGGGTGCTCATCAGCATTTCTAATGAAACCTGATCTGTAGATAATCAAGGGGGCAGAACAATTCTAGCTGTACACAGACTACAACATTGGAATGATTTTAAAAAGCAGGGTAATCAAGACTAGCTTATGCAGTTTGATGAAGCAGTGCATCCCACACAGACATCAGTTTAGATGGTGGGATATCAGCTGTGGGTGTGGCAGTGGGGCAAAACTAGCAAGGAGCAGGCCCAGCACACTGCAGTGACTGGTACTTCTCACTGAAGTCTCAAAACCTGCCTGAAACTCTGGCCCATCTGGGAGGGTAACAAGTTTCCACACACAGGATTACAAAGGCAGTCATCATCCCCAAAAAATGCTTGTATATAAAACACATTACGTGAGTTTTCACTCTTGCTGGCACTCACTGCTGTTTGAGCCCGAGCCTTGCATATTTAATTCTTTTCTAAAAGATGGTCTAAGTGCCTTTATTATCTACTGTAATAACAAGAGTTACTTATCTGATGATAGATAAGGCAGGTCACAATCTCCTGTAACTTAAGCAAGTTGCTTCTACCTGAAGGCCGAGTTTGTGTCAAAAATGAGCTCCTGTTAGCACATGCAGTTGTGTCCACAGGACAGAGATTGATATAAAAATACAGAAAGTTGCACTGTCTTGCTGTTATACCCAGACACACAGAAAGTAAAATACAGAATGAAACTAAATATGATACTGAAATTGCAAAACAAACAAGAATAAAAATTTTATGCTAGAGATCCAACTCATAAAAATAGTAAATATTTTTGGCAGCTACTCATGACCTTAAACCAGGGTTACCAGACTGATACTTACTATTACCTCCATCTCCTAGAGCTGCAAACAAGGATCCGAGCCCTACTGAAACATAGGGAAGTTTCTACTCTTAGGGAAGTTCCCTACTCTTGGGAAAGGCTGCTCCTGCCCCAAAGAGGTTAGGAGTCAGGTTACATGCAGCAGGTCACTAAACAAGGAAGGACTAAGTAAAACAGACACAAACCAGTAACATACTACTTACTGGCATTCTAGCTGGTCACAGATCAGGACTCTTACAACACAGGGAGCTTGGATCTGATTTCTAAGATGTGGATTATTACCATACTAGCTCTTTAAAAATGCTCAAAAATCACAGGACAGCCTGGTTCTGGGTAGAATTAAGAGAGGAGTCTGAAAAGAACATGAGCTCCATCATGAAATATAAAATAATGTGACATCCAGAGATGTTCAAAACCCTTGTCTTTCTTGACTATCATAGCTTGCTCTCTCTGTGGTAGCATGGATACATACAGCACACACATACTCTGCTGGCCTGATTCTGCTAAAGATGCTTTAGTGCAAATCAGTCCTCCGGTTCTTAAATTTCATTTGCATGTTCTTTTTGCAAGGAAGTCACAAGGAAGTCCCAATATTCTCTAAAGCAGAAGCGCATTATCTCTGAAATCTCAAGATAAAGTCTCTAAGCATCAGTTTAAACCAAGAAGCTGGCCCTATCGTAGGTTGAATCTTGGGTCACATTAGTCACATGCTCCTGTGGCCTACACAGGGTAAGCAGGGAACTGAAAATTAACTGTGAGAGCAAAATTCTCAGTTATGGGATTCTGTCATGCACCTTTTGAAAAGCTACAAGTCAGAGAGGCTCTTCTACAAAAGCCTACACGTCTCGAGTCTCCACTGCCTCTTCTGCCTTTGGCCTCAACATTCCACAGGAGAGAGTGATCAACCAACCAAACCCAACCAAACACCCCTGCCTTCCACAAAGGGTTTGGCTTGTGGGCAATTGTGAGGGAAAGCCAAGCAAGTGCAGTTGGTTAGGGAAATTTACTCATTCCTGAAATAGAAATTCCTAATTGTACATTACTTCACTCCCTTTGTTGAACAAACTTCACTTCCCTGTCTCATCTCTTCTGTTTGACAAGCCCAAACCATGGCTGACCTTTTTAGACAGAGGCAGAAAAAACAGGGTTTTTTTTTTTTTAAACTGTGCTGCAAATCAGTATAATTGCTCCTGCTGCAGCAACATCTGCCTTTCCAGATACTAAGAGAGCAGGTACTGGAAAGCATCCTGCTACATAATGGAATTCTGAGATCCAGAAAACAAAATAAATGCTTGTAAAAATTTCTCTTCTCTGATCTTTCCCTACCCCACGCTTGTTTTTAAAGCATAAACCATGTAATAGAAAAAAAACATACATAAGAGAAAACAGCTCTTCCATTTCAAACCAGTTTAGGCACTAAAAAGCTGTATGTGTTTATTTCCCTTCTGTGCTTTGTACTTAATCAATATTAATACTAAAAGATGCATGCTATAATTGTTCAGATTTGCATTCTTTTTGTGCATTCTGCCATTTATCACACTAAATTGTAACTAAATTGATGGTTTTGCTATTTAAAGGCTCTTGTTCTAGTTTTACATGCATGACATCCAGTTGGCAACTCTTTCTGCAGTGGAGTGACAAACATTTTAAAGCCTTTAAACTTTGCTATTTAAAGGCTCTTGTTCTAGTTTTACATGCATGACATCCAGTTGGCAACTCTTTCTGCAGTGGAGTGACAAACATTTTAAAGCCTTTAAACCATAATACTGCTAAATAAGAAGTAAAAAACCTCACAAACCAATGACACAATCCCATAGAGAATAATGCCTGTTCAATTATAGCAAATGGAATAAAACAACCAGACGTGATGTGCTTACCTTTCTGCACATACCTACTGAGAACGTTTGGACTCATTATATGCAAACGTAGAGTAAGAGTTCTCATGTCAATTTCATCCACATTCAAGTCAACTGGCTAAATTTTCTCTCTCAATGGGCACATATTGAGCCCCTGAACTATCCTTGGCTTCAGATGTACAACACTAACTCAAATATATCAATGAGAACATTAGCAAAATAACTTCATTCTGCTACTCCAAAGGAACAAACTGGAAGTAGAGCAAGCAGTGAGAAAATCTGCTCCACCTATCCCACACAGTAAAATTCAGCACCCTTGTCATGCACCACACAACTTGTGCTGAAATCAACATGAGCTCTGGGTCAGTCTGAGATTTGAACCAGATTAATGCCCAATTTATACAACAAGGAAGTTATCATCTCAAACTGACAAAGCATTGTGATCAAATAAAAAAAAAAAACCTGCCTTCTCAGTATATGCAACATGTTGGAAGTAAACAAAAAATAGAGGGTAATGCAGCCACATTTCTTCTGAATCTGTGCTTTGCTGCTCTAAGACAAACACAGAACCTGACCACCAGCTGTAAATCGTTGCCAATCAGGTGGCAGCCAGCGGAGCTGGATCCGAACCTCGACAACTCTATAAATAACACCACAATACAACCTACTAATTCGTTTTTCCTTTCTCACATAACTTAACAATCCTAGCCTCACCAAAACGTAAATGCATAACAAGACAGCCGTATGTAAAGTTTGAAGGAAAAATTGTCATAATTGCAAATTAGCTCACAGGGCACACATGAATGCTATTCCGTTCCACCCATAACTCTGCCAAAATCCAGCTGCACAGGACTCCAGGCTCCCAGCACTTTATTGCCTACACCGGCAGCTCTCCCGCTCTCAGCACTGCCATCTAGGAGAGACATTGCCCGTACCGCGGGCCGCCTGGAACACCAGCTCCCAGGCAGCAGCATTCCCGGAAAGCATCGCAAAGCTGTTGCTTTTGCTGCTAAAATTTTAACTGCAGCCGCTAGTTAACTACCGGCTGTGCCGGTTCGAAAGCAGCCTCCCCCAAACCCCCCGGCCCTTCCCAAGCGAGGTCCGCTAGGCGCATACACCGGCATCCGCTCCGCGTCTCTCGGCGCTGTGTGGCGGGGGAAAAGCCCAGCCTTGTGCCCGGGCCCTGCGGGCGCGGAGCGGCCCCGGAGGAGCCGGGCTGGGCCGCCTCAGCGCTCCGCGGGGCTGCGCGGGCACCACCGGCTGCTGCCCCCGGCCCCAGCCCCGCGCCCGGCAGCCTCACCGCGCACCGGCAGGGCTGATGCCACTCGCCCACCTCCAAGCCCCGTCCTTCCCCAGGGGACCGGGCTGCCGCTGTTGCATCTCTCTGCGTGCAGCAGGACGAAGCGGGAAACGGCTGCAGGAAAAGCCAGGCAAGGGACGTGCCCTCCCCGCCGCCCCCGCCGCCGGCCCGAGGCACAGCCCCCGGCGTGCAGCCGCCCCCCGCAGCCCCGGGAGCCGCCGCCGCCGCAGCACGGCTCAGCCTCGCCTTACCTCCCCGCCCCGGCTCCGGGGATGCGCCGCAGCTGCTGCCGTGCCCGCCTCCACCTGCGCCGTCCCTCCCAGCCCGGCGCTCAGGTGCGGAGGAAACACAAAGGCAGCGCTGCGGCGCGGTGGGGGCAGCGGGTTCTCCCCCGCCGAGCCCCGCTGCACCAGAGCCCCGCTCCCCTCCCCTGTCGGTACCGAGCGCCAGCCCACCTCAGCCGCTGCGGGGCCGCCCCCCCGCCCGAAAGCGTGCGGCTTGCCCCGAGCCTCCCCTCGAAAGCCTCTTCGCGCTGCGGCTGGGGCCGGCACCACGGAGCGCCCCTCAGCCTGAGGAAGTTCCCCGGTCCTGCGGAGAGCTGAGGAGACACGCTGCTCCACGTATCCCCCACTGCCGACACCCCCGGGCTCGCCCCCTTCGCTGCCCCGGCAGACACGTACGGGCAGCCCCCTCAGGGCCGGGGGCACGGACCCTGGGCCCGGTGCTCGCCGCCGCCCCCCGCCCCCGTCGCCGCTGGGTGCGTGTGTGGGGAGGGGGGGACAGGTGACGAGCGGCAGGAAAGAGCCGCTCTCCCCCCCCCAGCGGGCAGGTCTGTGGTGCAACACCGCTCCCGCCTCCCCCCAGTCCGTCTCTGCAGATGCCCCCGGGAAGGGCTGCGAGGCTGGCAGCCGACAACAGCCGCCCCCTCCCCGGGGAAAGCTGTTCTGCCTCTTTCTCCCTCGCTCGCCTTCTTTTCAGCTCGGCCGCTTGACTGACAGGGAGCCTTCCAGCGGCCGCCCACGCGCGCTCCCGTTTCCCCTCAGTCGGAGAGGGAGATGGCGAAGGAGAAAGCATGAATGAAACAGCCAGGCAGCGAGCGGGAGCAGCCGGCCCGGCCCCCGGAGGGCCGGGGCCGCTGCCGCAGTGATGCCCGGGAGCGGCGGGCTCGGCCGGCCGGCCCAGGCGAGCGGGCAGCCCCCCACCCCGGCCCCGCTGTGGGCTCCTGAGACAGGGGAACCGGCGGCCGCTGACTGCCCGCGGCAACCCCGGCATCTCTGCTCACAGGGGGCTCAAAGGCCGCTTGAAGACACTGCGATGCCTCTGCTGGGCTTGTTCCCACAGGGCAGAAGGTGGGAGGTTGACGCCTTCTCGAGCCAGAGACACAACTGTAGCCTTAGAGATGCCTCAGCAACTGGTTAGTTCCTCGTCTATAAACGCACTTTGCTCCGCCAAAGGCAATTCATTTTGTACTCATAAAAACCCAGCATCTAATACCTGAACTAGTACTATTGTCCAGAAGTAATAGAAGTGAAGAAACAATCTCTGATTAGTTGGTACTGGGGGGGTAGCCCTTGTAATCCTTTTTTCCCTCGGATCAGTTGTCCCAGAAATGCTTGTGAATTGTTAAGCACACACTTCACAACCTCTGGCTGGAGACCAGAGGCTGTCCCAGTGCTTTGGCATGACTATTTTCAAGTTTGGCTTGTGGTGTCAGTTTTAGTAGCCTTAGTGCACAAAGGATTAAATGTTCAGGTGGTGGCCTACAAAGTAAGTGTTTACCTCTCTATCCATTCACTAAAAATCAGTAATTCCTTTAACTAATATTTTATGTATTTTTCTTGACTTTATTCACTGGAATTCTTTATCTGAACCTGCAAACGTATTTATTTCTTTAAATATCATACAATTTAAATTGAAAAGAACATTTTCTACTTCTGAATATGCATAGAAAATTTCATTATATGCTGGTACATACATTGCATGCTGCACTTGAGACATATCTGCATTTGCAGTTACATAATCAATAAACATGGGGGTTTGTCCCATTAATCTAGAATCACATTCTGAGCTGTTTTAAACCAGTTTGCCTCCACAAATTTAATGCCTGCCAGAAAATTTATATCAGCTAAAATTTTAGCCTCTGAATTTTAAAAAAAGCTGCTTTTGATTTCTGTGGAGAGAAATGTCTAAGGAACTTAATTTTTTAAATTTTGTGTTCCTGAAAACTGAGTGGACAATAAAGCATTGTCAAATCTTTTGTTATAGAACAATGAATGTATCATTATAAGATAAGGCAGTGCAATCCTTTACATATTTGGTCTAAGAGATGCATAAGCAGCTAGAGAACAAAAAAAGAAGGATCCTGAAAGTGCGCGTCTTTTAGGTAATTACACAAAGACATGTTAAAGCATATAAGCTGGCTATAAATACAGTAAGAACATCTTATGAATAATGCCTATTAAAAATCAGTAAATTCAGATCATATAATCAATGTATCAGTGGCTACCATCTTAGGAAATTGAGATAACACCTTTCTGAACAGCCGTGCACCTATGACAGCAAGATGAAATGAAGGAAAACTCTAAAACAGCTTACAATCAGTAACAAGCATAATGTAGAATCATAACTGACTCTTCTGTGTTATCTATGGAAAATAAAACAGCATAGATCATAAGGAGCAATAAAATCTTCAACAAAATCAAGGGTGAACATGCTGTATCTTCTTTACCCACAATCAGGTGTTTATCAGTGTTTCAGCACAGCTGTTTTAATGTCGTCTTACCTCTTAAAAGAAAACAACTATATATCTTTACAATGTAGAAAAGTAATATTTAACTGTCTTAGATTGCAATGCAAGATGTAACCAGAGGGACATATTCTATCACCACCTGTTAAAAGCAGGTGGGGCAGTGCTCTTTATCTCCTCCAGACCCATCCTCCCTCCCGGAGATACCTGCTGATAATGGGCCATTGAGTCCCACTGAACGACTGATAAAATTACATCATCCCATTGTGAGATGCTCTGCCCAGGGGTAGGAGCCAAGTATTCCTACTTGGATATAGTCTGAGATTTGGAACACCAGGGAGCTTTTTTTCACTGGACTCCCAAGGAGACCAGACCCTTCTATGCCACCACTGGACCTTCAGAGGAAAACTACATCCTTCTGTAGGATCACTGCTTCAACAGAGCCACATTTGTCACTCCAGGAAAACTGCAGCCACCGTTTCTTCAGACTGCTACCAACAGCCTGACCCGCAGGGTGTCAGGTTGTATTCTGACTGCTTCAGCAGTAGAATTTTTTTTGTGAGCAAATTATTTCTAAACTTTAAAGAACTGCTGCAGATAAAATTCAAGGCTATAGGACTTAGTTAAGTACTTAAAATTAATTGCTGCAAATAATCTTGGGAGAAAAGGGGAGTCATAGGCACACAGGGGAGCAGAGCCACATGCCGTCCCGCTGGGCAAGACGTGTGTGCAGCTGCAGCCAGGGTGTTGGGCCTGGGGCTGGTGGCCAGAGACGTGGTGGTGGATGTGCTGCCCTGCTTCAACCAGGGCTACAAGGCATGGGGAGTGCAGGAGGTGACCGCGGCACTGGTGGAGGAGGAGACGCGGCAGTACCGGCTGACCAAGAACTGCCTCAGCTACCTGCCCGTGCACGACTGCAGCGCCTTCAAGACTGAGCTCATGTGGAGCAAGCTTGAGCGCCTGGCAGCCCCTGGAACTACTCAATATGAAGAGGTACAAGCTGCCTGCCCCCATCCTCCAGGCAGAAGAATGACATCATGGTGTGGCAGGAGTGTGTGAACAATTCCATGGCACAGCTGGAGCACCAGGCCATGTGCATCGAGAACCTGGAGCTCATGTTCCAGCATGGCTGCAACGCCTGGACGTTGTACAAGGAGCACCTAGTTCATATGATAGAACAAGCCCAGGAAGAGCTTCAGAAATTGAGGAAAAACATTCAAGACCTGAACTGGCAGAGGAAGAACACGCAGCTCACAGCTGGGGCGAAGCTGCAAGAGATGAAATCCACGTAGGTTTCTCTTGTCAGTAAAAAATTTGAGATCGAACAAACTATTGTGCAGCTGGAAAATGAAATTTCACAAATCAAGAAGCAGCATGGGGAAGCAAACAAGGAGAATATCCAGCAAGACTTTCAGTGACTTAATCCTGACTCGTCTTAGTGCAGCACATGTTAAAAACTACAAACCAGACACTTTGGAGATGCTGCGTCTATAGACACCTCTAGCTGGAGCTGTGTGAGGTGGTAAAAGGGTATTTCTGTAGTTTCTTTTCTTCCTGTTAAATTCACATTGATCACATCTTCGGGGTCACCACATGTTGGAATAAATCAGCCGAGAATCCGTTTTCTTCTTGCAGAAAGCCAATTCTTTATTCACAGAGCTCATATTTGTAGGAAATATCAGCAGGCACTGTGTTAAACCTAATTGTTCAGCAATACAGTGAAACTCAGTTCATTGGTCATTAAGGGCTATTGTATATGCCTATCAAATTTTCTCTCTCTAGATATGTTTACATTTTTCCTTTGTGGGTTCTCATGGGACAAAGAGTATTGTTTACACAGGTGCATCTGTTTTTCACCCTCAGAATAGATTGTTGTATTAAATGAACTTCTCATTCTCAAAATAGCTTCACCTAGGAACTTGCAAATTGCTTGTTAGCTGCACTTAGAAGAAATGACAGGCCAGCTTTGGCAATTTTAGCAGAGTGAGGCCTGATTTCATAAGGCCTTTCTTTTATAATTCTTCTACCTGTCTATGACAGTTCAACATGACTCACCTGCAGTACATATCACTGCCACAGCTGTTGTAAACCTTCTTGTGAGTCAGAGAATGACTTTATGACCCAGAATTCTGGCAGTGAGTACTATCCTAGTGATTTTCCCAATTAAGAGAGAATTGTGAGCTGGTATCAGAGCAGGGTGAGTCAGTTTGATGTAAGGGAAAACTAAACTACTGCACTAGGTCAGTATCCTCTCCAAAAGTCAGTGTTATGAAAACCTGGAATCATCTTGTGATGGAACCTCCTCTGAGAGCTGAGAAAGACTGCAGTGGACCATGGAATCAGTTCTCCTTATTCCCAAATGTTTCAAGCTACTGTACCAGCTCACTACCATGGGATGCACAGTACCTTTGCAGGGTTTTGGGACTGGCAGCAGCATAGAGCTGAGAAGCATCAGGGTTTCTCTGCTTTATTCTGAGAAATCATTTTGCTTCTTGAGCGTACCAAAGTGCAGGAGGTCTGACATTAAAACCACATGTGGTTCTCTGCAATTTTTTTTGCTGAAAAACATCCCAAATCTGCCTGAACTGATTTTGAATAACAAAATTTGGGTACCCTGTACTCTGCAGAGGACATGGTGGAATCAGTCAACTACCTCCTTGCTGTTAAAATTGTGTCAGAAAAAAGGGGCCATAATTTGGGATTGGGTACATGGATGAGCTGTGGAAGCATGATGAACTTGAGTTAGGCTGGTGGCAACCTGGGCTTGCTCTGGTGTTTTGTCACCCTAACACAATTAGGAAAGGTTTAAGTGCGAGACTGTGGTGAGGCCGACGTCAAACATCAGCCAGAGAGTGGAGATTCAGTGACCAGCGAGCTGGGCGCATTGTCTGCCATGCCAGGGAATTCAGTGTTGACTCTGTCAGGATCTCCCTGCTGGGCACGCAGAGGTTGCTGACTCAGGATTACAGCTGGGATCAGGGTTGAACTTTGGGTAAAGCACAACTGATGAGGCAGGTTTAAGGTAGTGCTCAGAAGATGTAAATCTTTTTGGAGCACCCTCTGATACAGCTGTAGAACAGAGGCTATTGCTAAGTTTTGTATAAAGGTTTGACCTTGCTTAGAGTGAAGTATTTGCACTATACTGTGTCAGCTGTTAAGGATCCTGGTAAGGGTCAAGGTGGGAATAACTGGGAATTTGTAACATTTGACGTTGATGCATTCCTGTATATTTGTGTCCTTGTTAATAGTCTATGTCCATTTGATTTCATGGTCAAGAAAGTAATTGGAAAATCAAATCCACCTGGTTTCTAAACAACCTTGGGTTATATTCCCTGTTTGACCTGCTGGACATGAGAGCCAACTGACCTTGGCTGATCAGCTGGGAAGCAGCTCTGCAGAGGAGACCTGGGAGTCCTGCTTGGACAACAAGCTGTCCATGAGCCATCAGTGTGCCCCTGTGGCCAAGAAGGCCAAAGGTATCCTGGGGGGCATAAGGAAAAGCATTGCCAGCAGGTCAGGAAGGTGATCCCGTCCCTCTGTTCAGCCCTGGTGAAGGCTCCCCTAGGATACTTCTGTGCTGAGCTCTGGGCTCCCCAGTACAAGAGAGACATGGAGCTCCTGGAGTGAGTCCAGTCGAGGAGTGCAAAGATGGTTAAGGATCTGGTGCACCTCTCCTATGAGGAATGGATGAGGGAGCTGGGCCTGTTCAGCCAGAACAGGTTATGGCCAGAATCTTCAGGAAGGGTCTGTGTGGTGGATTATGATTAGAGGAGAAAGAAAATGCATGTGAACCAGCTGCAGACAGTGAGTTGGGTTGGTGTGGAAGCACAGGCAGAATACAGGGAGTTTTGTGTGAAATGCTGCCTGCTTCATTGGCCCCTTTGTTTTGTACTACCTTCCATGTCTTTCCCTCTGACCAGCTTTCTTATATCTGTATGCAGAATACAAATCCAGATAGCTTTACTGAAGTGAACACAGCCACGCCACATTTGTTTTGGTTAAATATGAAATTAAAACTGGAGGGTTGTTTTCATGCAGTAAACTTGGTAGGAGCATAAGGGAGAAGTGCAACTTAAAATAGCATTTGGGAAATATATATAGCAAAATGAACAAACAATATGCAGTGAGTCATGTCCAGCGGTTCTTGCAGTAAGAGAGGATCTTCTCTGAGGAAACTAGCTGGGAATAACTTTTGTTTGTCTGAAGCTGTAGCTGTGTTATGGGTACAGCATTTTGGCAGTGGCCACTGGATTCCTTTGTGGGTGCAGAACACTCTCTGAGCAGAGGTAATTGCAGGACTGGACCACAGGCAATCATGCACTGAAAGACCCTACATAGGCTAGCAGAGAAATCTTCCAGCACAGTCAAGTAAAAAATATTTAAAATCTGGTTTGTCTGGGTAGTGGAGACCAAGAACCATCATTTTACTCATTGCCAAGGGCACTGGAGGATGCCCAAGGCACACAACAAATGCCACTGTCCTGAGGGAATCTGTTACAACTGCTATCCTCTTACCTGCTGCTATGCAGAGCATCTTACAAGCTGGTGGCACAGCTATCCTGAAGCAAAACTAACTGTACCAAGGCAGAAGCACAGGGCAGCTCTGCTTTTATGAGCTTTGAAACCATGAAGCCAGAAAGAATTGGCCAGGCTGGGTGGCAGCAGTTTGGCCATCTCTATTAAATATAAAACTCAACACACAGCAGAGAGAAGGGGCTCTGATGACACTATTTCAGCTTTGTTCTCATGGTAACCATTATGTCATCAGGATACCATGGTTACTATAATACTACTTATATTTCAAATGTTAAAAAAGGCAGAAGGAGGAAAAAAACTTTTTCCAAAAGTTGAGAAAGATATGTATTTATTCAGAACCAAGTAGTCACAAGGAAGAATCAACCAGGAGTTATTAATACTTTCTGGAAAAGCCATTTTGAAACCACGAAGGATTCTTTTATTTAGCAATTACTATTTCTTACTGTCCCTGTTGCTGTCCCTGTCACCATATGGTGCATGTCCTGGGGTTTCCCCTCTCAGCTTTGTCACCAGCAGCTATTTTGATAAATGCACACTGCAGAAGGTTAACAACATCAGATTCAAAACTTCGGGAGCATAATTTGTGCTTGAGTTATAAAACTCAATTTGCACAAAAGTCAGAAATAAAAAAAATCCAGAAGTATAAGACTGGGACTGTGAGGTTATCTCATTTCAGAGGTTCAAGCTAAGCAAAGAAAGTCTTGGCTTGGATGCTTTCAAGATGCTGAAGCATATGGCTCAGAGGAAATCAGAATGGCAGCTTGCTATTCCTTGTTTGAGGACAAAAAAGTATATTGATGGCCGGATGTTTTCAGGGGATCAGGCCTGCTGACCTCTATAGCTACAGCATGAGAGACCTTTGCTGCAGGAGAGAACAAGAGCTCTGACTCTCTGAGAATATATGATTGTGAAAATGGCCTGATAATGAGAAGTGAAAGAGCTTTAGATCATGGTATGCATGAATCTAAAAAAAGAAACTAAAACAGACAGTGCACATACTTCCACAAAGCAGCTGGTGTTTGTGGGACCTTTGGTATTAGGTTGCTGCTCAACTTAAGACTGTTTACAGAAATCACTGGGTGTTCTATGCATTGTTGGTGTCGGGTCCTGGGAGATAGTTTGAAACAGAATCCACAAATGCAGTGCATTTAAAATTTCAAAATCAGTTTTTTGACACTCTTGAGAGTTCGGAACTGCTCATTTGGCCAAGGCTGATTTTGAAATGGTTATCAAAAATATTAACAAAATATTAGGTATTAAGATTTGATGGGGAAATTCTAAAATCAAAATAATTTTCTCAACCTAGGAATTGCCTGCTCTTATCACCTGTATTGTTTTTCCTCTTTTCCTGATACTTGTTATCACTGATTAAAGTATTTTTTTCTAAATTGGAAAGTAAATTTTTGAGGCCAGGGTTGTAGTTTTCTATACCAATTGAACAGGGTCATAACAAAGCAGGTGAGACTCTTGTAGACGCATGAAACTACAGGAACTGGATTTTAGATGCAATCTGAATTGAGAAGCATAGTATCTCACATACATAGTTTTATATAGGTATATACTCACAGCCATGAAAATTTGTTGTATTAGCCAAGAAGAGGAAGAACTAATGGCTGCTGTGTAAACCTAACCATGAAGAAACCAGTGAGATATACACAGTCAATTCTAAAATGTTTCCCTTTAATACATGTCAAGCTTCTTGAAGCATTAAAGTACCCCACTTATCCCTTGATTGATTTCATCTCTCTGCAGGATCCCTTCTGTGCATATCTAGCATTCAAAACATTGTCTCTGCATAAATTTTTCCTTCTTGCTGTAGCATATTTTACATAAAATAGTCAAATTACAAAAGTTTCGGTAAAACCAGCAGCAATCACCAGCCAGACCTTCCTATACACAAAAATCTGTACTCCTGCTTCAGCAATTTTTGGGGGAAAAAAACACTAATCTGAAAGGAAGGGGTGATACTATAGAGAATATTCCCCTTGACTATAAAAATTTCCATGCCAGCAAACAGCTAGTGGTGTTTCTAGCAAATTCCCTCTCTCTAGATTAAATAATCAGCTGCCCTTTCTTAATGTTCACTGTAGCCTAGCTCATTTTGTACATCTGTTGTAGTCTTGCAAATATTAGTAAACAAGCTTTTCACAGCATGCCTTGCTGCTAAGCAGTACTGACAGACACTTGAGATAGCTAGAGTGCCTATAGCTGGGTATGGCTAAAGATTTTTACCTGTTCATCTCTCTGATTTAATAGTCCTCTTAATGCAGAATTGAGAAAGTTTATGTCCAAAATCGTCCAAAACCACAAACAAATACATTTAGTCTGTAGAAAAATGTTGCATAGAAAGTATCTTCTGACTTGAAGTAGTCCTACCAAGGTCAGAAATATTCAAAAATATGGGAATTCAGCTAATTCATTAATGAAGTGATAATTTCTGGGACGCTTCTTAAGTTTTTCACGTGTCTGTGATAAATGTCCTTTGCTACTGAAGTTCATTCATTGCCAGTGTATAGCAGCAATTATGGTTGTACATGGAGATGTAAAGGATGTATATTAATAATGGCAACCCTGAGGGATGGCAGGCTAAAATACTGCATTGTCTTATATCTCAAGAGTTCTATTATCATTATAGCTCAAGGATTCCATATTGCCAGAGTTTCATACCTCCTTGATGGTGCTCATTAGCAGCTCCTCCAAGCACTGACTCTTCCTGGTCCTTGCAGTAGCCATCTAACTCCAGATCCCACCAATCCACTCTTTTATAACACTGTTCTTATTGGCTACAGGTGTGGCCTGTTAAGACCAGGCCTGCTCCTAATCTTTAGTAACTGGTCCAGCAGCATCTCTTTAGGGGATAAGATTACATTCTATACCACCTTCATTTACCCATACTGTGTCCCCCTACAATACTGAACCAGGGAAATCAAATTGATTAGGGCCTTTTGATCAATACCCTGAGCAGAGATAATTTCAGTATTGTATTTCTGTGAGATCACCACCATAGAAAATAACTCTTAGTGTTTTAATAGTATCTTCATGTCTTAAAAATGCCTTTATTATATTGGTAAAAGACAACATTTATGTGTGGTTTAATCAGGTTTCAGGGCATATAACCAGCTAAAATTTTAAATTTATATATCCTGGCAGGTAACATAAAGACAAGATCTATATCCCTTTGCTGAAAATAACTTGTTTAAGAAACCAAGGACCTACATATTGTATGTAGTCATCAGAAGTTGGCATATGGTCTGCAAGACTGCTTTGTCTGGCACCTGAAGTTGTTGTCAAGCTTTTTCTTTGAATTCTTCTAGTTGGTATTTGTTCCCAGTCTCGTTGTCACTTAGCTCCACTGAACTGCCAGCAGCAGTGCCCTTTCTTTCTGGCTGTTGTGACAAAGCCAGTTCACCAGGCACTGCTCAGAAGTTACTCCAAGCTGTGACATATGGGAGCTTATGAATCAGGTTTTCCCAATTGGAAAAGTATCAATAATGAACAATGACAATGAAAAAAGCTAAGTAAGAAGAGCCTTATTGCTATTGGCACTGTCTGCCATGCAATTTATTACCTCTCTACATGCAACATACAAACAGTGTTAAAGTTTATACGCTGCAAAAAAAAAAAAAGAATTTTAACTTTTTGTGCTAACCACATGAGAAAGAAACAAGCCATTCTCATTATCCAGTGCTTGGGAAAGGACACCAGTTGGTGCGTGTGACACTCACAGTAGGAGTAGCTGACATGGGATCCATATGGCACTTGAGCTTGGAATTCAGCAAGAGAAGCTGAAAGGTCATCCAAACTTCAGCTGGAGAGAGCTTCATCTTAAGATAAAAAAGAAATTATTTACCTGTGGCCAACTGTTGTATTACTACTTATAGCGATATAACATCTATATCCTTACCCTGCATCTTTATCCATACTCTGTAGCTTTATCTTCTTTAAATGAAGCAGGGGCGGACTGTCACAGGCCTGAGTCAGAGGAGGCAAGAAGTATTATTAAAGAAAGCAAGTGCACCTGCTCCAAGCTCTGAGAATTACTGGTTGTGCTGGTTCTGGCTGGGTTAGAGTTAATTTTCTTCACAGTAATTGGTGTGGGGCTGTGTTTCAGATTTGTGCTGGAAACAGTGCTGGTAATACAGGGATGTTTTCATTGTTGCTGAGCAGGGCTTGCACGGAGCCAAGGCCTTTTCTGCCTCTCAACCCCATCGGGGGGAGGCTGGGAGAGCACAGGAGGTTGGGAGGGACACAGCCAGGACAGCTGACCCCAGCTGCACAGGGGGACATTCCTCACCATGTGCCATCAGGGTCAGTTAGAAAGCTGGGCAAGGAGGAGGAATGGGGGAGATATTTGGAGTGATGGTGTTTGCCTTCCCTGGTCACAGTTACATGTGATGGAGCCTGGCTGTGCTGGGCATGGCTGAACACCCGCCTGCCCTTGGGAAGGGGAGAATCTGTTTTGCTTTGCCTATAAAACTGCCTTTATCACAATCCATGAGTTTTCCCACTCTTACCATTCTGATTCTCTCTCACATCCCACTGAGGAGGGAGTGAGGGAGTTACAGTTCATCTTTTCATTATTTCCTATATAAAATAACAGCACCAGAACAAAGCTTGGAACAGTGAGCCCTGGTCATTATTGCCTATTGCAAAGAGCTGCTTTGTCAGGGAAATGGAGCTTGCTTAATTGAAGGTGGGCTGTCGAGAATGGTTTTGGTTTTACCTGGCTTGTTAATGCACACCTGATGACTTGGAACTGCAGGAGAAAAGGGAGGGATTCATGCCAGCACTGTACCTCTTAGCAATGGAAAGTCCCCCTCTGGCAGCAGTTGTCAAAGGGACAAGTTGCACACTGTCTCTGGGGATGTAGCTTGACTTCCCTGTAGTGCCACCCTATTCCTATGAGATAAATGGCCAAGAGTGAATCACTGGGCTCTTGGGCTTCACCAGAGAGCCCCAGGCGCTGGGACTTCACTGGGAATGGAAGAGTGGAGTGGATGGGATATGAGGGGAGCAAAAGTCCTTACAGCCTGAGGACACACTCTCATTCCTGGTCTGGAGGGTCAAGATGGGGCACTGTGTGATGAGACTGCAGTACTATTTTGTGTATTAGTTGAAGGTTCAAACATATCAGCAAAATGATATATCAGAATATTAACTGAAGCAATAGGAAAATTCCTTCTAAGCTGAAATGATAGGTCAAAACTATTAAGTACTTAAGTTTCATTCTTCAGAGCTCACTTTACTTTGAGCTTTTGTAATTTATTTAAATGGTATGGCTGTGGACAAAGCTGCCTTACTGCCTCCTTAACCTCTTGCTCCAGACCTAACTTCAGAGGGGCTATTCTGAGCTGATACCTGCATATATTTGAGTTTGAATACAAAACAAACCTGCTCAAAGGTCACACCTGTCCATGCCATAAACCAGGGCAATTCCTTTTGAAACTGATGCAAGCTATGTCTACGTATATCCAGAATTGACTAAGTTTTCAAAGGCCTTAAGTTGGATTTTTGATTTTTCTATTTTTGTGTTCTTCATGTGAATGCCTAGAGCTGTTTGAATGCAAATAGCTATTGGAACAGCTCAACAATTAGGAAACAAATAGTTAAAAATAAGTTCCTGTTCAGTTGCCAAAGTACCAACTGAAAGATTCCTTCCACTTTCCTTTGCAATGTGATGGTGAGAGACTTGCCTAAAGCAGCACTGAGGCATGGCTAGACCCCTATTCCAAAGTCACTTCTATCTGAGATCAATCTTGCTTGTTAAATTTACAGTATTTTAATCCCTTCATTTGAATGTCAATTCTGTGGACATTAACTCTTTCACAGCGTGGAACTCCTGTCTATATTTATTGATGCAATGCCCCTGAGGGCAGGAGAGATACAAAAGGGTGACCTTTGGTTTCAATTTAATGTTACCAGGACTCAAGTGACCTGGTGTCTCTCTTGTTGATTCAGAGCAGTAACACACCTCACTAATGTATTGCAAACACACACAAAAGTAACACAGGAGATGCTGTTGCTTGTGTTGTTACTCACTTCCTATTTCCAACTTAAGAATATGTTAGTAAAGAGTGTTACACAAACTGTTGATGCTGTTTTAACAAGAAATGTAGTACAATGCATTGTAGGAGTATGGAGTGATACAATTTTCCTCTGTGGGCTGGAGAAAGTATTTTTCTAAGTGTTTGGATTACACAGACTACATATGATTAGCCTAGCTGTTGCTAATTGCTGGTGTTCTAACGCCCACCTTCTCCTCTTATATGGTTTTATCATGGCTGGCATCATTATTTAGTCATTGCAGCAGTGGACAAAGAGTCAGAATTCCTGGCTCCTGAGAGTAATTTGGATTATTTACTTGGTTTTTGTGTCCTTGGATCAGTCAGAGCTCAGTAGCTTTGTGCCTCCATCCCTCCATTGAAAAGCAGAAGTAATCTGGGGGTTCATGTGCTTATGCCTAGGATTCTTTCCCACTCTGCAGTTAAAGAAAACAAATATAAACATTTTGTCCCATGGGAAAATCTAGTATTTGAAAATTTGTATTTATCAGGAACTGGGCCACGTTTTTCCCTCTTTGCCACAAATCAATTAATGCAAAAAGCAGCAGACATGGTAATATTGATGTGCTTTCCTTTCTGTGGGTTGAAAAGTTACCATAAGTACTGATTAGGAATTGGAGGCCTAAGATATTTCTGTAGTCCCAAAGCGAATTGGCTGTATTATGTTTCATGAACTTTTAATTTTTTGTTTGAATTCAGTTTGACTTGTCTCTGGTTTTGACTTTTCTCTCTTTTGACTTGTCTCTGTCAAAAAGTCTGGTTTTGATTTGTCTCTGTGTCACCTCAGTAATTAGTAATTGTCATGCCAACCCACTGGGACTCCCTAAATTGCCTAAGACCAGGTGAGTCCCAGGGCACACTGTTGGTTGCCCTGCCTTGTGCCCATTCAGAATTAACAGGAGAATTCAGCTGGGATTGAGCTGAAAAAGCACAAGGCAGTGATACTGAAGTACACAGGCACAAATTAACATTGATGTGACTCAGAACCATTCCAGCTTGGCTCAAAAACATGAAGTTTATTGGTGAGAAGGAGCAAAGGCCAGGGCTCTTGGCATCAGGAGACAAGCAATCCCTTCATCTACCACATTCATGTCTCCTAATGGTGTCAGGGAGAAATCCAACAGGACAAATGGGAGAATGCAAGATATACAAGAACACTTCTAATATGAATTTGGAAACCTGGGTGGGGTGAAATAGTGGTGCCTTGTGAAGAAAAACGTAGTAAACACAGAATTTCAGAATCCTGTGATTCTGTCACGGGCCAAGTGGCTCATGAAGACTGAAGATAGACTGTATTTTTATCTGGAAAATGCCTTTCAAAAGCAAAGTCAATGATTTTAGCAAACTTCCCCCATCCCAAGGGGCATTTGGTTATCAGTTTAGAAATATTTAAATAGGTCTAATAAGAGTAAATTCAATGAACCTTCATGCTGTCCAAATATTTTTTAACATGTCAGATGCAGAGACTTTTCAAAAAGCTTGCTTACAGATACCAGAACTACAGAAACCAGCCTGGACCTTCTAGAAAACTAACATCTAAGGAAAATAGGAACAAGGACATGATCAAAAAAAACCCCTCCAAACATATTTTCTTGCAGCACAAGGCTAGTTTTTGGCTGCCACTTTAATTTCTTTGTAGGAAAGCAGAGAACTGCAGCAGGAATGGCTGCATGGGATATTTAAAAATTGGTTCTCAATTCCTACCTCCTGTCTGAGTGGGCTGTAATTCTGTGTCCTGAGGCACTCTGAGCTCTCAGCTGCCCCTCCAGTGGGGTGTTCTAAACCTCCTGGTTTGTTCTCCCTGCATCTAAATGTCACCTTGGCCCTGAAAGCCACTTAGGGTACTTCAGGAATGCTCTCCTAAGGCAGCTGTCACCTCCTGGGAGAAAACAACAGCTTTCAGTGAATGGCACTGAATGATTAAAAAAGACTCAGAAGGAGAGGGAGAAAGGAATTAGTCAGTATTTTTTGTTGGTTTGGTTATTTGGTTATTTGTTTTTGTTGCTGTTTTTTCCCCAGTGACATTAAAATGTATGGTTGATTCCTGTGTTTGAAGGGTGCTGTACTGGATCAGAGCAGAGACTATGAAGTTGCTATGTTTTATCCCTGGTACTTTGAGAAGCATGAGCAAGAGAGAGCCAGTGGGGGATTTTTATATGGAGTTATTGATATGTATGACCAACGATGAGCAAATTACATCCAGATCCAAAATTTTGAGAAGCTCTTCAGTCATCAAGAAAAATTAGTGTTTGGGGTTTTTTAAATTTGCGTAGATAACCTGGATGTTCTTGGGACACGCTCTGTTATGGTCAGACTGCTTGACCACCATAAATTTATTCAGAATTCCCCAATCTGTTGTGATTGGAGGAGTTGGAAAATTCTAGGCTTTTTAGAAACATGGCTGCTTCTTAATGCATGGGGGTTTTTTTCACCCAGAGGCCTGGATATTCTCTCTTTCATATTACTTTCTTGGTTTTGATGTAAGCTCTAAGAAAGGGTAGGTCTACTGGTTTTGTCTTTCTGTTATACTGTGCTTTTAAATAATCATCAGGAGTGCCTAGAGCACAGGATGGGCACCTTTCCCATCTGGCTTTATAAGCATAAATAAATACTTATAGAAGAGACAGCTGTGGCAGTTCCCCCTCTTTTCTGATAGATCTCTCTTCAAAGCTGTGGATCAAAAGAGCAGTGCAAATATTCAGCAGCAGGGACCATGACTCTTGAGTACTGACACAGAAGAGTCACATGTGAACTTCTAAGCCTGCATAAGTAACCTTCCAAAAGGCAGGTTGAAAAAAAATAATAAACACACTTATCTTGCCAGCAGGGGAAGAAGGAGTCTCCTGTCACTCAGAGCAACTCTCAGAGGCATTGCAGTCATGTATGGAAGCTGAAGGAAGCCTGTGTGAGGCCCTCTGCCTTCAGAAATGTGACAGAAATTTGTCTGTTTTCACTGAGACACCAGAAATGACACTGCAAGAGACTCAAGAGAACCAAATTAAAATTCCATCTCTGGCACAGACCTTTGGAGTGTATGAGCAAATTACCATGTCCCTCAGCTCCTTCTGGTAAGAAAACAGGATGATAATATTTTTTCTCTTGTATCAGATCCAGACTGAAGCCATTTCTCACTAAATAGGTGTACTGGAGCCCAAGCCCTCTTGGGGCAGCTTAACAAGAAATACAGAAGTAAAAATAGGCGTAAGTAGGTAATTATTTCTAATAAGTAGGTAAATTATTTCTAATTCCTTGAAATTAATGTGGGATGTGCTGGTTTTGCTTTTGTACACCAAATAAGTAAAATATATAATTTTATGAAGACAGGTGAGCTTTTATTGAACAGTATAAAACTTACTTGGGAGAAATGCAAGTAAAAAGTCTTCACTGCAGACAACTATTATCCTCAAATAAAACCAATGACACAGGAGAGAATTTTATGACTGCATATGCCCACAAAACAGCTCAAAAACCAGCTCATCCACTATCCTACCTCTAAGCCTAGTGGCAGATCAGTAAAGGAAATTGACAGAAATGCCTAAACCTTACTCTTGTGCTCTAAATGTTGTTGGTTTTGTTTACAAATCTCATTTCAGCCTGTCTTTGGATGTAACAAGACATCTGCTGTTGTCCTGAAACTACATCTCTGGTTGCTAAAATTAATTTTCTTTCCTTAAAGTTGGTTACTAAAACTGGTATTTTACAGTAGAGAATCTATCTCCACCCTTCCCAGTACTCATCACTGACTTGGACTAAACAAAGCAGATCCTTTCCTGTCTGGCTGTCCATCCGTAAAGAGCGTTCCTTAAAAAACAGTAATCTGCTTATGCAGGATTCTGTAGCGACTTAAATAAAGGTGTGAGGCAGTACAGAACAACAGATAAGCAGGCTGGTGTTTTAAGTGTGGAATCCCACACCGAGTAAAGGGTTGTTTCCTATCCGGAACGACTGAGGAAAGGGGAGGGCAGAGGAAACTGCAGTAACTCCACAGCTCCATAGATGTCACCAGCTTTTCGCTCCAGCCTTCCCCAGACGTTTTGGTTCATACCTATCTCCCTCCAGCCATTTATTCTGTGGCCCCAGAGGGACTGGTTTTTGGATGATGAAATACTGCAGAGTGCAAATTAAAAGCTGCCAGCAGTGAGCTGTGCCTAGACAGGAGATACAAAATGGAAAATGTAAACAGTCACACAGTACTTTTTCAATTACATCTTAAGCAAATATACTTATTTAACAGGAGTCTTACAACAGTGTGGACTTCTTTTTTAGATATTGAGAGCTCAATAATGATGGAATTTCCTGAGCTTTGTTTAAAACGATTTATGAAGGTTATTTGCAGCATTTTGCCTCCTTCTGGAATTCTCTCATAAAAATCCAAACCAAATCCAGGTTCACATAACACCCACAGCAGTCATGCACTGTTCTTTTGGGGCTGGGAACTTGTCTACAAAATGGTAAGGACAGTTCCAAAAAGGAAAAAAAAAAAGTACAGAAGGAAAAGACCCCCTTACATCCTCACAGAGAATAACTTAGGTGTCAATTTCAGATAAGGAGCCAAAGGTGTGACAGGAGCCTGGGATGACAGGTATCTGCAAGGGGCTCTGCCAGCACAGCAGAGCTTGGCCATGGCTCCTAGGGGCGATGCAGAGCAGGACAACGCTTTTCTTTTGGATTTTGAAGAAATTTGTCAGGGGAGTGGGGAGAAACACTAAAAATCAACACATACTTTCTTCAGAATTTCCATTTTTAAACTTGTATCTTAAAATATATTTTAAAGCTTTGTTAGCAAATGATCCTCAAGAATTTGAAAATACATATTAGCTCAGCTGGTAGTGATCCTGTAACACTCCACTGTTAATAAGTAATCAGCATTTTTCATTTTTGATACAATATCTTTTACCTTTGGATGGAGGCCCATCCCATAATTTGATACACAAGGCTATACTTCAGTGCAAAATCACCACCAGTGCTATTGCTGTGAATTTACATTGGTTTAACAGTAAGTAGAATTTGTTCCTAAAAGAGAGGCAGTGAGAAATGAACATATACTATAATTTCCCAAGTGGTAGATTTTAATATTATTTATGTTCATTCAGGATTTGAATCTCAGAGATTGAATTCATTTCAGATCTCCTACCACCTGACCCAAAACAAAAACCAAGCAGCTGTGTTTGTTACTGCTTGGTAATATATTTTTCCAGGAAAACACAGCTTAATCTGGGCTCTGCTGAAATAGCTGTCTGTTGTTTGTGCTTTACAAAGCACAGCAATAACTGAAAAGAGAATGAGTATCTGCCTACCCCAGAAAATGTACCTTTTAACTTTGGTACAGTACAACAGTGTGTCAAAAATGGGTGTGGAACAAATTTTTAAAATCCTGTTCGATGTAAAGAAAGAAGATGGTAAAACTAGAAGAGTACTTTGAGGAAGTACTTAGTTTAGTTTATTGTTTAAAGCAGGAAAATCCACTCTGTTCAAGAAAAGGGGCAATGACCCAAGAGACTGCAAATGTGCAGGCAGGAGTAGAATTTCTGAGAACAGAAGAGTGCACTTTCTGCAGCAACATATAAAATAGGGACCAAAACAAGGCTCATTCACACATTGACCATGGCACATGATTTAATCCTTGAATGACATCAATTATGTGGATCTTTGTCTGATCCCAAAATTTGAAAAAAAAAAAAGCACTTGGGACTCTCAGCTGTGGTTTTGGAAAGAGTCAGCTTTTTCTGAACATCAGTACTGACAGGCTGGGTCCTGTGGGGCGAGAGAGAAACGTTTTGGCCCGCTCTAGTGCATTCAGACCTTTGGGGATTTGGGCTTCTCTGCCTGGGAGCAGTAAAGAAGTTGCCTTTTATGCTGAACTCTGAAGGTGGAAGGCAGCTGAGCTCCCAAATGGCTTCAGTTGTTTCACATGAGGGGAAGAGTGTCATGGTGACAGGAAATGGAGCTTGTGGGTGGACAGACACAAAGTGCTGTGTTCTCCTGCATGCAGCTCAGGAAGGTGTCTTGGGACTGCTCTGGATCATTCCTTTCTGAACTTCTTTTTCTAGGTGCAGTGGTGCTTGGAGATGGAGATGGGCATGTATGAATGGGAAATTCACAAATATTCACATCCATTTATATATTTAAATGACAGAAGAAAATAAGCTTTTCATCTCTTTTATTTCAAGAAACAGGATTCTGGTCTATTCTTTTCATGCAACTTCCTAATGAGCAGACAATAAAACTGTTACATACTTTTGTAATGAATAGATTATGTGGTTGAAAAAGGAAGCATTATTTCAATTTGTTATGCCAGTTGTGAATTATAATGCAGTTTTAACTGAAGAAAAGGGAAATCCACAGGAATATCCACTGAATTAATCAAGATGAGATGCTTTGCAATGAATACTGAATGAATAATGATGAAACACCAAGAATAAAATGTCACAGTCTAGAGATATTATATCTTACCTCTTCCATGCACCAGACCATCAGGATTAATTGAACCAGTGCAAAATGTTATGGCTGGTGGCATGTTCATTGTTGCTAAAAGGAAATGAAAGTGTAGGCACAATTTAGCTCATTTATCAAAAGCAGAAACTTTTTACAAAGCTCAGCCGATGAACTTTCCTGAATCAGTTCTTCCAGCCAATTACAGAAGCATGGTCCCATCTTTTTTGGATATTTTCTCATTAAAGAGAAGTACATGTGAGGACACGTAGACAAACATTGTCAAACTGCATTAGTTGTTTGGAGAGAATTATATATCTTTTTGATATGAAATGGTTTTTAACTACCTCAAAGCCTTTGCCTTCTAGAAGAGCTGATGTGCTTAAATATCAAATGGATCTTTGATATTGCTATTATATATTTTGAGCTTTCAAAATTGTACCTCATTGCAGAGAGAGGCAAATTCTACCTCAACAACTTTTGTCCATCACCTGAAATTTGTCTGGAGTTTTAAGTGGGAATAACCATGAGAAACGCAATAGTAAAATAGAAGAGTTGGGGGTCACTGATTTTGTCTGTAAATTAAGCTTTCTCCTGCTTATCCAAAATCACAAGACAGAGCAAAGGTTCTCAGTCAAAAACCAGGAGGATAGTTCACTTCTATTATGACTAGTTTAGATGAGTTATGTGAATATCAAATTATATGATTATACCAGTAGATGAGTTATGAAAAAATGAACTTTAAATCATGCATTGTGAGTACACCAGAAGCTCGGTCCATGCACCTGCTTGGGAAACAATGCAGGGCCCAGTTCTCCTCTTATATACTCTGGACTGCTGCAGATTAATACAGTTCAGATTGAATAGTATGTTCTCTAATGACAGACCTTAGACTGCTGTCCTCACAGTGAGCTATGTGTGTTCTCCCTAAAACACAGCCTGCACAAAGCAGGCATCCAGTTTGGGCTCAGAAACAGAAATCCAGTTTGGGCTGAGAATTTGCTGCTTCCCCTGCTGGTCTGTTCCAATGGTTAGTCACTCTCACTCTTAAAAATGTGTTATTTATTTCCCATCTGGCATCCAGATATGGGAATGTATGTTAGAATAGCTCTGCTGACTTTAATCTGCTACTCCTGATGAGAGGAGAAACAGGCTTGAGGTCTGTTTGCTCCCGATCCTGACTTGGAGAGCCCATCAGTGCTGCAGGTCTGAGTGCTTGGTGCCAGCTATTCCAGCCAGCAAGCTGCGAAGGTTCCTTACTGTCTGATTACTTTCTTCTGCTTGTTCCACTAAGTGAGCATTTGTTCACTGAGTCAGCCCTTACATGACTGTTCTACCCCTTCCTTTTCCCCCCTTTCTCCCCCAGTGGGGAAGTGTTGCAAAGTGCAGTGGTGCACAGTGCCTGCCATTTCCCGGAGCCGGGCAGGAGTTCATTCTGCCCATGCACGAGTTATTCTGACTCTTTGAAACACACATGTGCATGTGCACACAAAACCACGAGCAAACCCACTCAGAGTCTGTCTCAGAAATTCCTGCTGAAAGCTGTCAGTTATCCCACACCAATGTGAGCTCCCTTTTGGTCTTTTAAAGGTCAAACCTACCCTGTTGCAGAGGATCGGAAAGTCAGTGCATGAAAAATCAAGCAGTTGCTAGAGAGTGATAAAATTTCAGGTTTTGGATCAATAACGGTGCATGACAGTGTCTAGGTAGCAATTTTAACACTTCTGCTACAACATGATTTTGTAACGTCGCAGCCAATCTTGTAATGATATCGCCACCTGGTGCCTGCTGCATCGTATACCAAGCTGCAGGAAACGCAGTGTTGCTATGACAATTTCGGTGGCACAGGCTGTGGGCTCCATGTAAATTATTTGGCTCAAAACGCTTCTTGTGAGGTGGTCAGGGTGGGCACAGCTGATACCAAAATGCTGGAGCCTGAGTGTGTGGTGATTTTGGAATGTGGTTGTTTCCACCATAGCGCTGTTTGTGAAGCCAGTGTAACGCTGCAGTTTACTGCAGGGCGTGTCTGCTGGAGGACACTGAGGTGGTGGCCGTGTCCCCTGTTAGCACTGTGAAATACAACAGGTGCTGCAGGTCAGTGCTCTGGCAACACCTTTTCACCTCTTCATCTCAGTGACCAAGAAAACTCCTCTTTTTTTTGACTACTCTTCAAATGCAGAGGAGTTCCTTTTCATTTCTATGGCTTTGGTGTTGGAGGGACATTGAATCACTTATCAAGAGCCAGTTTTTGCTTCACCTAAAGTGAGAAGTCTCCCAAGGTTCCAGAGCTAGGATTTACCCTTTGCTGTATTGCATTCATAATGAGGGCTGCAGCAGATAGACCAGGCAGGTGACACCTAAAGATCTGATTTTATTCTATAATTTTAGTTCATGGTTCAGGATCACCTCCTTGTAGGTTAAATCCAGAGAAGATTCCATTTCTGTGCCCAAATATACTGTGAATCCTTCATTCACACCAACTTGGCTGAAGGGGTGTGTGCTGCTGTGACGAGCAATTCTGTTCCTTCTGAGTCAAGTGAGTCCTGGAATGGCCTCTTCCTCACATCCTCTCTGCACATTGTCTTGGAGGGAATACTTTTGGACAGCACTGGGACACCATCCCATGCTGTGCTGAGCTACAGAGTTTCACAATTGCCTCACTGTGCAGAAGGGAACCGGGAACTTGGCCACAACCATTTCCTAAGCTCCTTATATTGTGCTGTGGTTTGCAAGAGCTTTTGTGTCCTAGGCCAGGCAGAGGCCTTCCACCCTAAAATGCAGGCTTCAGGCAGGAGAAATATTCCCCTGTGTGCTGTTGCATGAGGCCACGTGATGTCATGAGAAGGGTGAGCAGGGCAGTGGGGTGGGCTGGCTGTGAGCAGCAGGGAAAGGTGCAGCAGCCAGGAAGCCTGGAAGAGCAAAAAGTCCTGGAGTGCTGTGACTTTTTCTAGTGGGTTTTTCTCTGCCAGGGAAGAATGGGTCAAATGAATGTATAGAAGGAAGAAGGTTGAACAGAGCAGTGGGGGCTAGAGGAGAGAGATTAAGTTGGGGCAGATGGCAAGATCAGGGGTCACCTCAGAGAGGATCTGCTCCTGAAAACAGTGCTTGGCTCTTCACATCCTCTATTCCCCTTTCTGTCACAGAGTATGGGGAAGGGGAGTAGCACAATCTGCCCCTAGCAAGACCTTTCCAGACTTTCTGCCTGGATATCATACCAGCTGTGGTCTGTTCGTGGATGCAGGCAGACCTTACTTCCAGATGCTGACTGCCATGTTCCTAACAATTTATCTTCTCTTCCCATTCCCCAGCATATTCCATGTAGAGGAACTGCACTCCTGGGTGTGCAAGTACACTCCTACCTGTGTAGGTGACCCCTCCAAATATTAAGATAAGGTGAGGAGTCACCCTTGGACTCACCTCTGATCATTTCTTTGTGCTTTATCCTGGGGAGGTGTCCCTGCTCAGCACTTCTGCATTTCCTCCAGCATTCATTCTTCAGCACTCCATAGGCAACTCTGTCCCACCTGACAGGGCCTGTATTTATTCTCTTGGACATCTCTAGCCAGTTAGGGCACTAAGAATCAATGGCCCTGAATTTTTGATGTATTAAGTACTTGCAGAATTGATTGACTTTGGAGCTGCTATGGTTCAGGAGTTTTGCCACCAATCTTCCAATGAACAAACCAACACATCCAGCCAAACTGGAGCTTACGTTCATCAGCCAAGTGAAGGGAATTAGGCATATTGACACCAGATGAGAATCTGGCCCTAAAATATCCGTAAGACAAAGAATGGAAAGCACAGAAAGTTTTCATAGATATTCCATTTAATGTTTTGTAAACTTTCCTGTTATGTTGCTAGGGGGATTTTAATACATCAACGTGTTAAAAATAGATCTCAGCAAGATGTTTGTAATGGGAGCTAATTCTCCCTCCACCCTGAACTTCCTTATTGTTCCCGGCACTATTTCATCTCCCTCTTGTCTGTAAAAGACCCTCTTGCTGACCCACTTCCTGCCCCTGCAGCAGCACTAGGAACTGCACAAGGAATCCTTGTCTTAATGCACTTGGATGCTGACTTTGCATTTCCAGCTAGCCAGGCTTCATCTGGAGAGTGGAGTCCTTGCGTTTCCTGATGTGAGTCAGTGGTGAGGAAAGTGTTTAACCTTTTTGTCAAAGGTTAAACATATAAAAGGGGAATGTGAAGCTCTTGTATTCCTGTTGTTGCCACATTAAAGAGAGCAGCTTTCACGGCTGAGCAAAATCTTACTTTTCAGGGGTGATATTTCTTTCCATATCCGATTCAAAGTTGCAGTTTACTGCACTTGTTAAGGAAAGCATATGTTTAAACAGGACTATATGACAAGGTCATTTACTGACTGTTTCCATTGTTTTTTCATTTTGCTAGTCCTCTCTGCCTTTCTCAAAGGATTTGAAGAGACCTGGACAGGCATTGGTGTGAAGTGAGCCAATTAGAATTTTTCAAAATGGTCCATTTGTGTTAAATATTCAAGATCTTCAAAGCAAAATAAAGAGCAAGCCGTCTTTTTCTTGAAAGCAAAAGAATTTGTTACTTCTTTTTCTTAATGACACCATATTATTTTAATCTATCTTTCTCCACTGCTTGCCTGAGCATACTGGTTTACCTGTAATTTACCAAGACTGATGACTTAGCTATGTTACCTACAATAACATACCTCTTTCCCCTGACTAAATACTTAATGGCATGCTATTGTCATGATCCAGAATACTCTGTCAAAGAGCTCATTCCAGTTTTGCTCTGTGTGTTCATTGCTTCTGCCCTTTGTGAAGGATAGCACATACCTAATTGCACATAGCATAGCGCAAACCTATTTTTGTAGAGGGGTAATTCCCCAGGTGACCTGCTGGTTCTGCACCAGTTGCCCCACTGATAATTTGTTGGTTGTCTTTATGGCTGGGTCTGAAATACCTCACTGCAATGAACAGACTATGATTATCCAATGAGTCTGAGAGAAAGCCAGGAACAGACTGAAGGTTTGCTCTTGAATCTCTGTTGCTCAAGGCCTCCATTCTAGCAGATAATTAGAATGCTCTTCTCTGCTCTGGGTTCTTCTGCAGCTCTCTAGGATTGTGTCAAAAGCTCCATGCAACAGCTTTTCTGGCCTGGAAAGATATAGTCTTAAAAGGGAAAAGAGTATAAACAAAAGATAAAGGATAAAGAAAAATTAGAAACGTCATTCTCAAGGGAGTGTCATTCTCAACAATCTGTTAACTTTGCATTGGTGAGTTCAAAACTACTTCCAAAAAATGTCACAAACTCTTACTAGAGCAGCTTGAACCTCTGCTGATGAATTGAAGGAAATTTGTTCTAAAGAAAATGCATCACACAAAGTTAACTCACAATACAGCATCAGCCAAAACCAACACCACGGAACAGGAATTCCTTCATTTTAACAATACCATAATCTCATTGCAGGCTGAGCAGTAACATTAGAAACTGCACATGTAACACCCTCCCTTACAGCTAAAATTTGGCAGTAGTGACTTAAAAAGAAGAAAAAAAATCCTAAAACCAACCTCAATCTTCAGCCTGGATGCCTTTGTTTCATTAAGAGGATTTATGAGTTAACCACTTACAAAATCCAGTCAATGTAGTGTTCGAGTTCCTATGTTTTATTCCAAGTGTATATGTAATGTGTTATTCAAAATACACTGCAAAACAGTTCAAAGCTGGCACTGTGAGTGCTGCATGAATTGTGGAGGAGGGCTGATTTTCCACTGCTCTGTTATGTGCCTCATCACTGTAGTTCTGTCTCCTCCTGCAAGGCCAACTCGATCTGACTGTGCTTTTCCTAATTACATCGCTTCCATCGAAAAGACAAAAGTAACCACTGTGAATCATGCTGTCAAAAACCCAGGCACTACCTTCCATGGTTCCACATTTACATTACAATTAAGTGCCTTTTGGTTCCAAAAACTAATTCCTTGCAAAGCTGGGGCAAAGGAGCTCTGTGTGAGGACTGCCTGGGCTCCAGAATTGGTGGTAATACAACATTAAGGCAGACATAGCACAGAGCGGCTGCATGGACACTGCCACAGCTCCTGGCCAGCAGTTTGTAGCTGTGACCTCCTCTGTTCCTGTATGGAAGGACTGTGAGAAACAGACCTGGTTGCAGGTCAGTAGGACAAACACAGACTTGTCTCCTTGGGCCCATGACAGCTCCTGCTGTTTGCTTGCTATAGAGGGAATTGCTGCAGCAACACTTGCAATTCCTGCAAGTGGCTTCTCTGGACCTCCCGCACCTCCCAAGCTCTGAGCCTCCAGTGGAAGCATAGAATGCTTTGGGCTGGAAGGGACCTTCAAGAGCATCCTGTTCCAACCCCCCTGCCATGGGCAGGGAAACTCCCATTAGACCAGGTTTCTCAGAGCTCTATCCAACCTAGCCTTGAACAGTGTCAGGGATATACCAGTTATATACCAGTAATCCAGGAATATCCCTGGGCTGGGATTTGTTCTGACCGAATGTGTGAGTTAGGAGTGCAGTATAGCACTTCAAATTAATGGTTCAAGATGTTATGGAGATCTTGTACAGCAAAGATGCTGGGATATTAGCAGATCTTTTGGGTAAGGAGGAGCAGGAACAGGCTGTTTATTTGAGCGGGGATATTTTCTCCCTTTCTTCCTCTGTCCTCCGATCTCTGCCCAATCAGATTCTCAGATATTTGACAAAAATCCCACCAAAACACAAACAAGACAACTAAAAAGGTTTCCAATGCTTTTTCTGATTTGTAGAAACCTGGTTCAGGCATTTTGAAGATAGAAAGTTGCTAGAATGACAGAAAGTCATGGGGCTTATATTAGGGAAGGGAGTAAAAGAATGACAAAACCCACACTGCTGTTTCCTTCAGGACAGGAGGCTTCACAGGGAGAAAAGCCTGTGAAACAAAGTGTGTGAAACATAGTGATTATTTCTGCTGCTGTCACTCTGAACACTATGGGCAGTAGCCTCCACCTTTATTCAGCTTAAACAATAATTTAGCTTTTTCCTTTGCAGCGCCGAGACATCCTCCCATATTTAGCCACAGACTATCAAAACCCTGTATTTGTCAGTGGTGCAGAACTTTTTTTCCTTACAGACATAGGACAGTTTCCAATCCATTTCAGCTAGAAAGATGAATTGGAATTGGATTTGAGATGAGAGAACCTGGGCTCCTTTCCCAGTTCTGCCATGAACATCTTGAAGTCTTGGGCAAATCTTAGTTCTGTCTGTTCTGAGCTATTTGGGGCAGGCACTTTCTCATTTGCTAGGCATACATGAAGTGCTTAGCACAAAGGGGACTCCAACCACTCATGAGTAACCAGTAACAGATGGTTATAAGTTGTCAGTGTGACTAGGTATTCCCACTCCAATAGCTTTTGCTTGCAATTTTCATATTTTAAGAAATCTTGCCAACAGGCCAAAACTGGAAGCATGCAAAAGAAAAATTAAATGAAGGAGTCCATTTTCAAAATGTCTCTTTTCCAGATCTAAAATACTGAAAAGGCTTTCCACTGTAGGAGCTGAGACACATTAGACAAACTGGCAAAGTCCTGCTAAAGCCACATGTCAGTGCTGTGCTTACTTAAATCCATGGTAAGCTCATCCTTTTTGACTTCCAGAAATGGCACAAAGAACTCTTTTGGGACAGATATTTCCTTAATCTCTTACTTGCATTCACCCAAATGAGCTTTTCACAATTCTGAGTTTCCCCGTTTGGCAGCACTTCTGCATTGTCACAGGCAGAGATGACATAATAAACTACTCTTACGCATATTCTGGAGCTCTTCTGAGTAAAAATAGTGGCCCTCAGCTTTAATCTTTGGAACTTTGCGTCTCAGTGCAGCTATTCTGATGGCAGGGGTGAGCAGATCTGGCTAAGGCAGGAAACAGATGTATCCTCTTATTCTTAACATAAATTTTGGGGGTTTATTTTTTGGTTAGGTGCAATCCTAATCTCACTTTCAATCGAGTGCAGAGGAAAAGAGTAATTAGTGAAGTATTAGTGTTATTATTATTTCCTGACATTAACTCTCCTGCTACTTGTCCATCCTTTTCTCAGGCCCAGCAAAATGGTGTGTGGCTTTAACAGCTGAAGAGCATTTTTTTATTGCGGGTCCCTCTCTGAGCTCTGAAGTTCAGTGCCTTCCCTCTACTGAGCTATGTGGGTGGTAAGTGCCTTAGAACAGTATAGCTTAAGCAGGAAGTGGAAAATGTTTTATTAGTGGAGTTTTTGTCATTGGAGGACTGTTTTCCAAATGCACTGTTTTGGTGTTTTTTTAAATCTGCAAAGCAAATACAAATGTAGTTTATAACAACTATTTAATTGTGCAGCAATGTATAATAACTAATATCTATTAACATGACTGTTGTGATTTTAAAATTAATTAGTAATTTTTTAGCATGACTCCAAATAATGCAAAATTGTACTTTGGCTTAAGGCGTCATAGACGTGGCCAAGGCACAGAAAGAGAGAGGAGTCAATTTACCAGACATCCCAGCCAGGAATTGGCCCCTCATCCTCTGAAGGTGGGACCTACAATTAAGAGCAGGAGGTTTGTCCTGCCCGTTCCTTTCCATGAGAAGGAGTACCCCAGCATTTCTGACACCCTCTACTTACCCTCCTGCAAAAAGCATAATCGTTTGCTGTGCAGCAGGCAGCACAAGCACATCCTTCCCTCCTAACATCTGGTCTGGATAGATACTCCAGGGACCATGAGGAGATGCAGAGTGGGTTTTTTTCCCTCTCCCTCTTTCACTCTTTTTTTTCCCCCCAGCTATTACATAATAGCCAATTTTTGGCAGCTGTAGTTTTCCCTGGTGAAAAGTTTTTGTTCCCTAAACATTAATGATAGTACTTCAGACCATATTGCAAACATTTATGTAATTTTTTTACACAAACCTTCTACATGTGTACCTTTTTAGTTACTGTGGTATTGTTCTCAGTATATCATAACTCTGCAGTGTAAGGTAGTTATGAAAAGATATCCCTCCTGAAATTTCATTTTCTTAAGAACAAGAAATTTATTTTGAAGGCAACATTTTCTAAGAAAGACAAGTTTTATTTAAAGCATCTCTGTATGCAAGCAGAGATAATCATTCAAGAGGCAATTTAGTCTATTTTCATAAAACTCTTTAGATCTTTCATCATCACATTTAATTGGCATTCATTGCGCTGAGCTGCTTTTGATACATTTTGATACTTTATTTTAAACCCATAATTACAGGTTAGAATAATTATGGCCACTGAGGCAAATTCAGTTCTGAAGTAAGTCAGTGAAATAACACAATATCAGGGTTGGCAAGGTTGGAAAAGACCTCTAAGATCATAAACCCAACCATTAACTCATCTGTGGTTCACCACTAAACCATGTCCCCAAGTGCCACATCCACACCTTTTTTTTGAACATTTTCAGGGATGGTGACTCAACCACTTCCCTGGGCAGCCTGTTCCATTGCTTGATAACCTTTTTGGTGAATAAATTTTTCCTAATATCCAATCTAAATCTCCTGGAAAAAAAAAATGAATCTGTTTCCTCTTTTCTTGCCTTGCTACATGGGAGAAGAAACTACTTTGATTTATGTTTTTTAAACACACTAATTTGCATAGAAGTTTCCTTTAAGATCTTCAGTATTAAATCAGTCTTGTTTGTCCTATTCAATATTTCCATTGAAAACAAAGAAGAAGAGAAAGATGAATGGGGATGCTGCATAGAACAACCTGCTGGCCATTTGTAGAAAACAAAGGAACTCGTGTCATATGGGTCACAACCCCCTGCAGGCTGGGGGCAGAGTGGTTGGAAAAAGCTGCCTGGTGGGAGAGTTCTCAGCAGAAACTGTTCAATTAATCTAAGCATTTTCCTTTTGATTGCTAAACCAAATCCATCTGCATTGATTCAGGGGATTCCTTCAAAGGACCTGCCCATTTTTCCAGCCATAGCTTTGTAGAGCAACTCTGATCTTTTGGATGTGACACCTCTAAAAGAGTCAACATTTTGGGGTTCAAAATGTGCTGGGTTTTTTTTCTATGATCTTGTAACAATCACAGTATGCTTGTTATTTTGGGGGTGTGATAACATGATGCAGACTGGAAAGGCCTCATGTTACATCATCTTTGGTGATTGAAAGTAAAAATTCTTGAAGAGGGTGGAGAAAGTATTGTTACGGTTCCCTGCCACCCTGAAATGATAAATGCTTGGAAAACACCCAGAATGATATTAAAGTGCCTAAAAAAGTAAATATTTACGCTGCACACAAATCTTTCCGATCTGTCAGTAGCTGAATTTGATTATTCTTCTGTTGGTTTCTATTATTTGACTGGGTATTTGCAGACAGATGGCCTCTTATAGTGTTAATAAAAACAACTTATGTAGAATGATTGGGCTGTATAGTAATTGGGGAAATACTGAGGATTAGGAAAGAGAATAGCCTGCCAAAACCTAATGTCTGTTTATACACATTTAATTCCTTCTTATAGCAAATGAAGCTTTTCTTCTTCAGATATGTTCAGTTACTCTGGTCAAGTAAGGCTAGAGTTTCTGATACTGAGGAACTGAGATTTGTAGGTCCAACTTGTCTTCCTGTCACATTTCACTGGTCTAACAAAGAACATTTATAAGCATTTTAAAGTTTGATTTTAATATCCAAAATCCCTATACTTTTGAACCTGTGTCAGCAAATCCCTAAAATGCTACAAACTCCAAATGATGCAAGAAAAGCTGAGATGGAGCTGAACTGTGAATGGAGTTAACCAAAAGGCAAATGATTTTCTGCTCCCTAACAACAGGGGACCCCAGTCTCCCTTTTGCTTTGTACTGTGGCATCCATTCTGTTTGTTGAAAACCTTTGTAATCACAAGTGTCACCCAAACTCATGTAGTACAAATGTAAATAAGGAAAGCTTAACAAAGAATTAAACCAGATAAAACTTTGATACAAAATCAGCACAAATATTTGGTGCACTTTACCAAAATGCAATGTTTTATTCATTGAGGGTACATGATGTGGAAAGAACACTTCTGCTTTTGCAATAATGCCATTAGCTCCTTCCCCTTTTCCTTCTCTTCTCTTGAAAAATAATACAACCAGCTTTCTCTGCTTTAGGTTTTTAGGTAACTCTGGAATGAAATGGCCAAATTCAGCCTATAGGCATGAAACATTTTGAAACATTCTCATAGATGAGTAAGGAGGGAACCTAGAGAAGCCTCCTCAAACCTACTATGGCAAAGGCTTCTATTAGCTAGAACTGGGGGGAAACTGGAAACTGGAATTCTTCCCTCCTGATCACAGAGATCTGCAATGCGGCTGTCTACACCTGAGCTGATTTTCCACACATCCTTGAAAACCAGTGCAGAGAAAGAGGCCCTTTTAGGATAGCCAGGCACTTCCATCAGATGGGCTGCTCTGTACCACCAAGAAGCCTTTTTTCTTCTTGGACAATTAAAGTGACTCGTTCAGACAGACTCGTCCCCATTACAGGTCCCTTCCTCTTTGTCACCTGCATCCCACCCCAGCTGCCTGCTGGTGCATGAGGGCTCTGAATACCACAGCATGTTCATGCTTGTGCTGGAGCAGACTGGGCTTTTCCCTCTTGGCTGTTGATGCTCAAGACAGAATGCATCCTGTGATGAAAGGAAATCATGCACAATGCAGTTCAAAGTAGCAAAACTGTTTGCTGAGCTGGCAGGAAATTTAATTTAGCACATGGGACTTTATCCTGCAAAGATTAAATATTCTTATTCAGATGAGAATGAAAACCCTGTGATTGCCTTATCAACTGAAACATGTGTAGGGCTTCCAGTAACCAAGCCATAAAAGCACTGATATAGTCGTGCACTTTACAAAGGTCTTCCTAGTCCTTCCTCTTGTTCCTCTGAAAATGGTTTTGCTAAGACAGGATGATTGCCTGTACTACTGGCATAACCTCACCTAGTTTGCAGTTTACCATATCATCAGTACCAATTCAGCTCAACAGAGCCAAATGGGTGAGGTGTAGACAAGGGGATATGAGATCAGGGCAGGCTGGTATGATCCCTCTTTCTTGCCCTTTAGTTTCTTTTCTAAAAAATTCCCCAGGCTTGCATCAAATGATTCTAGTATTTAAAAGTCTGATTTAACTTTTGAAGAAAGAAACATCTGTATTTTGCATCTGTTGAATTGTGTTCTTTCACACAGCAAAGTGTCAATGGCAGGGTCTAACCATGTAGATGCACTACAAACTCCTATATTTTCACACTCTGAGCTGCAGATTGGATGCTGCAGAAAACCTGCTGGCAAGACTCTGGGAAACCATTACTACATCTTTAGCATGGTGTTATTCTCTTTTCCTCTTCTTCCCAAGGGTGCTGATGCTGGCCTAAATTGTAATTTAGAGAATATCAGGCTAACAGGAGGTCTGATGTCATCTCTCAGCCTCACTTCCTGCAGCACACCAGCACCTGCCATGGCAGCAGAGCTGTCACCTGGTTGAGACCCAATGTCAAATCCAAGTAACGCAGCCCTGAAGTGGCCCCCACAGTCCCTGGGATGGCAAGGCTGGGGGGATTTGTGCTCAAATGCAGGGACTCAGCTGGGGGACAGTTCGCTCGAGCAAGGCCAACACCAGCAAGGCTCGTGAGACTCAAGAACAGCAGAGTTGAGCAGAAAGAGAGCTCCCACTCACAGTGGTCTTCTTGGGGTCCTGTGACACACGCTGTGGGTGTCTGTGCTCAAAATCCTCTTCCTGCCACTACCAAAGGGTGCTTATGTGGTAAGGACCTGCAGAATGCTGCTTCAGTAAAAGTCACTCCAGGAAGATAATACAGAATTTTCTTAGCAACCTCTTAAAAGGGAATATTAGTAATATTTATAGGAATATTAAGAATAGCCATGTAATTTCTAGTTTTCACAAGAGATCAAACCATTTTTAGAGTGCCTTATGAAGTCAGTCTGGCATGATTTTCTTGTTGGGAAGTTAGAGCAGCTTTTGTAGGCTTTTGTAGGCAATGCACAGAAAGCTGAGTGCTCTGTATTATAGTTCAGAAGATCAATAGATTCCTTTGTTCAGGGAACCTGATGTTAAAAGAAGAAATTTCTTGCTTATGTACTGCCTTGGCCTATGAGTCCAAGGTTGTTACTAATAAAATAAATAAAAGTCCTTTCAGAGCACTCTGAATGATCAGATTCCTGAACATCTTTCTATAAAAGCATTAGATAGAACAAAAATAGAGAAAAAAAGAAACTCCTAAAGTCTGCCTTTCCACAGGTAATGTATCTTTGAATATGAATTTCAAAGTGGGTAGAGAACATGCTTCTGCTTGGCATGGAAATAAATAGCGGAAATAATAAAAAAATCAGGAAATATTCTTAGCTTATCAGTTCTATGGGTGTATTAGCAACTTAGATGAGAATAGTTTTCATGATGAAAAGTTAACTGTGCATGTTTCTGAACTGTTATTGCAAAATAAGAGGAAGGGGGAAGTTTAATAACTACTGTTTTGGGTTGGGCTCCTTTCTGTGCTTTTACATATCTTTTAACAGCTGTGGGCAGGGGACCATGGAGCGGACATGTTTCTGTTCTCAAATGGAAAAAAATAACCTTCAGAAATTTTCATTGGACAATATTCAAAAACTAAGAGCATTTAAATTTTTCCTCAGGCAAGAAGCCATTTTACAAAAAGATAAATTGCAGGAACCACCCAAACAGACCAAAATTTTCAATAATTTTCTTTGAGGTTTGTTTCGACATAGTCTTCATTTTTACACTCAGCCTACTGAGTGTGAATTCACCCAATTTCACAATTTGGGTGTGACCTCTTTCACACCCAACCTATTAAACAGCACTGCATGAACAACTTCTAGATAATAAGAAAAATCAGTTAGCAAAATAATATTTTAAAGGAAGGTCAACACCTTGTAAATGTGAATGTATTAAACTTGTGTTAATAAATGTTCAGGTTTGGCCTCCTATAGAAGAATATATTGCTTTTTCATAAGTTCTGGATGTGTGTAAGTCCCACTGGAGATGAGAACAGATGCTACTTTGAAAGCTAAATTACTTTTCTAGAAGCTTATATAGAGATTCTGAGGTACAGATTTTCTTTCTAGAATGGACAAAGCAATGCTAGCTAAACTCCTAATACATTTAAGACTTCTAAAAACCTTTTCTCATGGACTCAGAATTTAAATGTGCAAATTCAAATTCTGCTTTGCTCATGAGTCCACACTGTTGCTGCCTCTCCATGACAGCTGATGTGGACTGGTGGGAAATGTTGAGCAAAACTCTAGTGTAGGCAATACCAGCGAGGCTCATTCCTGTGTTTTTGGGAAGCACTTCAAGACAGCAGTGCAGTAGAGCATTTCTTTTGTGTGTTATACTCAAGCCCAGATGCAGCCACATTGTCTTCAATGAATTGGTTAAATGATGCAAGTTAAAGAAAGAGCTGAGAGAATTCTGCCAGATCAGAGGCTGACAGGGCAAACAGTCAGACTTTGGCCAACTGGAGCTCTTTTCCTACACATTGGAAACCTCTGTGTCACACCATCTCTTCAGTTCCCAGAGCCTCCCCAGAAAGCATCAGATCTCTTTAGTGACTGAATTAGCTGTTTGTTTGCCCATGGCACAGTGCTGATGTTTCCAAAGTCCTCTTGGGAAGCCCTCCTTTGCATTATTTGGTGCCATATAAAGGTCTTAATTTTTATCAAGGTTACTTATGGACAGTGCATTTTTTGCTAATTCTTGCTAATTTCATCTGGCTGGGGCTGACGCCAACTCTCTGCCTTGCCTGACCTCTTGTGAAGAGGTAGCAAGATGATGCTTTGTTGTTTTTTTCACAACTGGTCTCCAGAAGAGAAATTCCCAATTCAATCTGCAGTGCTCTGCAACACAATTCCCTCCTGACACCCTCTTCCAGCCTCTCTTTACTGTAAATTGCAAGGACTTCATTGAGCTGGAAGCCTCCCCTGGCACTGTACACGCAGCAGACAGCAGGGATTTCACACAGCTCCCTCCTGACCTGACTGTGGCTCTGGAAACCTTGAATGGTTGAATGGAAATGGTTGGGGAGACTTTAAATGGGCTGGAGACCTGTGGAGGATGGCCACAGTTGGAAAAACTGCCCAGAGCAAGCAAGTCAGATATGCAAGGGAGACCAACAGCAGCATCAGTGTCAGCACTACTGAGTCATCTCCCTGTTGGAACCAAGCACAATAGTGACACTGCCCAGCCAATGCCTTCCCTGCAAAGAAGTGATTTATTTTTCACCCTCTGTAAGATGAAGGTCTTCCTTTCTTTAAGCTCATGAAACCACCCTCTGTTTACTGAGTTCAGTTGCATTTAAGCAACTTGTGTGTGTGTTATATTGTAGATGAGTTCCCTGGCATTTATGCAATGGGAAAAAATTCAGATGAGTAAACTCGTGTTTTATGACTCAGCAGACATCATCTCAGTTTCTGTCTCTCACATGATCTCTTTCTACAACCTTGGGCAAGCTCCTTAATCACTTACTGTGCCATCCCTAAACAACTTCACTTATCTGTGTCTCCTCTTCTATCCATCAGCTCTGTATTGCAAATGTTATCCTACATATTTGTGTAGCACTCGCCAGCAAAGAAACTTTGCTCCTGATAATCCCAAGGCATCACTGGGATTAACAGTAATATCTGAGTAATCAACCACGCCATTTCCTCATCCTTTCCTCATCCCTAACATGTCCTCTGGATGCCTTCCAAAAATTGCCAAACTAGAAACTAGAGCACTAATAAGAATGTATCTCCTGTCATGTATTTTGGCTAAAGGCTCCAGAAATAGGGAACTTTCAATGCTGAAAGGCTCAGCACAGATGCTGTGCCGGCAGGGAACAAGGATGCAAAGGGAGAATTGGAGCCATGAGCTACCTTGCAGCTACTGCAAGGAGTGAAGCTCTATTTATCCACTATAACATCCTCTGTCTCATCTTCTTCCTGCCAGAATGTTGTGCATAGGTGACAGAACCCAGAAAATACTCTTTGTTGCCTCCCCATATGCTTAGAGTTATGAGGAGATACTTTTCACAGGGGTCTGCCTCCCATAAGACATTCCCAAGCACAGATCAAGGAAAGGGAAAGTGAAATGCTCCCTAAAGAGCTGCCTTTGGAGATGTTGCAACATGTGAGATACCATGAGGTACCTCTACACCTATATCACCTGTAGGCAGAGTGCCTCATAACCAAAAAGTAGTTCTGAAGTTCAGGAAAAGCTGACAGCAACCATAGTAGTAGGTTTAAAAAATAATTAAATGCCAAAGACAGGACTAAATGAGAGAACCCCTCCTTCTCAATCAGTTTCAGGTGGGCCCAGTTTTGCCACTCGGAGGCAGCTGGGTAGGACTGGTCTCTTTTGGCAGTACCCAAGGGCCATATAAGCCCTAGTGTGGCAGTAGCTCCCTGTTTGATCTGCTCTCCCAAGCAGCATCCCTGTAGCAAGAGCCGGTGGATTCCTCAGCACTGCAATGTCTCCTGCGGTGTGAGGGAGCTCCCACGATGTCCCATGGCAAGCTGCTCAGGTGAGTGGTGGGATAACTCTGCTTAGGAGGCAGCCCAGGGTAAGGAGACAAGGCGACACCACAGGCTTTCCAGAGCCCTGCTCCAGTTGGAGAGCTTTTCTGTGGTCTGTTATGAAGTGCTGGATGTTTACATTTTGCTTTTCCTGTCAGAAGAAATAGGTCTGGCAAACAGCCAGCAAGCTATTTTTGGAAAACTATTTTCCTGGTAATTAAAAGCACCTGGGCAGACTTTCCTTGTCCAAACAGCAGTGTCTGGCCAGGCCAAGCTTTTAGGGTCAGCATTTCAGACATGAAACAGCTTTAACTGTGGCAGGAACTCAAGAATTGATACCCATTGAGCATTTCAATGGGGATCAGTTTTGGCAAGCTTTGGTCCAAGTCCCTGCACTTCATGGCATCCCAAGCCTTTTGATGCCTTTCACTTTGGCAAAGATTTTTTTTTTTTTTGCAGTATCCATGCCATGTCTGTCATCTCTTCCCCTCAAAGTTCTGTCCTCCTCCTTGACTTTTTTCTCCTGATTTTCCAACACCTGTCAGGTTAGTTTTGGCATGTTTTGGCCCTTTGCACTGCACTGTACCGCATGTAATCCTGATTCATTTTCTTGTAGTCACTACATTTCCCAATTTTCTGGGGTTTTTTCCTTTAGTTACATTTCCTTTGATCATAGCTCCATTCCAGAATGTTTGTAAGTCCTTCTTTTCTGTTTCCAGCATTTCAATGGGGATCAATTTTGGCAAGCTTTGGTCCATGTCCCTGCACTTCATGGCATCCCATGCCGTTTGATGGCTTTCACTTTGGTGGAGAATTTTTCTTTTTTCTTTTTTTTTTTTTTCAGGATCCATGCCGTGTTTCTCATATCTTCCTTATCAAAGTTGTCTTCCTCCTTGATTTTTCTCCTGCTTTTGCAGCATCTGTCAGGTCAGTTTTGGCATGTTTTGGCCCTTTGCACTGCACTTCACTTCCTCCCAGACCTTTTTCTTGTTGTCACTAAATGTGCCAATTTTCTGGGGTTTTTGTTTGGGTTTTTTTTTTTCAGTTGCATTTCATTTGATCCTATCTCCTTCCTAGAGTGTTTGTAAACCTTTCTTTTCTGTTCCATGGGATTCCGTTTCCCTTCCTGGGAATTGATTCAAGGTGTTCCTTCTTCACCTCATGCATCTTGAATGTCGATTTGCAACCCAAGTTAAAGATGACAAAGGTCTGGGTGAAAGTCTGTGGCTGCTAAAGTGTCAAAAGCTCCTCAAACCCCAGACTTTCCTTTTGGCTCTGCCAGGTGTTCAAAGCTCATGAAACAAGCTTATCATGTGGTTTTTGCCTCACCCCTCCCACCTTCTGGGTTATGATCCTTTAGGGAGCTTTTGGATCATTATTCAGGATCCAACCATATTTCATTTAAAATAAAAGCTTGGAGTCTTTCCCACTTGTGACGCAAATGCAAGAGCTTCCGCAAAGAAAAAAACCACTGTCATGAAGTTGGCAGCCACACTGTTAAAAGGTGGTGCTGCTCTAGTCAAAGTGAAATTAAATCAAAGACTTTGAGATTATTTATAGTTGTCTGGCAGCAAGATCAGACTTTGCACTGCGTTTTGGCTGCTGCTACTTCTTTACTAGTCAATGGGTGTCTCTTAGAGAATGCCTTGTGGCTACTTACTGATGTCTGGGGAGGGCAGGGGGACTGGCAGGACCCCCTGAGAGCAAGATTATCTGTTGGCTAAGAGCTGTGTTCCAGCTTCTTATGGCAGAGCTTAGGTGAGGCAGAAAAGCTCACATGGCCAAAGCAAGTGCTGTAGCTGGTGGGATACCAGGAGGAAAGGTGGCCCACATATCCACATAGATGAATGAGTTATAGAAATAACAGGACATGGATGGCAGGCTTCTGTGTCCAGAGAAGGAGGGCTGAGGAACAAGGGAAGGCAAATTGGGGAATCTCCTTGAAAGGAATAGCACCACCACTGACTGCTAAATAAATTCCTCACATCTTCTGTTTCTCTGTTAAAGCTCTTGTTTTTCTTTTGCCTGTGCCTGTCTTAACTTCTTCCTCAGCCCATGCTTTTATACAGCACCAAGTTCCAGTGGCACACATCAGAAAGGTCAGTTCATACCCAAAAGGGAAGGAGTTACTCCATCAAATCTTGAATCCTCTAAAGAAAAATTTAAATGATTTCTCTTATCTATAAGGCTTGTTTAGAAAATCAAAACTCCTAATGAGCATGCAGACAGCAAATCAAGATTACTCTTTCTGTATCTTAAGACCTGGGCAAGTTAAAACCTGAGGACTTCTTGAGCAGGAGAACAGCAAATAAAATTTTGATAGTTAATCAGAATCTCTTGGCTACTTAGGTCAACATATTAATGGTTTTAACTTTAATTTTGAATCATCTACCTTCAGACAAAGACTTGCTGCATCGTGGAGATACATACCCCTTGTAGAATCAGAACTGGCTTATAGACTAGGTAAGATTGATGCTGCAACAAATAATTTAAATTGAGTTGTAGTTATCTCACCAAACCATATATTAATAGTAAAAGCAAGATCAAGTTCTGGTGAAGAAAAAATGTGCTTTCTAGAAGAGAAACTTAATCAGTTTTATTCCCAGATTAATTATGCTGGATATAGGAAATGAATTAATTTTGAAAATGCTCCATTATAATTCCCTCTGATAACCACTAAGAAGCAAAACCACATCTTCCATTATCTCCTGCTTTCCTCAGCTACAGGAATTAGAAATCATTCAAAAGGACACAGTGCTTTGAAACTACAAGACAGCTACCTGCCTGGGACCCAGGCGAGGCCGGTCACATTGCTGTAGATGGGCCTGGTGAGTATTCCCATGACAATGATTTTTTCCCTCTATCTGTCATTGAGTGTCACTCTTAGAGTGCATTAGCACAAAGAAGCCAGTAACTGAGAGTGAAGAGCTTAGTCCTGGCAGAAAGCCTCAGCAGTGTCTGCTCTGTCAAAGATGACAGCATAGTCTGACAGAAACCCATGTAATGTGCTTATGGCCTCTCCTGCAGTGCTTGCAGCCACACACTGAGTCCTGCCTCTGCTTAGTGCAGTAGCAGCAATGCTCCTTCAACAAGAAAAAATCCCTAGTCTCAATGTTTCCTTGCTTTTGCCCTCCTGATTTCCTGTTCTGGACAGTTTGTTTGATTCCTGATCAGCTGCTTTAAGTCTTTATTTCATTGCTTTGGTATCACATGGAGGTATGAGTTCCATGGAGAAATAAGGCTGTAATCTTCTGCTATGCCCTTGATATCTGCTTCCCCCTCACTGTTTTCCCCCCGTTTCCATTCTCCCTGGGCACTGTTATTTCTCATCAAAAAGGAGCAGTTTTGCAGTGACACAGTTAATTTGAGCAAGTGTACTGCTGTAGAAGCATGTGTAGTATTTACCTGAAAGGAGTTACATGCTTAATCTCTCAACTAGCAACAGAGGTGACAGGTACAGCTCCTTAGCCAGGCACTTATGGGGACTAAAAGACTGCAAAGCCACATCACCTCTGGCAGAGAACATAGTCCATGGAGCCACTGCCCCTCTGCAAGGTGTGCTTTGGAGTTATTCTGCTCTGCAGCAATGAATAAAGTGTAGAAAGTGACAAATGATTCCTTGTTTCATAGCCTCTAAAGCTGTTGTAACATCTTACATCTGTATAGATGCACTCTGGAAAGTTCAGGATCTTTCAGAAAAAGGAAGTTTTCCCTTTTAAGAGGACAGATTATTCACCCAACCTTTAAGCTGTCAGCTGTAAAATTAATTTGGATTGTTGCTCATGAATGCCTATTGAAGCAGATTGAATCTAATCCATCAGTTTTTAAAAGGATCTGTACCTTCCATGGAGATTTTTAGTTGTGGAAGAGACTGGCTTGCCCTTTGGACTCTTGTTTTCCTGGAGAGTAGAAGTGCTGTTCAGAACAGCCTGTTAAACTGAGGAATGACAGGTGGAAGCATTGCACACACAAACTAATAATCCTAAAGGCAGTGTGCTGGTGCATCATTCTCATGCAAGAAGAACACAGGGAAATGGAATTATTTAATTCCATCTTTGATGTATAGTTTATTATTTCACTTATTAGAGTTTAGTGAACATTTCTTTAAAAGATTTTCCCAGTAGCATCAGAAGGCTGTACAGCACTGGCTGGGTTGAAGTGCTAGATGGAAAGGAGTTAGTTTAAAAATTTTAAAAAATGTTACCAAAACCCAGAACCTGGGATTTTTGAAAAGGATGTATCAAGCTAGGCACTTGGCTCTCAATGAGAGTTGAAAGGCCAGCACAAGAATTTGGCCAGCTAAGCCTCAGCATGTCTTAAAGGATGTTCAGGGCTATGGTGCCACAGTAAATAGCAGGCTGTTGCCAAAACACCATTTCCAGTCAGACAGGACATGTAAACCAATAAAGATCAGAGCACATCACCAGGCATTAGAATTGCAAGTGCAGGGTTGCAAATTCAGAGCCAAGGAGTTCAGCTGCGCTAGCTGGGATGTGAACTGATAATTTTTGATGTCAGCTTTTGTTTTCTTCCCAGGAAAATGTCTTCCTAACCTTCTTGCCATCTTGCTGTTTAAGCTAAGGGTTGCTGCCAAGCTGATTGAAACCATCCTGATTCAACTACAGTGGTTTGAGCACAGTAAGCAGGACCTGATATCCACCAAGAGAAGCCTTTGGATATCTTTCTGATGTACAGTGATGGATACAAGCACTTCAGGGATTCAGTCTCACCTCTTCCTTTTTGCCTCTTTGCTTCCTGTCATTTGCACACCTTTGTAGAAAGATGTTTACCTTAAAGCAGGCATTAGTGCAGAAAATACTGGTTACATGTAAAACAGGCCAGTTGCATTCCAGCCAGCAGTTTTATTGCTCAGAAAACTGCTTCTCCCACTTTTATGATATTGCCAACTATACATTGCCATGAAAATAGTTCATGCTTCAGTACCATCTGTTGAACAAGCACAAGATGATGTGCCTCTATTTTAGGAGCAATCTCTGCAATGGACCAAAAGTTAAATGACCCTGAAGATGCTAATTGCTGTCCTAGGATGTCCAGAAGCAGCCAGTTCCTGATACAGTTGACATGCATCATACCTGGAAGACTTCTGCATCATTTCTCCACATTATTACTTATGAGGAGAAGGGCAGGGTTAGGGGTAGGGTTTTGCTAATAAGCAAAACATTATAAATGCTCAGCATTCAGACTGTGCTCCACCCTCCCACCACAATTTGTAATGTCAGAAGAAAGGGAAAAGGAGGCTGACCCATTTTGTCAAAGAATTTTGGTAATTCTTGGAATTACCAAAGAATTAAAATTCTTTGGAATTTTAATTTTTAACCTTTTAACTTTTTCCTTCTTTAATGGATATCTGTCACATTGGGATTTCAGTGGTCATCTATGACTCTGGAATGGCAATCCTCTGATCTGGAAATATTGGTGCTGTTTAAGCATCGGTATTTTTGCAAGTGGTGTCGCAACCATTTCTGACAAATTTCTTAAGGTTTCAGTGCTTAAAGACGGCAGGGTGTGTTGTGGAAGATTGTGGCAGATGGGGCCTCTGGACAGCATAATGTATCCAGCCACTCCCTTTTCTAATGCCCTTGACAGAGGTTGCCTGTCGTGCACACACCTGCTGGCTTCCAGGAGGCAGGTGATTTCACTCATTATCAAGGGCAGACTCAGCTGTTGTAATGTTTTGTAGCATCAACTTTAGCTTGGTGTTATTTCATTTGGATTATATGGTGTCATTTATGGGACTTAAATAGTAATTGAAAGTGATTCTGCTGGAACTTTATATGCTGAGAAAAATTTATGCCTTCCTTTCATGAGCTTGGAGACAAGGACAAAAAAAACCTGGCAGATGGAGAAGGGGAAATGTTTCTGCCAGCTTCTGGTATTTCCCAGAATCCTGCCAGTCACTGCTTCCTGGCTCTCCATGCTGCCTCAGAGCTCTAGCTCCTTTGTGGGGCAGCTGAGCTATGGCTGTGGCCTCTGGTAATATGGCAGGGACTGTCTATACTGAGCAGGGCTTTCCTCTTGCCTGTTCTGCAAGTCTGAGTAAAACTCTGATGTATATGTATTGTGCTAGAGCCCTTTACAACCCATGGCATTACTCCTGGCTGAAACCAAGTGATTGCATGGGGCCTTGCATTGGTGAGGTTCCTACTGGAAGAGAATCCATTCATTCCTGTGTAGAAGATGACCTGTTTAAAAAGCTGGTGTCTGTTTGAACTCAAATCACTTACAAAAATATTCTGTTGCGCTAGAAGTAGCTCAAGTGCTGTAGAATTGTTCATCTGCTGAGTTGAAGGGAAGGGATCCCAAACATAGATCCCAAGAAATCCAGCTCCTGGCCCTGAGCAGGAGAACTCCCAAAATCACACCATGTGCATTTTCCAAACTCTGTCAGGCTTGCTGCTGTGACCATCTCCATGGGGAGCCTGTTCCAGTGCCCAATCACCCTCTGGTTAAAGAACCTGTTCCTGATATCCAACCTAAACCTACCCTGGCTCAACTCCAGGCCATTCCCTTGAGTCCTGTCACAGAGAAGAGATCAGTGTCTGCCCCTCCTCTTCCCCTCAGGAGGAAGTTGTAACTGCAGTGAGGTCTCCCCTCAGCCTCCTCTTCCTCAGGCTGAATGGACCAAGTGACCTCAGCTTCACCTCCAGGCCCTTTGCCATCTTCAAAGCCCTTCTTTAGATGCTTTCTAATACCCCTCTATCTTTCTTCTATTGTAGCACCCAAAACTGCACACAGGGCTCGAGGTGAGGCCACACCAGCAGAGCAAAGCAGGACAATCACCTCACTTGACCTCACCTCCCCTGACAGGCTGCTGATGCTGAGCCTGAGGCATCCCAGGACACGGCTGGCCCTCGTGGCTGCCAGGGCAGCTGACTCAATGCTTTGGAGTGTGCTAGTCTGCATGGTTTTAATGCATATTTTCCCTTCAATTACTATGTGAAATATATCCTCCCACTCACCTGCCTTCCCACACAAAGGAAGCTGGCCACTGAGTGAACTTAAGAGATTGAAGGCATTACCCCCTTCCAAAAATCATTTTCAGCTACGGCACTTTAAAGTCCTTTTGAAAGTTGTGTTAAAAAAAAAAAAAGGAACAAAATTATTTTTTCTATTTCTCTTTGCTGCCCCCCTCCCCAACAAAAAAATCTTCTCCCCCTCAGTCAAATAAAACCACCCCAGAAGTCAAGTTAACTTCCCTCTTGTTGTAAGAAGTGACAGGTTTTCTTTGAATATCCTGTTTTACCCTCCATCTGAAAGATGTCTCTGCTAGCAGCTCAATGCACGTTTAATTTCTTGTGATGAAAAAAGAAAAAGGTACTGTTTAGGAGTTAAAATACTACCCATCAGTCCCTAGCCAGTACTCTCTGCAGCTACAAGCTGTGGAGGGCTTGTACTAGCAGAAACCAGGTTAGAGCCATATCCAATATTGGAAATGTTCCTGTACGATGGTAGGACCATCTGAGTCTGAACATGAAATATGTCTCGACTGCTTCAATCCTGACCTTGACAGAAGCAGAAAAGAGGTTTAAAAATTGATACCAGGTGAGACATTTGGCCACTCACTGTTTTTTCACCAAAACTGCTGCTGAGGTTAGTGCAGTGTTCCTCTGTTGCAATTGTAGTTCTGCTTGAGAGCTGTTCCCAAAAGATTCATCTCTGGGTTTGGGGGTACATGGAAGCCTGGAGGACCCTGTGAAGGTCTGAGGTGGTGTGAGTAAGAGCCAGAGCAATGTCTGCCAGAAAGAGCACTGAGCAATGATGGTCAGGACAGAAGTTAATTTGGAGTTCTGTGTGGGTCACGGATGTCCCATAATGTCCGAATCTGAGGACTTGCAAAGGAGAGCAAAGCAAAGCCAGAGCAGATCTCAGACCTTGTCTGAAATCACAGCAGAGAGCCTTCCTCCTTTGTGAATGACTGTAGTAACAGACCCTGTTACATGTTACTGTCTCACTGAGGCAGCAGGCCACATGCTAATACATTTGTTTCTTATATTGCTATATCCTTATGCTTTGCACTGTTTTGGCTGTAAACAGCCAAGGAATGCTGCACTTGCCCAGTCAGTGATGAATCCACCCAACCCAGTATCCTGTCCCCAGCAGTGGTGTTAGGAGATTCTGTTCAGGAGGAGCAAACAAACCTGACTGCTTTCTGAGGACCATTCCCAGCATCCAAACCTTATAGACTCATCTCTGCCTTCTCCCTGGTTATGGACATATTGTCCATGAAGTTTTGGAACTGCTCATACTGTTTGCCTTTAAAACCTGCTGTGACTACATATTTCACAAGCTCATTGCCTGCCATGTACAAAAGCACTTTAGTACGACTGTTAAATTGGATGTAGTGAACATGTTTTTCATTCATCTTATTTCCATGGAGCTTTCTCTTCTCCTAACTGAAAACTGTCAGCTTTTTACGGGTCCCTTGATAAGGCAGCTGCACCATCACCCAGATTTCTTTACCTGCCCTTCTTGGTACCTTCCCTCAGTCCATTCTGTCCCTCTTGCAATGCTGAGAGCAGTGGCAAGCCTCAGCCAGGACGTGGGTGCACCTGGGTTTTGCACACTGGCAAACCCATGCTCTCTGCATTGCTCTCAACTCCCTTCCTGACCTTGCTCAACACTTGGATACTTCTTCTGGCTGACACTGCACATTGAGCTGATGAATGAAACTGGGAATAACTAATGAGAAAACACTAATGTGATCAAGGCTGGCTGTGATATGCAGTTAAATATGGCCATTCTGATTTTTTTTTCTTTTTTAAACCATATTTTATTAGCAGTCTCAGTGAAAGACAAGTATTACCAGCCAGGATAACTGCTCCAAATTGGACAACTTTGGATCACTATAATTTTGCAGTCTTCCAATTCTGCCCAGAGAATTAGTAGTATTCCTTATGGTGTAAACTGGAGCACCCATAAGTAATATGCACATTCTTCCTGGACTTGTGTGCAGGGGCCCAACGTGACTTAAACTAAGGTCTCTTTTGAAAACTTGATCATAAGGATGTGGAATAACTTCTTTCTGACACTTCCATTTGAAGAGGTTTTATGACTCAGATGCACAAATTAACTTCCAGTGAATTAAAAAGTAGAAGCTTTAGCCCAGAAGCAACACCTACCCAGTTTTATAAGCCTGTCACACATATAGCTTTAATAAGAGCCTGTCAAATAAACAAAACTCACCTATAGAAACAATTAGGCAGTAGCAGTAGTAATTCAGGAAATTTCCAGCAGGTTAGTAACAAGCTGTGAAGAGCCTGTGGCCTGAAATGCAACCTTTAGCCTCTTATTCCTAGGAAATTGTTTGTGTTGTGATGGTTATTGCTGCTGAACAATTAGCACCTGGAAGAGCTTAAAAAAAATTGGCTTTCTATTTCTCTTTTCCATTTTCAGCATGTGAAGGCTCCAGCTCTGGCATGAATCACAGCTCTTTGAGATCCATCTCTTCCCTGAGGTGTGCATGGGTAGCAGTGGAGCAGAGTGTGCTATAAGGGGCAGGAGCATTGATCGAAGGAAGCAATCACGTACATGTGTGATTCCTTCTCCATGGAGCTCTCAAAATCTAATCAGAAAAGCTTTTTTAGAACCCTCCTCCCAGAATTCTAAGCAGTCTAGAGGACACAAATATTTCTTTAGAATCTGTACATAAGGAAAAAAGTTTGATTGCTACCTGTGGTGTTTTTTTTTCTCCAATGAATTAAACAGAAATTGTGTTTCTGTTTTATGCTACAAAACAATTACACTTTTTAGTGCCTGATGTTTCTTGACACTTTTTTTTTCCTTGTGGTCAATTCCAGCATATCAGTCTTTTCAAATGTTTATGAATCTTTGTAGTTCACTCCTCTGCCCTATAGAGTCCCTGATATTTGGATGGTGGGTACTTCCCAACACCCCAGAAATGTCTCTGGAAAGGAGCCAGTTCTTTCCTTGAGGTCTGGTAGGATCAGTCAGAGAGACACCCTGAGACTGTAACAAACCCAGGCTCTCTGTGTGCCAGCTGAAGCCGCTGTGCATAAATCCTACTGATGGCATTAGCTATGGTTGTAATTGAAGATATGCCATAGAGGTAATTATTTACTACAATCCTAGAAATATTCTGCTTAGAGTCTGTACAAGCAAATTCAATGCAGTTCTCTACTATTTTGGATGCTCCAGAAATGAGACTGTGTCCCAGAAGTTCATAGGCCTCCTGGTTCAGGTACTGGACATACAAGTAGTCATACAACGTACACTCAGCCACAAGTGTTAATGAGAAAGTAATTAATTGCAGATTCCATGTGGCTTGTATTTGAAAAGCTCCACCAGTTATACCAGATCCAGACAGATGTGGTGTGGTGAAAGGAGCTCAGCTTCCTGTAATTGTGATGTAGCTGCCCAGTTGGCTCTCTGGAGCAAAGAATTAACGTAGACTAAGAAATATAACACCCTTTGCTTCTAAATTGGATTCTGTGGCCTCTTCAATGAAGAAGAATTAATGAACTTAAAAGTCCAAGGATGTCTAGAGTCTAGGATGTCTGGAGATGGCAACATCAGCTTGTAGATACTTAAAAGTTTAACAGGTGAGAATCCCACTTCTTGCTTTCTCAGTGCATTTTAATATTTTTTTTTCATTCAGTTTTCTCTTTCAGAGCGGGCTGCCATTACTGCTGACTTCAATGAAGAGATTCCCACTGAATTTCAATGCCAACTGGATTGGTTACCAGGCTTTTGTACTGGAAAGGTATGTAATTAAAAAAAGCCACACTTCCCACTGGGCTGGAGCCAGGGATGACCAAGTGTGCTTGCTCAAGTGCAGCTGTGGCACTTTAGGTGCAGCCCAGACAATGGAACCCTGTCTGGCCAGAAGCTGCAGTTTGGCAACTTAGAGCCACTGGGGGTCTGCCCAGGCACGGGGAGCAGCAACAAGGAATTTGTTTTATGAGTCAGAGCTGTAATTTCCAAATGGCAGGGTTTAATCTGCAGCAGTGATGTCAGTGTAACAACTTCACAGCAGCCAGTGAGACTTCTGTCAGGTGTGTGGTTTACCAGGAGGAGTCTTCAGCTGGAAAACAATTCTCAGGTGCTTTGCACTGAATGGAAAGCATATAAAGTTTTATTAATGTTTTTTGTATAGTGTTTATTACTTCATTTCAGTATTTCCTAACATAAAAAATAAAAAACCCAAACAACCCTTTTCTGAAGTAATTCTCTATTTCCTACAAATCTTACTGACATGAAGTGATGCCTATACAATGTCTACCTCCAGCTGTAGATCTCAGCCTCCCAAACATGGTTTGTGTGTGCCCTTACAGAATAATAGAACAATTTGGTTTCGAAGGGATGTTTAAAGGTCATTTAGTCCAGCTGCCCTGTGATAAGCAGGAACATCTCCAACTCCATCAGGTGGCTCAGAGCCCTGCCCAATATGCCCTTTAACATCTCCAGGGATGGTTCACCTACAACTGCCCTCTGCAACCTCTTCCAGTGATTCACCACCCTCACTGTAAAACTTTTCTTCCTTGTATCTAGTCTGAATTGACTGTCTTTTAGTTTAGAACAACTCCCTCTTGTCCTATAAAAAGGGGCCATGCTAAAAAGTCTGTCCCCATCTTTCTTAAAAGCTCCTTTTCAGTACTGAGAGGCTCTAATACTGTTTCCCAGGAGCCTTCTCTTTTCCAGAGAACAACCCCAATGTCCTTATTCTTGTGAATTTTCCCATGAACTCCCATGGAAATTGTTGCTTCTGTAATGCTATGCATATGTTTTGAGGGCTCAGAAAAGACAGGGAAATGATAAACATATGAGCTCAAAACTTCTGAGAAAATGAGGACTGCCAGCGTTTCCGTAATTATAGATATGTTCTGTAAACTGTCCCTGCCTCCCCTTTCCCTTATCCAAGATGAATGAAATGCGGAACACTTCACTGAGCTTGGGAAGTAAGTTAAGGTTATAGAAGTGATTGCGTTTGATGATGTCACGTCCCTTTCGATGACATGGATAAAACATGTCCAAACCCGGGCCTGGAGCGGGATGCGACTTTCTTGGGGGACTGCTTGGAGATGAAAAATGTAACAAGCAGAGCCCCTCACTGCGGCAAACTCCCGGCGGGGCTCGGGCGCCCCTTACCCCGCCCGGGGCCGCGGACGGCGCAGCGCTCGCCTCCGGCCGGCGGCGGGGCGGGCAGCGGAGCCCCCGGGGCCGGGTTAACCTCGCCTTACCCCTGACCCTTCCGCGGATTGCCCGCCCCCGAGCACCGTGCCAGGGCCGGCCGGGCGCGCCCCGCGGCGCCGCTCCCTCCGCGGCTGCCGACGGAGACCGGGAAACTTTCGGAGAAAGCCACTTCCTCACCCGGCCCGGCCCGGCGGGGGCAGATGTCAGATGCCGGCGGGGAGAGAGGGAGGGGGAAGGCGGGGAAGCCGCAGCCCCTCCGCCCGCTGCCAGACGGCCATTGAAGCGGCGGGCGAGGGGCCGGCGAGGAGCGGCGGCGCAGGGAGGGGACCGGCCCGGCTCTCGGCGGGCGCTGCCCCACTCGCCCCCTCACTCCGCCCCGCGCAGGGCTTCCCCGCGGCCCCGTCCCCCCGCCTCTCGTAGGGCGGGGCGCGGGGGAGGGCCGGGACGCCGGGCGGTGCGGGGCTCAGCCCGGCCATGTCTCCGGGGGCGGCGGCGTCGGGCTGAGCGGCCGTGCGCGCAGCGGGGAGCGCTCTCCGCCACCATGAGCCGGCTGCCGCTGCCCTGCCTCCTGCTGCTGCCGCCGCTGCTGCTGCTGCCGGCCGAGGTGAGACCGAGCTGCGGGAGGCGGGGGGCTGCCGCACCTGCCCCCGGCGCGGCTCGGCGGGGCAGGTGTGCGGCCGGGCTCGGGCTTTGTCCCGCAGCGGCTCCGCCGGTGCCGCCCGCGGAGGGGAGGGCAGGGGAGGCTGGGGCCGCGGTGTGGCCCGGCCGGGGCGTTGCTCACCTGGGGCGGGATCCCCGCGGCCTCCCCCTGCCCCCCGCCCGGCTGTGCTGCGGTTTAACCCGGCGCTGCAGCCGCGTGGCTCCTTTCGGAGGCTGCTCCGCTTGTTTTCCTGGGTGAAAGCTGCCCTGGGTACAACAGGCACGGCTCCCGTCTCCCCGGTGGTGTAGCCTGCCCTCCTCGTGCCGCTGCTGGTTGATTATATTAATAGGGTATATGTGGTAAGGGGGTCTTTGCGCATTGCCCGTGCCGCTGGTGCACATCACCCGCTGGGTTCCGGCTTTCAGGATCAGCGCGGAGTTTCCCCGGGAAAACGCTGCCGTGGTGCGGAGCGAGCAGCCCTAGCGGTGCCGGGCAGCAGATCAGCAGGAGGCCTTGGCCAGCACGCTTGGCTTTGAGGCCCCGCTCTGTTCCCACGTGTGTTGCAGGGTGTCCTTCCAAGAACACCTTTCGTTGATGTAAATCAGAATGGCGTGCCAGGTGACCCACTCAGCATGCTGGCACAGACTCTCAGCCTTGCTTCCCTCAGCTGATGTGTTCTCAGTGTTCCCGTAGGAGTGCTTCGTGGCCGCTGAACTCTAGTGTTCTGGGGCTTGCTGAACTTTTGCTTCCAGATGTAGCCGCTTGTCCTCTCTGCCTCAATGGTTTCTGCTACAGAAGTGTGAATGTGTGTTGATAGGAACCAAGGTGCTCAGTAATCTGTGGTGACAGATCTGCCTGAGAGCTGCAGAGCAGAACTGTACTGCTGCTTTATATTTTTGACTAGTTTTTCCTTACCTTGCATTGATGCCAGCTTGTGATTGCAGCCACTGGCTGCAATTGACTATTGTAAACCTTTGCTTCCTCGTCTCGTCTGTTTCAGTTTGGAGTTCCTTGCAGTGTTTTGTTATTTGATCTCAGTTTGTTGTTGTACCAAGCCTAGGTTTAAAAATCTCTTCTGAATAAGAGCTGAAACTGAATTGGGTATTAAAGTATACCAGCATTTTGGAAGACCTCAGAGGAGGCCTGGATTGTCCTTGGGTACAGCCTTGCAGGATCTGCCTACCACGACCTCTGTTGTTTGCAGTTTTTCTTCTCAAGCTTGGTATGAAATCTTGTGACTTAGTGATCTCTAATGTTCTCTTAAGTCAGGCTCTTAATTGGTCTCTAGTATGATTAATAATAATAGTAAAAAAAGTGGACCTGCTCTTCAATTACATGTAGTTAATTTATGCATTCATCATCTTGGGACCCAGCTGTGCACCCTCAACTAGGTTTTGTTAACCCTGATGTTATTAGAGATCCCATCAACATGCTACAGGTCATAGGTCAGATCTGCAGATTTTGGTGTGGCTCATAATTTTAGGTGAGAACTCTGCAGCTCATGGTGTCACTACTGCAAGTTTACCAAACCACATTCTCAATTTTGACTTAATTGTACCTGTGAATGTGAAAGCTGAGGTGAGGAAGTCTCAGTTTACTGAGAGTCTCAGGCTTCTTAACTAGTGCTGATCAGTACCTGGTGGAGTTCTGAACATTAAGAGCACATGCTTGAACTGCAGACAGGTGGGGAGAAAGATCCTTAAGGATTTTTTCTTAGAGGACTAGGATGTAAACCAGCTGCTTGCTGATGGTGTGATTCTGCAAATCACCCTCTCATTTGAAATTACTAAATTTCACTGTAGCCACTTTTGTCAGGTAGGGTGGGATAACTCATTTGAAAATCATTATGTTTCTATAGGCTGTAAGGATGCAGAATAAAGCCTTGCTTGGAGGCAATGCTTCAAGTGTGATAATCTTGTTGCCCATTCGAGTGCTGTTCACATGGTCTTGCCCTCTGAGAATGAGGATGTTCTCTAACAGGGCAGAGTTTTGCTCTTTGTATAGGGCTCTTTGCATAGGCTCAGGCAGGTGTTAGAGTTGGCTGGTGTTGTTTGAGGTGTGGCCTGTGCTCAGGTGCAGGGACATGGCCTGGCACTGCCTGGGGAGGTATGTAGCTTCTGGAGGAAGGTGACAGCAGCTGGCAGGCATGTGGCATGAGCTGGGCTTCATGTGTTGCCAGTAAGAACTATTGCCCCTACTCTGCAGTCTCCAGCCAGCCCCTGAGTGGGAAGGCTGGGGTGGAAGTGGCTCTTGGCTGGCTCTGGCCTCTGTGTTGCCTCTCAGATGACTGTGGGGTCGGAGAGGGGACAGCACTGCACACTGGCACCATTGTGGGCCCAGCCACACGCAGGGACCGGGAAGCAGCCGCGGCTGTGGAATGGCTGTGTCATGGCAGCTCCGCAGTGGTGTGATGGGCACATGATCTTTCTGTGGTGCCTTTTACTCAAGGATAAGCATCTTGCTTATTTTTCAGGAATTACAACATAGTGGGCAAGGTTGAAGTTGTTAAAAAACAAACCTTGCTCTCTGTTTCTTGTTGAGAGTGATCACATCAGTGATATGGTAACATCTACTACTAAAAGAGCAACAGACAGTGGTTTTGGGCTTGTTTTGGTGTTGAGAATTAAAAGTGCCTTTTATGTGGACCTAATAGCTTGTTGTTACATCTTATTCCATGCACGGAACTACTGATACTGTGTGAGTTGATTATATAGGATTATGACTTAATTACTGGTCTGAATTTTCAAGTGAGGAGTATAAATGAAGAACCGTCTTATCTCAAATGTGGGCTTGCCATGTGTGTATGTTGCATGCAAGATAATTTCTGCTATATATTGGTCATTATTAATCATCCTTATTGAGTCTTCTCCTGCATAGTACACTAAATTTAAATTTTAGTTTGTGAAATTATTCTGGGTAATCTTCAGCAGATACAAGAAGAAGTTAATAGTAATTTCCATTTAACTTAGTGATTGGTCTGCATACAGCTCATTTAGAGGCTTACAAAAGAATAAAGCTAGAGAAATGTGAAGCTCCTTTGCTGCTTCTGTGCATGTACTTCTGGGGTAAACTCTCTAATGGTCACTATTAAAAACACAGGTATGAGCATTGCTGATCTGGAGACCTGAGCAGGCCTGACCTTGGGCAGCACAGACCAGAAGGGGAAGCTGGAGCTGTGAACAGAGTCTGCTTGTGGCTAAGGAGTGTAGAAATAAACTTTTCATCTGCCAGCCAGGTTATTTTTGTATGATGATTGCTTTCATTTTTGTTTACAACAGCAACACAGGTTAATTTCCTGAGCCTCTTTATGTTCCTTACAAAGCCCCACAAGACAAGCACCTTCTGCAGGGCTCAATGGAGGCTTTGTCTTCAGCGTGGCATGGATGTGCTTCCTTAGAGGCATAGGCTGGCTGCACATTGCAGCACTCTCACATGGTTTCCAATACTTTGAGTCTCCAGCCAGCAACACACAACAAAATATCTTCTTCTGCATATTTGAGATCAGAATTGAGGCTCACAGTGGAAATGTTGTCTGTGCAAACAGCCACGCTATTATTAGTACTTCCTCAATTATGGGAGCTACATGCAAGTCTTTGTTGAGAATTTTCATGGCATGTAATTTTTTTATGGTTGGAGTTTCTAAATATGAGTGAAATTGCTGCTGTTTTAAAATCTTTGGTTGTTCATTGTGCAGGGCATAATCTATATAATTTTAATTTATGCATTTCCTTCTTTCTACTATAGTTAGAGTGTATCACAGAGGGAGCATTTTGACAGTGCTGGAGAGCGGTTGGGTACTTGGATGTTTGTAGGTGCAAGGCCTACCTATGACATTTACTTTCCTGCTTGAAAGATTCTCAGGATGAGCAAAGGCGAGAGACCCTACTAAACCAGTTGGTGGCTGCACATCTGGTTGTTAGCCTGATGCTTTTAGTTTGACTCCAAAATTTGAATGCAGATTGTACCTTGAACATCGTGAAAGGTTCCTGGAAGCGTAGCAAGAGCTAGCTGAGTTTTCTCCAGCAGAGAGGGCCTACTGCTATGTCAGGATGGGTGAGTGAAAGAACTTTGCCTTAAATGGAGCTATCAGTAGGAAATTAATTTTCAGCAGGAGATGACTGTGTAGGGGAAGACTTCAACTGGGAGAGGGGGGAAGAAAATGAAGTGCAGGTAAACATGTGCTAATATGAAGTGTTAGAAAGCAAAGACTGCGAGGGAAGGAGTGGTCAGGCATCACAGGAAGAGAAGAACAAAACAGATACACTGCTCTGGAAGGCTGCACCAAGGCTCTTCTCTAAGTGCTTTCCAGCTGTTCCCAAATGTATCTGCACATAAACAGGCCTCCTGGGGCTATTAATCCAAAATTCCAGGAGAAAATCCAAGATTAAGTGGGAAAAGTATTTCTGTAATCCAGCAAAGAATGGACATGTAAATGTGGTCCAACCAGAATTGAATCAATAAATTCATGGCCTCATTTAGTTATCTTCTATGGCCTCCATGGGCTTTCAGTGAAAAAGACAGGGAAAGCTATGTCCATATCTTTCCATAAATGTTGGTATTTGGCACATCACTGAAAGTACTTATTTTCCTATCATCATCAGGAAATTAGAAGAACCCCTTGATATTTGAAACCGAGCAGTCCACCCATCACTCTTTTGCTTCTGTGTTCTTTGTGAAGATACCAAAGGCAATGTAGGAAAGCTGCTTTCTCCACATGGAGAAATGTAGGAGAAGAGGTAGCTGTACTTTTAACAGCGTCTCAGAATTGAAGAAATTGCACCTGTAAAGAAAGAGAAATGGCAGCTCTAAAGGAGGAAGGAGGATGTTGGTGTTTGCAGTGGTGCCAGACCTGACCTTGGCTTTACATGGTGCTTCAAACCCAGCTGGTATGAGTGGGGAAGAGGGCTAAGGCTGTATTTGACACAAGTACTGCTCTGGGAGGAGAAGGGACCCCTGTTAGGATCGCCTTCAGGCTCTCCTAGCCAGTGCCTGGAAGTCTTTTTCTCTCCAGTGCTGCCCATCTGCTTGTTTCCTGTTCTTCTTGTACCTTCCATTTGCTTGGTGCATTTCTGATTTTTCTCATTCTTCTGCACAGTTTTAGCCAAACTGAACAAGGAAGAGAAATACCTAGTGTGTCATTGGGAAGTTCCTATTGCACGCAAAGGTTTCGTTATGTTCTGCATGTGGGCTTCTGTGTTTAGGGTTGAGAATGTGGCTGTTTTCTTTAAATGTTGGGTTGGGTGTTTTGTTTATTGGAAGGGCCTAATGGTTTTTTGGTTGATTGGTTTGGCTTTGTGGTGTGCAGGAGAATGATGTCCACATACTGTAGTACTGGTTTTTGTGTTCTGTGCACCAAATGAGCCAGGGCTTGAATATAAGGAATAATTTGTGTGAACTTCAGCCCCGTTTTCCTCATTGAAGGGAAAAATTTGTTGCTTCTGAGACTGTAAAATCACCAAGTGAAGACTTGACCATCAGATGCAGGGCTTTATTGGAAATTACAGCCTGTCTCTTGTGGCCTGGTAAGCAGATGCAATCTCTTAGCACTTGTGGGCACCAAAGTACTGGAACCCTCTCCCATCATAGTCCAGGTGAGTACATGGGAGCTTTCCCTTGTTAGGCTGTTATTTGTATCTACAACACAGCTGGCTCTGTGATTAGCTGCATTCTCAGAGTAATTCTTTACTTCCTTTTGCCACTATTTTGATAAGGGTTTTTTTGTTTTTTTGTGTCTGCCAGCTTGCAAGCAGTTGGGCTGAACCTAGCCTGCATAGGAGTGCTCCCCAGAGAGGGTTATTTGTGCAGACCAGCTTTGTGGAAACACAGCCTGTCCTTGGTCATTGAGGGATGTAGACTGGCATGGCTTTAAATGCATATTTAAAAGCTTCTGCTAGTTCAGCAGGATTTTTTTTTTAATGGAGTGTGTCAAAATGAATCATTCATGGATGTCTTGGCAGGTGGGTGGTAAGACATTGAGTTCTGCATGGCTGTAAGAGGACTCCTGGTCCAGTTCATGATGTTACACATCTTGCTCTGCTTGCTGATGGTTTTTCTCTGCAATGGTAGATGGCTGGGGAGGGTGTTTTTGCACAGGAATGCTGGTGGCTTTTGTTTCTGCATTCCCCATTGTGGTGGAACTTAGGCAGAGCTTTCTGTCATTATTTCCTCTTGAGCACTTGGATTCTAGTAAATTAGAGCACTTTGATTAAGCTTCCTTGTTTATTTTCTTAAATACACACATGAGCAGGTCGCTGCCGGCAAGTCTGTTTCTACATACCTGGTTTTGAGTCCTCACTTCCAAATTCTATTTTCTACCAGCTCTGTTTCTCAAAGGAGAGAGCCCTGCAGAGGATGCCAGCCAGAGGACTGGTTTGTGAGTGCCACATGGACTCATGAGACAGGAGGATGCTGCAAAGGATGGGGCAGCAGAGCTTAGCTTTGGGGCAGGCCAGCCTATATAAGCAGCAAGGCATGGAACCATCCATGGTATTACAGGCTGGGAAAGCTTCCTGCTACCTCCTTGTAGCAGCTGTTGTGCCTGCAGGACCAACAGTCCCTGTAGATAAATGGAAGTTGCTTCTTTCTGCTGCCTTTCCTTCCCAGCGTTTCCTCATGCCCAAAGTAGCCAAAATCGCACAACAATTGCTTCTTTCTGCTGCCTTTCCTTCCCAGTGTTTCCTCATGTCCAAAGTAGCCAAAATCACACAACTGATTCCCAGACTGTCTTCTTGAAACTTTCAGCTTGTTTTTCCTGAAGGTCTCATGATACAGAAGGGGAAAATGGTGAGACTTCATTTTAGTTGCCTTCATCTGTCCGCATCAGCTTAAGGACAGGTGAATAGTTAGTTTAATCTGAATTCATAGTAAGAGAGGTCCCATCTTTGTCTTTATTTGTCAAAACCTGCTCTGCTGCTTGACTTTGTGCAAGGTGGCCTCAGTGCTTTGAAGTGGAAAGAGCAGGGTGGATGCTGGAGTGGAAATGGATGAGGCTTCCACCACCAGGGACATCTGGATTGGAAAGGCAACCAGTTTTGTGTGCTAGCAGGGATTTGGGGTGAGCTCTCTGAGACCAAGATGTGGTTTTGGCTGACAAGGAGAAGGGCTACCACTGTTTCCTTCTGGGATGCAGGTGAAAGAAATGCACATTAGCAGAAAGTAGCAGCGTGAAGCCATCAAGAGAGACGGACTCAGCCTTGCTGGTGGTTTTAGCACAATATGAGATGTGCCACAGTTTCACTGTACTTTTTAAACAGTAAATGTGACTTTTTATGAAACACAGTGTGAGGAAAAGAATGGGTGCCTGTGGCTGGCATCAAATTTACATATGTAGAATTGTATTGTGTTAATAAGGGAGTTTAGGGTTTTCTTCCTTTTGTGATCATGATCTTTGATTCTGCAGGAATTTTCCATACTTATAAGTACTTATAAATCAAGGGGGAAATAAAATTAACAACAATAAATTGGTAGGATCCTTTTGGATAATGAAATTCTGTTTTCTTTATTTGCTTTTCTCTAGTGAAGGCAGATACAGGAATTCTAATGTCTTCTTGACACTGCATGTTTTATAATTGCTCATTTATAATCAACTTTGGAATTGAGTCCATGACTTTTCTGCTACATGAATTATATTTTTTAAATTCTAGTATTCTTTCCATCTGCTTGCAGGGTCAGCTGCTTTTCCTAATACTTGGCCTGAAGTTCAGTACCAATGAAAATGTCTTTTTTGTGGTCAGTTCTGATGTGATTTTTTTTTGCTAAGTAGGTTGTGCCTGGTTAACTGAGGTCTTTGATGGTTTCACCTTCTATGGATTTATACTTTTCTATTTTATAGAGGGGAAATACGGGAATTGTAACACAAGTTTCCTTCCCACAGTCGTTGTAAGTGTGTATCTTCAACAACAAAAAAAAAGTTCTTTCTTAGGGGAAGTTTGTTATCTTTACATAACTTTCAGGGTAATTCACCTCTAATTCTGTGAAGCTGGGCACCAGGGAGAAATGAGCAGCCCAATTCAACTCTGAGATCAGGATCTGGCCTTTTTATCTGGCACACTGAGCATGTCACAGACCCAGGCCTGGTGTTCCAAACTCAGAGTTTCTGATAGATTTTGTATCAGACAGCTGAGGAAAGGAGACCGACATACTCTTACCTCAGGGAAAGGAGTGGCTTTAATATTTGCAGGATAAAAGTTGTTTGTTGGAATTTTTAAAAAATTCAATATCTCTGCTGTTCAAAATCTTATTTCTGAGATGAAAGGAAAACATAAGAAATTTTTGTGAAAGTTTGTTTTGCATTTATTTTCAAGTGAGGGATAGACTAGCCAGTTATTCTAATTAACTTTGTACTAGTTTTAAGACTTCTTACAACCAACTACAAAACCTCTTGCCTTATTAGTACTATTAAATTGCTCATTTGAGTGATAAATTAAATGCATTGCCACATCCATTTAAAAATAATTGGAACTACCCCTAAGCTTAGCACATGCTAAGCACTGGTAGATATTGGTATTATGAATGTGTTAAATGAAATCCAATTTTAAGACAACAATTATGGGAAAGGACAAGGCTGTAAGATCTGGAAGTGGATCTGTTGGGCCTTTGTTCTGTAATCTCCATAACAATGCAGGTAATTGTATGTATATAACAAATCTCAACAATACACTCCTTTCTCCCTATTAAAAGAGAGAAAACCTGCCTTTGTCTGTAACTTATTAAGGACTTGCATTTGGACATGTTAAAATTTCAGTGAGAGAGTTCCAGAGGAAAAAAAAATCCTAGCCAGAAGCAAAAAAAAAAAAAAAAAAAAAACCAAAAAAAAAAAAACCCAACCCAAAAAACCAGTTATGTGTTGAATCCATTTGTAGAGAGGCCTTTTTTCCAGCTTAACAGTTACAGATGAAATGCTGTTACAAAGTGTTTAGATGTTTCTTCAGAAGATGTGACTTTAATGGCCATGTCCTCCAGCATCATGTTAGTGCATTTTTATCTCATTGTCTTTCTCTTCAATGATTTTTCACAATTGCTGAAGGGTAGTTTATCTAAAATATAAATGTCTTCACGTATTTATATGTGGATTTAAGGCTACATAATGAAAGTGCAATTGCTTCTGAGCTTTTATTGTGTGTGCTCAATTCCTCTGTGACATTCTTGTTTCTGATGTCTGCTGTACACTTGTAGTAAAATAGCCACATTAAAGAAGCTAACAATCAGCTCTCTATATTCATGAATTTGAAGGCCTAAAATTCTTGGAAAAAAAGAGGTGCATTCTTAGTTAACTTTCTAATGTGCTTGAAAAAACCACCAAACACCCAAACTAAAAAAGTCTTCCAACAAGCTATTATATGCCTTTGATGATTAAAAGATATAATTAGTTTATTGTACTCTGAATTAGGCTAACGTTCTCCTTCTTTATTGTCTGCAATATTTTGGGGAGTCCTGCTGCTGCTGCTGGGAGTGCATGTGCTGAGCTTTAGCCAGCAGCAATTATTTGCAGGTGGATGCAATATCTGGAGCAGCCTTAGGCGATGCTCATTTCCCAGTCCTACAAGACAGATCTACGGTATGTGGTTTAACTGGTATTTATTTAACTATTGTCTTCTGACTCAGTCTTCATAATTTTACATGTATCTGTTCAACTATTTCCTGGTTTGGTGTGCGAAGCACAGCAGTGCAGGAGGAGTGAGCAGAAGGTCAGAGCTGCTATTTAGTTATGGCAGAGCATGCATTTCCCTCTTTGCTGCTACTGGAGCCTAGTTCTCTTCTTGGTGGAATTGGCTAGGACTTGATCTAAGCGGTGCAAATAGTTCTCTTCTAAATTTCTGAAAGTTTGAGCAGTCTACAAAAAGAAAATAAAATTGTCCTTTTCACTCACTTGCATTGTTTTCGACTTGCAGGAAGGGACTGCTGTACATCCAGCAGTTGTTAACTCATTAAGTTAATGAGTGGGTGATTCACACAGGGCAGCCCCTGCTCCATCTTAGCAGAGCCACCGCCTGCTTGCAGTGCTCCTGCTGGACAGAAGGTCATTTCTGATGACCTTCACTGTGCCCCACAGGTTATGCTTCATGCAGAATTCTGTGCAGTGCACTTATGGTTTGTAAGCAGTGTGTGCAGTGATTCCTCCTAGCCCTAAGTTTAGTGCTATTCACAACACCTGGCACAACTGCTAAGAACAGTAAGTTGAAATGCTCAGCTCTGAAGAAAAAACCTGTTGCTGCAGATTGAGTCCCCTGCAGTCTTGTTTCTGCAAATTGCCTTCCTTCGTTGCTTCTTCTCTCTTGGAAATGATTTTTTTAGATTGGAAAAAGGCAAGATGAAAGAGCAAAGAGCAAACAGGTATCTCATATATGGGCATTTATTCAGTCGTTGCTGCGTGTGGTATTTGTCACTGTTGTCTCTAGATTTCATCAAAATTAATTCCATGGATGTTAATCTGAGTTTTGCAGTGAGAACTGGTCAGCTAAACATTCAGTCTCCTCCTGTAGAAATTGTGGAAAAGATGGGAGATAAGACAGTGCCAAACTTTAGTTTCCGTTCTGAACAAAGACCTCTTACTTTTTCTTTCCTGATCTCAGATATTTGCTGTTTCATGCTCCAGCATGGAACATAGCACTGATGAAATCCTGCTGGAATTTTGAAGATAAAGCTAATGACTGAGAAGTTCTAGGACTTGCAGTAGGTTGTTGTGTTAAGATTTGTTCGAGGACTTGGGAGCTGCTCATCTGCCACCCCTCAAATCATTTTTGCACTTTCCTCCCCTTTCTTTCAGTAGTTTTGTTTTGTGACCTGGAGGTTGCTAATGCCATGGGACATTGCAGTTGTACATGGCTACTACTAAGCAATCTTGTAGATTTTAATGTAAGGGGTTGGGAACTCTAGCAATGACTTCCAAAAAGGAATCTTCCTCAGTCAGCAGTTGCATATAGGAAATCAGCATAGTGACCCACCTCACCTGTCTCCACCGGGATTCACTTCTGTTCACAAACTGCATCAAAAATGAGAGCTGCAAGGGGGAAAAAAGCTTCCTTTATACAACTTCCTGTATTTTGTGAATACAGGGTTCCTTTTTGGTCATGAATGGGTTATAAATCAGACAAAAGTGGGGTTGTGGGGTCTTGTCTCTTTCTTCTCTGAGTGAATTGGCTAATTCTTGGTGGGTTTGTAGATAGGAAAAGCATTCCTTACATCGGGCACAGATGGGGAAAGGGTTCTTGTGTGATGAGATAGACATTTACCTCTAGACACAGGGCAGCCTGTGGTAAACCACTTGAGTGCTTGGGAAAAGGGAGTAGGAGTGTGAGTGAGGCTGCATAAAACCTTGGCAGCATTTAGTGGGACAGTGAATATCACCCTGGATACGTGTCATGGAGCAAGCCCTAGTTCCGAAGCCTCTACTCATAGCAAGTGTTGCAGCAAGAGGCATTGGGATGCTAGGGAACTTCTGAAGGGATGGCACATGGATGTGCAGAACCTGCTAAAGGTAACAGCCATTCTATTGAAAAGGTGCAAAAATCAGTATGCTGCTGAAATATCTGTGTTGTGAATGGCTTCCATCAGGCTGTTCTAGCCCCAGGCAGCGTTGTATTGTACATAACTGAAACAAACCCTTTTTTGCTTTTGCACAGCAAGTACTGCTTTTTCTTCTGACCAACAAAACCCAGAGTTTGTTTCTGCATGTCCTGTAGGGCTGTGACTGGCCTTGTGAGCAGTCTGTGGTCTGTATGCATTGGGTGGTGTTTGGGGGACTTTGAGACATTCCTGTCCCTGCTTTAATGCAGCAAAGAGAGCTAAATGAGAACTGGGGTGGGTGCAGCTGAGGAGGACAAGCGGGCGAGAGGCTCCTTGAGCCTGGGGTGTAAGCACTCCTCCATCGTGTCCATCTCTGTGGAAGGAGAAGCAAAGTTTCTGAAGAAAAAGAAGTAGGCTGTTGGGGGAGGATCATGAGTAAACAGAGTGTACATGAGGAGCAAGATTGCTGCAGCCTACGTAAGCTAGCAGCGTGCCTCAGCTGTTGAAGCAGTGCCCAAGTATGTGCTGTTTCATTACACAGAGCTGGACCGTATTCCCTCTGACATGAAACCAACCAGTCCACCTCCTTCTTCTTAATTATATCCTCTTGGGATGAGACATCCCTTCCTGAAATGAGAGGGAGGCCAAACTCACACGCACCCGCCACCCCCAGACCTCTGCGCACTTGACAGCTGTGATAACATGGTACTATCCCTTCTAATTTGGATACTGGTTAAAAGTGATGGAAGGCATTTCTGGACAGCTAATGCTGAACCTGCAGGCTCTCTACATGAAATCACCAGCTCTGTGCTGCTTGCAAAGAGGTGATGATGATCAGTGTCTGCTGATGGTCAACCCATGATGAGAGCTTAAGAGGAGTGGGCCTCTCTGGTTCATCTGTTTCACTACACAGTAGCAAAGTCTCCAGTCTGTGGTGACCATTATTGAGGGGAAGATGTGACTGGTGTTACTGTTTGCATGTGTATATATATATATTTTTTTTTTTCAGGGTATTGCTCAAAGCTCCCTAGTTGGGAGTAGGACTACCTTGCATCTTTTGAAAATGCATGGGAAGGCAGTCTCTGTTCTGAAGTGCCCATATGTGTGTTATTGTGTGTTATTTTAAGCATGTATGTGTGTAAACACACAGTCTGAATTTAGGGATCATTTCTGTGACTGCATAATCCATCTCTGAAAGCCTAGGAAGTGTTGGAGTTAAAGCTGCCCGTTTGAATTTAATCTGCCCCTCTCCAAAGGATGGAGGCAGAGCCACACTCTTCTGCTCCCATGCTTGGCTGTCTTTGCTCACTGCCTACCCCCTCACGAGAAGGTGCTGCTGGAGAAACTTGAGCTTGCCTGGCTATATTTTGGGATGCAGTTAGAGGGTCTCCCAGTGCAGCTCCTCATACAGAGCCTTACTAAGAGGTGTGTTTGCCCCCTTGATTTTTTTATTAGCTTTCAAGCTGAGGTGAGAGCATTTTTTCCCCCCAGTGCTCCAGTTCTGTGAAGGCTCCAATAGGCAAAAGTCAATTAAGACTTTCTATCTTGATATCCTAAGTATTTCTGAAATATGTAAGCTTTTCATAGCTACAGCAAGGGCAATTTTAGTGAAGGGAGCACTAAAGGGATGAGGCAAAGTCCATTTCTTGCCAGACCTTAAACAAATGGTCTTTAGGGTATTTAGCATTGGTACAGCAATCTGTTTTCCCCCTTTCTCAGTGTTTTGAAGCATTTTGGTTGCACCATTTAATAATTAAGTAAATATATTTAGGCAGATGCTGGCACATAGTCCTAAAACTTTGCCTCGAAAGCACTTGGGGTAAGTTATGAAGAGACATCTTCTGATAGGAGACCCTGGGTAATGTCACATTACACCCTGTGAATTACCATTCAGATTTGTCATTTAACTAGCTGGCCTTGATTTTCTGAGCACCAGTGCCTGCCTCCCTGTCATACAGACCAGCTCTTCCTCCTGCTGCTGTCCTGCTGCAGGTGTTCACCCCCAGCCAAGCTCTGTGGTGAGGGATCCCAGTGTGTGAGAGCACCCCCAGTTAGAGACACTGGTGGTGATGCTCTGGTGAAATCTCCAAGCACACCTGCATGGGCAGCCTTGACGCAGCTGTGGCACAGCCCAGTGTCACAGCCTTTCCTAAACTCTCCCTTCTCTGGGCCAGGTAATCCTGGTGTAACTTAAAGTGAGTGAAAACTCCACCCATTCTCAGTTTTCTTGGTGCAAGTATGGATGGTCTTTCTCACAGCATTTCTCATACTTGTTTCTAAATCAAGTGTATCCCATTTTCTTAAGTCTTCTCTGTATATACATAATTGCAATTTTTCATTTTGATTGAAAATCCATCCTTAATGGCCCTGTCTTTTACATGTTTCCCCATAACATATTATTTTAGAAACATAGCTATTTTCATATTTTAGCATTTTTATCAATATGAAACTTCAGAACATGATTTCTCTATTAAAAAGTCTACTGCTAAAATTCAACCCTGTTCTTTACAACTTTTTATCTCCCCCTTTCCTTTCTGCCCACACCTGAAGTCAAATTTTAGGTATGTAGGTGGAATAGGTTTTACTAATGAGGGAGAAACAGATAGTTACAAGTAGTGATGATGGAGAGGAATAAGTGCCTCTATTAGTGTGGTGACAGAGTGTTTTTTGTAGGACTCAGACTGTAGTTGCACATGGTCTATGGTGCAGCTTTTGCCCCAATTTTCTTTCATGCTTATATTCAGTTTTTGCATATACACATCACAGAATAGTTTGGTTTCATTTGTATTTATTTAACTTGCTGAGGAGGAGGAGGGTGATGTTTTAATTGAAAGCAAAAATTCCTGTGAACCATATGCCTCACTTTTCAGTCAGCTCTAATTAAATTTCTTTTTCCTCCCTGCTTCCCCTTTGTGTGCATAAATGAGACCTTACGTGGGAGATCCCCATCACTGTTATTGTGTCACAGTCCTGTTTTATGATCTTGTAGTTCCTTCTGTGTTGATCAGATTTTGTAATAACAAAGATTGTTATTACAGACACATTTTTTATGTGGAAAGAGCTTATGGAAGTTTAAATATTGCTACTGTAGGTCCTTTGGTCATTATTTCAGAGTGATGATGAAAATCAGTGTGTTGAGCCCATGGGAAAACTTTTGTTCTTAAATGTGGAGAAAAAGGCATGAGGGTCTGATGTAACAGTGAAGGCAAAGAGCTTGGACTTTTTGAATTTCAGAGCTGCTAATTCATTGCAAGGGGACCCTACAATGTTTTTGCTTTCTACAAAAAAGTTATTTTTAATACGAGTCAGTTTTTTTAGTAACTATAAGATAATAGGATACTCTAAGTAGTATAGACACACAATGTATATGTGTGTCTATATATATATATATATCTATATATATATGTGTGTGATTGTGTATATCCACAGTATATATTTGTAAGTGTGGAACAGAAGAGAAGAAATGAGCCTTTAGTGAGAAATAATTTATTTTGCTATCTAGTTTTGTTTATTATCAAGTATTGTTTTAAACAGGCTAAAGGAAAAGGAACTGTGTGTTGAGATAAGCAGTAGGAGAATAAAAAAAAAAGGCATGTACTTGGCTTAAATGATGTCCAGACTTACTGTGATATTTTCCAGGCACTAGTATTTTCCTTTTTTCCTAAGATTATAAACAGTTGATTTTTGTTGAGTCTACAAAATAAAGAAGAACAAGAGTATTAATATATTTAACTGTTCCTGAAATGTGCATTGGAGTGCTTTGCTTTACTCCTCCTTTGTGCTTTAAAGAGGAACCTTGCTACATCAGGTTTTAACTTCTACAACTGATTAAGGAACTGTTAGCTTGACAAATAATCATGTGATGAATGGCAGGGGGGAAAATGGTGAATCAAATAGTGAAGTATTTGAATGGGTTCACCTTAGGCACTTAAAATGAATTTCATCAGTAGAGCATGCCAGCATTGTTTCAGTGGCTCTTCTGTTTCTGTTCAGTCGATTCTGGGCAGGATGTCTTTTACACAGGCATTTTGTGTAACCGTGTCTCTGTAACTGGAGGAAAAATCAAGGGTTTCTTCCAGCCCCAGCATCCCTGGTGTTGGTGTGTCTGCCTGGTAAGAAGGGTCAGGCAGCTGGTGGGGACATTGCAGTGGTGTGCATTTGCCAGTGAGTGTTTGATGTGTGTGCCTGAGCTTGGCAGGCCCTTGCTGGGCTGACGTGTATCCAGTCCAGATCCTCTTCTGGTGTGAAGCTGTGGCAAATACGTCTGAGCAGAGGATGGAAAGATGGGATGAGTTTCCTGGGGTTCAGCAGGTGCACTGAAGGTTTGCCTTGCCAAAGCAGAACGTGCATGCTTGCTTTCTACCCATTCCATTTCAAGGGGAATTTGGATTTCTTTAATGCCCTGGCTTGTGCTTGTTTGGCTCCTTATGCCTGCAGCTCATTATGTCTTGGTTTAACAAGGCATTGTGTGCCTTTGGACTCCAGGAGCCTGTTCTCTGCAGCTTTTGGCCACATATCTTTGTCTGTTTTGTAACCTGCATGACAGCACTGTGAACTTCCCACTGCAAGAAGTCGTTTCTGGAGAAAAGAGGGAATTAAAAAACATGTGATGGATTTTGTACTTGCTGTCGAGAATGTATTTTCCTATGAAAATAGAATCGATGGAAATTTAAGTCACAGTCTATGACATGGTAGAAAATTACTTATGTGTACTCATAGAGCACTAAGAGGTTGTTTGCAATGTCAGAATGTCTCCAGATACATAAATTATGTCATATTATCATATCATGGACTAGGCATATGTTGCCTTCAAACAGAGAAAATACTGTTTGTTTAAAAATCTCTCTTTTCAAAAGGCATGTGCCAAGAAGCAGTGTGCTGGGGAATAAGTTCAGTTATAACCAGAAGGCTTTTTTTTTTTTATTAGCAGAATTGTTTGTGAATGAGCAATGGAGATAGTGACCTACAGGGTTTATAAAATGTGGGAATCTGCCTGTCTAGCCAGCACTATAAATAAATAAGAAAGGCTCTTGAAAGATTTTTGTCAGTTCAATATACATTATTTTGTTTCAGCAAGTCTCCTTTGCTTCACAGGCTCAGTTCTGTATATGGTGCTATTTATAATCTGGGGTGGAGGGAGAGTCTCTGGGAGTGGGTGATTCACAGACAAAATAGGGCCATAAACAATGTTAACACTGTGGCATAATCTGATCAAATCAGAAACTTGGACAAAGAGTGCAATGCTGTTCCTCACTAGGGCTGTTGTGTGGCAGCTTTTTCTCCCTTTCCGCTGACCTTCTCTGACTTGCCAGAAATGCCCTCTAGTTTTGTTTTCCTGAGAGCCCAGCACTGAGCTGCTGAAGGTTAACCTGGGAGCAGTCCTCTGGCTCAGCCTCCTGCAGGGAGGCTTCATGCCTGACCCATGTGAGGAGTGTGTGTCGCCGCTGGTTTTCTGGGACGTGGCAGGGGAGTGTCCAAGGACTTCGGTAGCTCAGTGGTTGTCTCCTCTGCACCCTGGCCTGGCTGCAGAGAGCTTGCACTCATGGCCAAAGGTGGATCAATGATTGTATCACGGGCTGGGAGTTACGGATATGTGTTCTCTCACACTGCTCCTTTTGTGGCCTCTGGCAGAGAAAATGGAGAGAATCTGGAGCTTGCCTAGGACTGTGCTGAGGGACAGAGGGCAGAGCGGACAAGAGCTGTGGGACCACACTGAGGTGGTGTTTTGAGTGTGTGACTTTATTATATAGGTAGAAATAGCATAACTACATCCAGGAATAAGATGTGTGCTTCCTTGTGCCAAATGGAACACTGACAAAGTCCAGGATTTGTTACCGGAAAGAGGGCAAAGTAGGAGGATTGTGAAGAGCAAGGATATAATCATTGGTGCTTCTTGAAGGCTCTTCTCTAAGTTGGAGGTGTTATTTCACTGAACTCTGAGACACAGTATACATTATATGCCTGTACATTTCTTTGAGGCTGTTACAGTCTGTTGGAGGGAAGTGATTTGTCAAATTTACCCAAGTACTGCATTGCAGATCCCATCCTAAAACTCGGGGCCCATAATTGGGCTTGTGTATCACCAAAAACTACGGTGTCTCCAGCAAATCACAATTTAGGGAGTCACACAGGAGAGAAGTATGTGAAGACATGAAGAAAAAGAGTGTAGCACCGGAATTAAAGATGAAATTTTTCTGTGGTGGTGAATGGAGATCCCAAGGTACTTCCTCCTCAGAAGCCTGTTGGAACAAAATCAGAAATAAACTTCTGAGCATTCAAGCCACAGCAGAGATGGAAAGCACATAGAGTTAATTTTAAAAAGAGGAAAAGCTAGCCCAATGATATAAAAATACACGGGCAAAAGTGTGCACTCATGGTAGGCAGGAAAATTCTATCTTTTGCTTTCTCCTATTATGGGAGGGGTCATTGTTTCTTTTTCTAGTAAAAGAATCCTTTTTAAAAATGTCTGTGGGAAAGGAGAATAGTCTGAATTGAGTCTTTGAGATGTTGTATTACAGAGAGTCACAGAAAATGTACTATGCAAATGACTATCTGCCTTATTAGATGCCTCAATAGAGTTCATTGTCTCAATATTGCTATTATTGGAGATGGATGGACACTACGTGATTTTACCATCAAGCTGAAAAACTTCAGTGTTACAGTCTCATTACGAGGGCAATAATAGTGCACTGACTTGAAGGAGAGAATTGAATTAAGGGGAGTGAAAGGTCCATTTCTGTGTCCATTTTAGTTTGTCTTTTGTAGACTGTGCATCGTTTTAGGGGTCACAACAAGGGGGTTTGTGCTTCATGGTCTTGGTTTTGTTCATCTTTTATTGCTAATTAAAAAAAAAGCCCTTTTATGAGGAGGAATCCTCCAGCACCTGCTGTGGTTTTGCTTGATTGCAGTCGTGGGAATGCTGGTGTTGTTGGATGGTGGTGCTGCTTTCTCAGGTGGGGGCTGACCTGTACCACCCTGGCGTCCTCATGAAGGAGGAGCATCATCAACTCCTTTGTTCCCTGATGTCAGGAGCTCATTGCAGCATTGCTCTTGTCCTTAGCTGGCTTCTTACCTGTGTGACTGCTCACTGAGCCTCACTAGAGCCTCACACACTGCCTAAGGCAAAAATAAACCCCCAAAACTGCAGAAGCCAAAATCTGTCTGATGTCCAAGTCTGTGTGTTGTCAGTCACCCCAAGCCTACTTTTGAGGACTTGCCTTGACAAGAATATTTTCTCAAGTCAGGTGCTTGAAATGACAACTAACTGGTATTTTGTGATGTGTATTTTTTTCTGGGCATCACTTGATGTGCTGGATCTGGCTACATTACAGTATGGGAATTTCCAGACCAAACTTTGGCTCCGGAAGTGTGTTTGGTGTCTCTGTGGCCCCATGGCAATGGTAGGGATCCATCATTGAGTGTGGAGCCATACTGCTGTTATCCATGGTATGATGTATCTCTTGAGCAGTTTTGGTGGTTCTAAACTGATCATTTGCTTCATTTTTTTCTTGGTGTGGAGGGAGAAACAACTGAGCTTCTCTCTCTTTTGTTAGCTGGTTAATATGTGTGGAAGTTAATGAGTAGCTAAAAGCAGCACGGAGGAATTGTGTTGTAACACAGTAACCTCACTCAGTGTTTGCTTTCCTTCCTTGACTTTTCAGTTTTGGAGGGGATGAGGAAGGCCTATTACTCATTAAACAAAAACAGTTCTTTACAACCTGGAGCATTTTCCCCCAAATACCCAACTGCCTCCTGTTAGTCCTTGAAAATAGCACCTGTCATGCAGTACTCTGTAATAGGTATTGCATGTAATAACCAGGGATTGCAATGCATACACACTGTGTGAGCCACATTTCCTGACAAATCTTTTTGCAATAAAGTCCAAATTGCAGAATAAGGCATGCTCCACTTTTATTGTGTCATTCACCTTGGGGTATGTGCTCTTGATTTCTGTATTTCAGTGTTGCTTATTAGTGTTTGGTAAACTTTACTTCCTTTTGGATATATGAATATATACTCTGTTCTTCTCCATTTCACTCTCCACTTCAGTTTTCCACACTGGTCTTGAGGGGTTAGTTTAATACAAGTGTGTATATAGGAAGAAGAAAGGAAGATATTGGTGGCTGCTGTAACCCTTTATGTTTTTGTGGAAGGATTGGATTAATCTCAGAAAAATTACATCTTCTCGGGTTAAAAATGGCCACTTAGTGTGGTCTGCTGGGCGTTCTTTTGGGGAAGGTTTAAGCAGTAAATTACCCTAAATTCCTCTAGCACCTAATCCAGCAGTTTTAGTCAAGTTGTAAAGCAGCAGCTCTTCTGCTTTTGTTTTTTTTTGATGACGCTTTTCTACTTGTGTGACACTGAATATGATGATTACTGAAAGTTTTTTAAAAAACAAAAGCAGCCCCAAAATGTGCACCCTTTCCTCCTGGAGCTTTTGGCAACACTTTCACCAAGTCAATGTTTTGTTTGCCCTGTGTTTTTGGTCATGTTGCACGTGGCAGACACAAAACAGGGAAGGAAAAGTTCCTGTAGGAAACAGTAAGATATGTCAGAAAACCCAGGAGCCTTTGTAGATTTCAGGAACTGTGCTTATCCCTAATAAATATCTTCAACTGATTAAAACCAGGGGAAAAAATCTAATTAACAATGCAGCTTTTTAGTTAAAATTCTGGTAATGCTGAGCTCAGTGAATCAAGCTAACTTGTGTTTTGCCATTATCCATAGAGATAATTTAAGGGAATGTTGGAAGACAGGTTGCAGTAGCGCAGTTTGTTTGGCATGTACAGCAACAGAAATTCTGCTTTTCTCCTGTTCCTCATCAGAAAACCTCAGTGCACAGGTAGTGCATTGTTTTGCACTGAGCTATCTGTCTAGTCTTTGAAAGAATGTGGGATTTTGTGTTGCTTGAATATATTCTGTGATTAGACATAATAGGTTTGATTATATGCAAAAAGCACACCTTAATAGTAGTTCTTGCAATTGTTTTGAACATCCTGGCTTTTATGCAGCTTCTCTTCTTGTGTGACTTCTTTATATTTTTTTAACTCACTGTATTGAAATGATAAGAAAAATATTCTCATTATCTCAGTAAGAGAAGCATATTACACATTTATGACTGGCTGTGTAGAGTTCAATTAACATTTCATAAAATGGCACTCAAAGCTGTGAAGAGCTCCTGGGGTGTTTTTTCTCCCACCCTCTTTTTCTGACTCCCTTGTACATCTCAGAAGGGCTTTAGCTGCTTACTCTGTTCTTCCTCTAGGAGCTTCTATCTTATTTTCAGCATCACCCCTTGCCTGAGGGGAAAATTCTTCCCCTTCTAAAAGAAGATGGAAGGTCTGGCTATCTGTTGAAGTGAACCCTTGTGCCTTTTGGTTGTTGATGATGGGAAGTGGAGCTGCAGCCTGTGACCACTTAACTCTTCCGACATCTCACTTGCCTGTTCCCTTTCTATGCCAAAGGAAATGTTTTTGTTTGGGTTTTGTGTGTGCGTGTGTGCTGCTGGCTTTGTATTTCTGCATATGACTTAAATTTTCTCTTTTTGTAAGGTTGGAGCTTTTTAACTTTGGTCTACTGGATTTTAGTAACTTTGAGTCTCCTTGCCAGACAAGCAGAAGTTTGGAAATAACTTCTGAAACAGGGCGGGGTAGATTACCTCACTTTGTCATTCCTACAGTTTGTACCCTCCACATGGAGCACAAAAGGTGATTATCTGGCTGAACCTTTTCTGGACCATAAAGTATTTATATTAGGTGAATGCTGTAGATTTGTCTTTCAAAACACATGTTGTAGCAAATAGAATTAATGTTTTGCACTGGGGAAAGGGATAAATCCTTTGCAATTGTCAACTGCCTTAAAGACCCTCCTGTATTGCTGTGGTGGGTTTGGAAGGGCAGTGGGCAGGAGCTGGTTTTGCCAGAAGAAAAAAGAGTTCTCAATAGAGTGGTGCCCTGGTTTCTGTTTCTGAATGTTACTGAAGTGCAAATATATGTAATTTGCGCAAACAGGCAAAATAAAAGGTGCTGAATTTCCTCCTACTTTCTTCAAGTTCTGCTATTTCAAGCTGCTGTATTTGTGTTCTCCTAATTATTTGTTTTCTGCTGTATTTGTGTTCTCCCAATATTATTGCACAAAGGAAGGAGAACATTTTGTTTTAAAACTAGTATTTCATGGCAGTTAATATGTGCAGTGTTTATAGTAATTACTTGAAGAACACATGGTACCTTTTCTGTTGTGAATAACACTGTACTAACCTCTGCTAAGGAGTAGTGCAGGTTGTCTAATGAATTGCATCAGGGTTCCCAACTGGTTCATTCATTTCATTGTTGGCGCTGGCTGAAAGATGATTTGTTCCTGCTGTGTCAGAATAATCCCTCTGCAAGTGCCTTGTGCATCTCAGTCGTGGCAGTGATAAAGTAGCGTGCCTGGAATAGAGAGTGCTTTTGAAAACAGCCTTTCTAAAAGGATGTTCTCATGTGCAGCCATGTACAGTTTTAAGGCAGAAGGACCTGAATTTGTGTGGTTTTTCTAAAGGAGTCACTTGCCCATCTCTGTCTTTCAACGGGTTCACATAGGCAAAAGACAGGAAAGTGAGGCAAGCAGGCAGGGAATGAGTGGATTGTAGAAAAGATGCTTTTGAGATTCCTGGTCAGAAAAGAACATGCCATCATTTTGTAGGCTGCCAGTACAGCTTTCACCAGGAAGAATGATAAGCAAATGATTCTGTTTACTTGTTTTACATAATTGAAATATGCCACCTCTGTGCAATGCCTGTTGTTGGCGGAAGGTGAATACTTTCCTGCCTCAAATGCCATTGAGGTGGGTGAGTGTTAGATCTTTTCCTTTATGTTTGAAAGAGGGTGAGGCCTTACGAAACAGCTGAGCCAATCTCATGGCCATCTTCTTCCCCGTGTCACCCAGTGACGTGAGCTGCTCCCTTTCACTCTGCTGGCCCGTGTCTGACCTCGTGCTGGGCTGGGTGAGATTGCTAAACTAGCAGAAAGCTATTCCCATTATTCTGGAAGAGAAGTTCTCTGCCAAATGAGCTGCTTAAACAAATTCACTGTGCAGTCAGGTGGGTGACTGTGCCTTGGTGAGGGCAGTGTGAGGAGGAATGGGTAGGGTCAACCAGTCTGCAGCAGCAGTAGTAAAAGTTATATTAACTGTATTTCAGTTTCTTATGCAGTGTGTAAGGCCTCAAATAAAATGCCAATTTCAGAGCTAAATGCTCTGAAAACCATTTTAATAGAGCAAATCAAAATCCAGCATGGTGGCAATAGCAATGTGCTGATGTTTGATGAGGTTGTGTCAGCATTCAGTTTCTCCTACTGCTGCAAAGACAAGAAGCTCCTCCAAGCATAAAAATCAGTTTTCCTTTTTAAAATAATTTCTGAATTTGTTTTTTTCAAGAAAACTGGAAATACTGTGCTGAAAATGTTGCACATCTGTGTAGCAAAAGCACGTTATTTCCTATCAGCCAAAACAAACCAAGCTTACCAGCTTTTTCTAGGGACCTGTCTGCTACAAACCATGGGATATGAGAAAAAAAGTATTAGTGTATGTCTGTGCTTTGCTGAACCTGAGGTTAGTGACAATGAGCGGATTGGAGTAAGTAATTTCTTAATTACTTAAGAATAACCCTCTTTTAATAAAAACATGCAGTGTATTATAGACGCTGTAATATTGCCTTATTCTTATATTTCTGCCACTTTTAAGACCAGTTTATCCACACTAACGAGAGTAGTTACTGCTTGTTAACACTGTCTGAAGGCAAAGCACCTATTTTGCTGAAGATCTCCTGTAACTTTTCTGACATGTTCTGTGGGTGCAGTTGGGCTTTGTTATTTATTTCAGCCTAGCAAATCCTCATGGTAAGGTACCCTAAAATAGTTTGAATATTTGTCTACCAACACATTGCCTTTTGGAGTAGACATGGGTGATTATGCTAACACTAAGCTGGGGAATCATTAACATTGGGTTGAGATAGATTATCCAGTATCTGGCATTTCTAAATCCAGCTGGTTTTACCTTGAACTGATAATGCAGCTAAACCCCAAGACATACATAAATTTTGGGAAGAAACTTGCAGTTGAAGTCAGGCCTTGGTCCCCAAGGTGTGTACAGGTCTGTGACTTGCAGTGTTCCACCTGTGGTGGCTGCAGTGAAGTATTTTGGTGATTTGCTACAAAGAACTGCAGCTTTGTGCAGTGTAAGGTCTGGTTTTTTTGTTTTGTCTTTTTTTCTTCAGTTGACTTGTGTCCTGTCTGCTTAGCAAAAGTTGGGAGGACTGGGATCCTTCAGTATCTTTCTATGCACTTTCCTTTCTTGTTGCTGTTAGAAACTGCAGACTGGTTACTTAGAGTTCATGCAGAGGTCAGAACATGGGAATCTACTGGCAAATATTTTTTCTTCCTCCTCCAGTTTACATTAGGGAAATAATTTTTGTTTCTTAGTTGTTTATTTTAGCCAAAGGCTCTTATCTGTTTCCCCAAATGCATTTTGTGTCATTTGAGGCTTAATATTCATATTGTCTAAGATGTTTATTACACTTTTTAACAAGAAAGGTGATTTTTAGACTTTTCTTGTAGTCATGCTGGTAAGGAATTACTTCTGGTTAAAAGATTGAGTCTAAAGCCTATTAGTTTTACCAGGAAAAGCTCCAAAGCAGACTGAAGTCCTTCCTACAGCTCTGGCAGTTTTAAGCTACTGTTGCCAGATGTTTTCACTTGTAAATGTTATGTCTGTATGTGTGCACTCCACCTTTATTTTGTGTTTATCTGTACCTATGAACAAGGTCTTGCTGTAAATAGTGATGTGAAAATAGACAGAAATACTGCAAACTTTATTCAATCTGACTTTTGTGCCTTTGAATTTTTTTTTTGCCTCCATTTGGAACATGACACTTAATAACTCTTTGAACAAAAGTGATAGGGAAAACCCACCGTGGATTTTGGGTCTTGCTTTTGTGGAAGACATTTAAAGAGAGGTGTTAGGTGAAGTGAACCTGGGGCTCTTTGTGGTGCAGTTTCCTCTCTCAGGTTGTTGCAGGTGGCTCCTGAGCTGAGACTCGTGTTTGGGCTGCATTGGTTGGAGGAGTCAGGCAGATGGGATTCTCCTAAGGATTCAGAAGATCCTTTGACAAAATTTGCCCTGGTAATTTATTACCTGCTTTGCCTGACAGAGACTGGGCTGGTAGCTCGGCTCAGTGATGTTTGAAATTTCCACAGTGGAACTTGTCACTTCTCAGCTTGCCTGCATCCTGCACCTGAAAAAGAGCAGCAAAGGAGCAGAGCAGAGGTTTGCAAGGCACCCATGGGCAGGAATTGGGACCTGGCTGTTTGATGACAGTGATTGTAGGAGTGTTTTGTGCAACCAGGAATGGGAGGAAAGCTTCTCCCTTGTCAGTAGTCTCCTACAGAGAGGGGGGCTTGCTTCATTCACACAGAGCAGAGCTCAGAATGCAAACTTGGACCTTTTAGAGGGGATCAAAGTAATAATCATGGGTTGGAGCACTTCCTGCTCTAAGTGCTCAGCCAAAGCATTAGTACTGAGCTGCTGCAGAGAAGGGCTGTGTACAGTTCTTCATAATATAAGCAGGCCTTTTTTATGGAGTTGTATAGATTACATAGGGTGTCTGTCGTATGGATTACATATAGGTATGTAGGTTACCCGTTTTCAGCTTTTTGAGGTGTTGTTGACCATATTTCATTTGAGTTTCCCCATGCAAAAAGTAATCAGAGAATAAAATAGTCTGTGCCCCATGTTTTTAGAGAATTTTTAAAAAGCAGTAAAACCCTCCCTTCTAAGTATACGAAGATGAAATGTTCAGATATAGGCGAGTTTACACAGAAATGTAATGATGAAGATCAGTTAGTCATACAAATGTTTGGATGTTTACCCACAACCAGGGAGGCGAACAGCAAACAGTTCCCAGCTCTGCTGCAGCTCTTTCCTTATCTAACTCTTCCTCTTGTTTACCATTGCCTTATGGTGCTTTGGGAAGTAAGAGGGCTCAGCATTCCTTGGTGTATTTTGGGAATTCTTGTGCTGAAACTACTGGTGTTCTGTTCCATGTCATCTCTGTCACCCACCCTCCTTTTTTTTTTCTTTTTTTTCCCCCTCTCTCCTCTGTCATTGCTGCTCTGAAATTCATAATTATTTTGAAAGTGCTGAGCTCCCCATCCCCACTCTGCAGCAGAGACAATGAAAAAAGCAGGAATGTGTCTAATGACCCATGAAATCAATAATCCTTGTAAGCAGTTGGTTGGGAAAACGAGTCACATGTCTTTATTTTGAATGTCTGGGGTGTTTCAGAAAGCAGGCAATAGGAGAAGATCTGTCAAGACAGTACTTGCTGACAGCCGTGTGCGCATCAGAACCTGAGCAGCTGATCTGAGAAAATCTTTAGAAGCTGCTCTCAAATCTGTTCTTCAGTGTCTGTGGGGTCACAGGAAATCCCCACAATGTGAAGTAATTAGCCTTCAGCTTTTTCATTAGTGTGAAGTTTTCTTCTTCAGTGTGGAAGTCTTCCTAAAGGCTGTATGTTCAGGAAAGTGCCGCAAGCTCAGTAATAGTTTTACAACTGGTCTGTTGCCTGGCTTTCTTGCTGATCTTGGAGCTTGTCAGGGGGAAAAAAAGGAAAATGTTAAAAGTGCTGCTCCTGATGTTGTTCATTTCCATAACTTGGCAAGGTATGAAGGAATATTGATTTGTGGTTTCTGATTAGAGTGAACAAGCAAGTTTTAAGTTGTTAAGTTGTAAGGTCAGAGCAATTAATATATATAGATGTATTTTTTAGAGGCTTTTTTCATATGTGCAAAGATAACAAGTTTTGCCTGTTTCTGTACCAGCAGCGATAGAAATCTTGCTTAAATAAACTGAAATAAAATACAATGAGGCCTTTAAAAACAAAGCATGGAAGGAAGGGGCAGCAATTTATTGGCTCATTGTGTTGATGACATGCTAAATACACAACTTGAGAGGGCTTAGCTCAGGGTCTAGTTCAAAAATCTTTTCATTTGTGTGTTGTGGTGAAAGGGGAAAGAATTCTTATGTCTGGAAACTGTCTTAGTACTAAGAAGTATACTTTATCTGGTTAAACACTGTTGAAACTGAAAGTTTTTAAAATAGTACTGGGTGTTTTTTAACATCATGTTAACTGAAGCTACTTTGCATAAGGTTGTTCCTGGCTTCAGTAAGTGACCGTGGCCAGCAGGCCAGTTAAATATATTTCTGCTTAACACATTTTCTGCTGTGCTTATTTTGAGTAACCCCTCCTTCCTGCACTAGAACTGTAATATTTCTTCATGTAATTTCTAACAAGTTATGCTTCTGTAGGCAAGGAGATGAGAAGTGTTCCTAAAAGCAGCCCAGTGGAACTGTTAAGTGATTTCAAATTGCAGATCTGAAGTAATTAATTAAAAGCAAAGCAAAACAGAAAACCACAACCCAGTGAGAGTGAATAGAGTAACAATGGCAACTTGTCTGTGAGCTCTGCAAATTTGATGTACAAGTTGCTGAGATACAGTAATGTAGAAACTGTTGCACCATTTTTAGCAGCCTTAAAAACCTTTATACTCAGGGCTGTACAATAAATCCTGCATCTTTTTTATTATAGGGAAATGTTTTCCTTTCACTATGAGACATTGCTGTGTTGTGTTTCAAATAATGTGTACTCTAAATCTTCATATGTTAAATGCAGGCTGCAAAGCGCTTTTAGATTTCAAAATTGAAAGTCATTTGATTTAGTCTGTTGCAAAAAGCCACTAAATTAGCAGAGCAAATAAAAAGGAAATAGCGTTGACAAGTTCCTTTTCCTTACCAAGATAATTTAAAATACTGGCTTGTAAAAAGGCCTGTGAGAAATCTTTATAAAATGCAGCAAGAGAACTTGGGAAACAAAAATCTTCATCTCTCCTCTTGGTTGTTACATGCAGCTGGTCAGGGAGTGAATGGAAAACACTTCTACAGTAAGTTCTAAATTATAAGGGAAAGTAATTGCATTGAAGAATATACAGCTTCTGGGAAAGGAAAAACAGAAGCAATACTTGTGTATGACTAAACCCAGGGTCCCAGAATTTCAGGCATTTCATTCTTGGTGCAGTCTTCTATATGCAACTGGTTCCAATTGAACTTTTGCACTTTTTTTGCATGATCAAATCATGTCTAACATTTTCATAGATCTGTAGGCCAAATACTGGTTGCCTGCTCTGCCTCATTCCTTACTCTGTGCAACAGAAACTTCACAAATTCCCATTCATCAGTTTGCTGAAAAACTGCCTGCATGTGTTCAGCACTGCAGTCACTGCCTCTGTTCCTTTGGTCCTCAGGCATCACAAGGGGAATGAAATGTTTCTAGTGTGTAATACTTTCAGCTGTTTTGTTTTTTTCTTTATTATCATGTTCCTTGCTCAGAGGGATAATATATTGCCAGGTCCCAGTGGATCAGGATTGCTTTAAGGCATGCTGTTACTTTAGGCCAGACTTCTTATTGCAACTCTCCAAAGATGTAACCCTCAGAATAAGTCTGTGTGATACTATGTTAAGTACTAAAAATAGGGATCACAGATGCCCTTTGCAGAAGGATTCCAGAAAATGCCAGTTTTACATGGTTCCCATTCTTACTTACCCCTGAGAAACTCCAACTTGCTTTAAAAGCTCCTTTTGTCCTTGTAGCAGAAATGCTGCAGAGAGCTTTAAGGGAATTGCCAGTAATTTCTGCAGAAGTACACACAGTGAAGGGCTTTGGTACCTCATCCAGTCCTACCATAGAGGTGTTTTTTTAAGGGGTTATGTTTGCAGCAGTGTGAGGCTGAAATAAGTGCACACTTCCTTATCTTGTAGCACTTGTTGAGACTTGCAGTTTGGCCCACGGGTCATCTTGTTAACATGAGTTAGGATTTACATCTCCTTTTACCTGTAAAATGAATGGTGACTTTTTTTACAAAATTCCCCTTTTATCTGCTGAATCCAGGCTTGACTTGGACTCCACTGTGTGGGAATCAAAGCCCCTGGCCAGCCCCCATCCACCCTCCTCGTCGCTCTCCTCAGTTCAGAGCCGCTTCTGGCCAACTTCAAAGAATTCACTTCAAAGGTTTTTGGCAGACACAGAACAGCCAGGCTGAGGTTGGAGTTTCCAGCTTCAGCAGAGTGAGTGAAGCCTCGGCTTCTCGGGGAGCCCCTTCTTCTCTTTTCCTGTTACTCACTCGAGCCAAACGTGAGCTGCTTTCATGGGGGGCATGGAGGCTGCCTTCACTCCTCACTTAACTGCATTAAGAGAGGAAGGTGCCTGGGAAAGGTAGATACCTCCAGCTCTGGCAGAAAAAGGAAATTCAAATTCAGCTATGGAGAGAGATTCCATGTTAGCTCTCCACCTCCCCTGAGCACAGGATTGGCTTTAGAACTGAAGTGCAAGGTTTAATCCTGCCCGTAAGGGATACACTTTTTCTGTTTTAGCAATCCTATTGCAACTCTTCTGGTTCTTGTTTGTCCCTCAAAGATCTGGTTCCTCTTCTCAGCTTCCTGAGATCTTACTTCTCAGCAACTTCCTATAACCATAATGAAAATGTGCTCCACGGAAACAGGGTGCACTGCCTGGAAATCCGCATTCTTCTGTATTTGGTCATTTGGGACCTTCTGGGTGTCAAATGTCCAATTGCATGAGGGAACACTGCAGCTCCTGCTGGTGCAATTGCTCTGGAAACCTCAAGCAAGGTGGAGGCTGGGGCAGCCATGTCCCTCTTGTGTTGGGGTGAACCCCTCTGCCTCTTCCTGCCTTAATATCCCGAAACTCAGTGCATTGGCTTTCGGGGGGACTCCTCTCCCCTCCAAACCCCACAGCGTGTGTTCTCTTAGCCACTGTTCTTGATTAAAAGCTGTCATGGTTTCAGGAGAAGCCAAATACCAATGTGGCTGGGAGAGCTGCCTGTGGAAATTAAAATGGGGGTGGGTGGAGAGCACCTGGTACAACATTTTTGTGTGAGATACTCGGTGTTCTTCAAAAGCAGATACAGAAATATGTCGAGTACAACCCTTATCACCTTCTCCACATCCCATTTTGAATATTAATAGTTTTCTTTAAGGCAGTGGCCCTGAGATGGTGTGTGGTTTATACTATGTACTTGCCAGGTATTTATATATTTAAAGCCTTGCTCTTGCTGGTGGGGGTTAGAACTGTGGGAAAATGCTAAAAGTTAATTTTTTCTTCCCCTATTATGTTAAAGCAACTCTCTGGTGTAAGGAGAAACAAGAGATCCTGCAAAAAAGAGGTTTGCTGCTTGACAGAACTTTAATCCAGAATCAATAACAGAAAAGATATCTCAAATATTGATTTTTCTTTTTGTTAAACCATACAAATCTCTTTTTTTATACATAAATAACAAATACATAGATGTCAAATATTTTAACACACACACTTCTTTCTGCAGCAACTGTTTTGAGAGTGGAAATAAGGAAATAAAACTCTTGATACTGCTAGGCACTGGGTGTTCTTCCAGTTAGAGCCATGAATGCCTGGAGCTCTCCACCCCAGCCTGGCATGTGCCACTGGCTGGGAGTTGTGTGCTGGAAGACATTATCAGACAGGAACTTTTGATTCATTTGTGTGCGCATTAAAAAAAAAAAAAAAAAAAAAAAAAGGCAATTTTGGCTGCCATCATATCACTGAGATCTTTCATTGTCTTGATCTTGTTTTTAGAAGTCTTGAGGCTGAGTGGTGATTGAAAAAGCTGTGCTGCAGGGTGGAGGCTTTCCTCTGCCTGATCTTCTGTGCCAAGTGGCTGCTGCTGCTCCCACTCAGGACTGGGAAGAGGGTCCTGCCAGCTTGGCCGGGTGTCAGAGCAGCAGGTGGGAAAAGCAGTTCACAGAAGCTGCTCTATGAGGGAAATGCAAAACTCAGTTTGACCTCAGCAGCTAGCCTCTCTTTTACATTTAATTTTTTACCTTTTATTTATTTATCATCATCAGGTGGTGTGGAGCTAAATTTGCAGGTGGATCGTGAAGATGCAAGCTGGGGAAATGGGGCAGCACTTCCAGCTGATAGCAAGTTGTGTTCAAAGCCATAGAGCTGGAAGCATCCAGTCTCTTGGGAAATCACTAAGGGGCAGCCCTGCTGGGACTTAATTGGGTATAATGCCTCATGAAAGCTGTGTGGGTACTGAAAGAGCAGTTTTGTGTATGAGTGGCCGCTTTCTAGGTAAGAAACTGTGCCTGCAGTACAGTATTTTTTCTTCAGTAAAGGTACTATAATAAAAGGAGCTATTTGGGCCTAATTCAGAAGGCTGGAATGCTGCAATTACAGCATATATGAGAACACAGATTCCCAAAATACGCCAGGCAGGAGAATCTTGCCTTGCTGTGCATACATGATGTGAGTCAGAGTGTTGCATTTTAGTTTCACTGCTGCTACTTCATACCGTTGTCCTGCTTATAATTAAATGACTTCTGGGTCTAACTTCCTACTATTTTTGTCTATCAACAAAGCTGGGATTAAGTGCTTCAGATCCCTCCTTCCCCAGGCATTTAATTTTGGTAGATGTGTTTTAGGTGTCTCCATACAGGCTTGTTGAGACGATTTAGTCTCACCCTGAGCAGCAGAAAGTAATGAATATCATTCTTCCCATTGTGCTCTAACTGCATTTGAATAAGGGGTATGTACAGAGTGGCCTCTGAGAGAGGAATTTGATGCTGCTCCCCAAATTACTGCTATTTAGAGGGATTATGCAGAAGGCTAAACAGAAAGGAAAAAGAATAATTCATGTCTTCAGTACTCTGCTGCTGCCCCACCCTGGTGTGCAAACAAATGCCTTTCCCCTTCGCTTCTTTTGAATGTTTATTTATTGTTTTTACAGGATTTTCTGCTCCCAGAGCTGTTGGCTTCTAGGTGCTAATAAAATGTGAATGTGTCCCAGACTCACCCTCACTGAAGTGCACACAGTTCTGCAGTGGCCAGATTTTCTTTTTTAGCCCAACACAAAAAGAAAACAAAAAATCTACATCTTTATTTTTGCATTTGGTGGCATAGATATGGGGAAATAATTTTCTCTCCCAAAAAAACCATTTTCAAAGGGAAAAATTGTGGTAATTCCACTAGATAGTGGGGATGGGGGTGGAGCTGGGAACAGGGGGAAGTCTTACAGCAACATAAACCCACAATTTGGGTAGTTTAGGGTAATTTGACTGTTTGGTGTGACCTCATGTTAGAGTGGTTTACCTTGGGTTTTTTTTTTTTTTTGCCTGTATGGTTTGTGTTTAAACCCAAGAGCCCCAGGGGAAGGAGTTGATGGAAAGAGAGCAGGAGAAAAGGGGCAGCCCATGTTTTTCCCAGTGGCACATCCCTTTCTGTGTTTTGTTGAAGCTTTTTCTCTTCATTAGGGCCTGACCTCGGGTCTGTCCCGGCAGGAATGTGTTCCAGGCTTGGCGGTAATTGAGGACAACTGGGCACAGGGTGAGGGCAGCTCTGAGCCGGGCTGGCGGCTCCTGGAGCTGCTGCCCCGCTCCCATTTGCCCTTCCCTCTGTGGCCAGGCAGAGAGGAGATTGCAGCGTGGATCTGTCGTGTGCCAACTCAGTGCTGTGACCGTGGGGCTCTCGGGAAGCTTGGTCACCATATTGTGGCTGCTTGTGGCCCTTTGTTGCCTCGGCTTTTGTTGCCCGTGCTCAGCATCTGAAGGTTTTTGTCAGAATGGAAACAGTTCCTCTCCATCTCCCGCCTCGGTTTCAGTGTGAGTCGCAGGGGGTTGTCCTCGAGTGAACCCTTCTGTAAATTCAGCCCATATTCATGAATAGTTTAGTCTTCCCTGAAACTCTGTTTCTTAATGAATAAATGATTGAGCAAGGGAAAAAAAAAAACCAAAACCCTTTCCATCCAGAAGCAGCAATATTAAAATTTGCTAGGGCCTGTTTCTTTATTGTTATATAGTCTTTGGGCTGTTGTGAGCAGTGTGGATCCAGTTCAACTGGTAAGCAAACCTGACTCCTGAAGTCAGGGGAAGAAGGTTTTATTTTACTTGAGTTTCTTTTAGGGTTTTTTATAAAGCTGTAAATTTAAAAAGAGAGCTTTGCAGCAAAAGCTCTGGTACTGCAGTAGAAGGAACTGGCTCATATGGTAACACAGGCAAGGTATCTACATGGCAACATAAACTCTCTATAATAAGAGAGGAAACGATTACGCATTTTAAACTCTTATTCCAAGCTGTTCTGTGTCTTGGGTGTCTGATTAGGTTTTGAAATAAAGGAGGAAGCTCTGGTCCTTTACTGGAAAGGATTTTTTTTCTGCAGAAGATCAGCTCTGTTGGAAGATGATGTTTTGGGTCTATTTTGGGTTATGTAGCTATGCAGATACTGTTTCTGGGGTGACTGAGCCACCATTTACACCCAGCTTTTCTGATAGCTGCTATAAATACACTCTATGCTCTGTTGATGGAATTGCAATAAAATTTATACTAATGAAATTAATTAAAAATTTCAGGGGTTGCATATTATAGGGGATAAGAATTGACAGATACATTAAGTGTTCCTGTGGTACTGGAAGGGTATGTGAAAGAGCAGTGTAAGAGCTTTAAATGTTACTGTGATAATATTTGGGAATGGGAGACCTTCATACAGTATATGTAGAAATGGGATAAGAGGGTCATTAGAAAAACTGGAAGTATCTTTCAGGATGCAATTCTAATTAAATCAGGATAAAGAGTAGAAAGAATAATGTTCTATCCCCTTCTTCAGTTTTCTCATTCTCCAGTGTGGGCAGTTCAAATGCCAGGTATGAAGGATGTCATTCAGATGAGACTGTTTTGGTTAACCTGCAATATGAAAGCTTTGAGTTTAAAATACCTGCTTTGAGTTAAAAATAACTGCAATTTGTTTTCTTTCATTTAAATATGAAGGTTAAATTCTGATAAGTCATATCAAGTAACGTAAGTTTTTGGGAAATTGGCTAGGAAATATCCAGTGATAGCTGTTGGATCAAAAAATTCACAGATGTAATCAGAGAATTTCCTGTTTAATTATTGTCTCTTATTGTAGTACTTGCTTCTTTCAGTGCAGGATTACCCCTGGACTGACCTCTGTCAGTAAAAAGGTAATTCTTTTGGTTTCTTCAGTGCTTGGGTTGTGTCTGCTGATGCTGCATTCCTGGCACCAGAGTAGCAGTGTTTGAATGAATGTAAGTAGGTAACTTCATGTTCTTGGAGTCAGTAATGAAACATCCTTGTTTGAAGTACGATTCAGTGCAAAATTATTTATTTTTTTTCCTTTGGCAGCTACAAACTCTACCTTTTTGCTTCTTTTGAAGGTTTTAATCTTGAAAATGTTTCTAGAAACATATCCTTGATTTTAGAGCTATCCCTGATAAGTCATTCTAGTTGGTTAGGATTTTTTTGTTTTGTTCACAGTGTTGTTTTGTTTTGTTTTTTAACCCATTGACCTTGAGGCATGAGTGATTCTGTGTCTTCCCTCGTACGTGCAATAATGTCCTGTGTGATCAGAGCTCATCTTTTTGGCTGCCTGCATCTGAGCCCCCTGGGGTGACACTGCAGGAGCTCACACTTGCTGGTCACGCCTCTATTTTCAAACAAGAAGGAAACCCCTTAGTTATCTAAACACTTTTCTGTTTGTTTGACTTACTTGTAAGGAATGTGCTTTGGTAAGTGTCTTTGGGAGGCAGAACAGGGACTGGGCTCTAAAAACTTAGTCTGCATTTAAAGTGGGCTCTGAACAGAGACTTCCACAATGTGCAGTTGCTGTTAGAGGCAGCACAGATGTAAAAATCACTGTATGGCAGGGGAAAAAGGGCTGTAACAGTGGATTTTAAAAGGTTCTGGGTCATGCAGACTGGATATATCACTAGGAAGGAAAAGGAGATAGTGGTCTTAATAGAGATGTTCAGCCCTTAGGGGTTGTCTAGACATCTGCCTTCTTGCCTTTTGGCATCTGGAGGCTCATGTGTCCCAATACATGACAGAAAAAAAGTCTGTGGGTATATTTTCATTTTCATAGCTTGAGTCAGGTGGTGGATCAGGCATTTTTCTAAACTGGGGCTTTGTGTGTGCTAGTGTATTGAAGCTAATGTGTTCCTCAGTCCTTTGAAAAGTGTTTCAGCTTTGCAGGGGCAGGCTGGGTGCAATGAACAGTGGTCTTTAGTCTGACTTGGCTTGACGTGCCCTCGCTCTCATTTGTATGTGTCGTCTTAGCCGAGTCCTCCCGCTTGATGAAACTCTTGCCTGGTAGTGTCTGCAGGATTCCTCCCCACTGCTGCTGAAACACAGGGTGGAGGTGCTGCCAGGCAGGCCAGGGATTAAACCCTGCAGGGGTGTGGATCAAACTCCACTGTCAGCTCTCACCAATAAGGCCAGCTGTTCCAAAGTGCTCTTCCTTGTTAGTTTTGTGCAGCTGAAGTGTGAGGAGGAATAAAAAAGCAAGCAGTAACTCCTAGACATGGGAGAGGCTGCTGTGGCCTGTGAAGGGTGCACTACTTTGTTCTGGTATGTAATAGTTCTTATAAATGTTTTTACATTCTTATATTCAAACCTGTTCTTCAGGTAGTCACGTTTCTGGCAGCATTATATAACTCTGGGACATTTTGAATATCTCTGTTAGAGACAGGAGAGGTGCAGAGGAATCCACCTTGTGAATCACTCTCCATTTAACCCTTGTTGGAAGGTGGGGGAGGAAGGAGCCTGAGGCCATTAGAAGAGCAGCTCGGGGAAGGTGATGTGGAAGCAAAACCACATCAATTAAAAGATAACCAAGATGACAAGGTTTTAGCAGCTGGAATGCAATTAACTTCCTCTTCATTCTTATCTTTCTCCCCTACCTGCACATGGGTAACAAAGGTCATTTGTGTTATCTGATACAGGGCTTTGGAACTCAGTACCCTGAGTTCACGTGTAATTTTTTTATTGTGCTAAGATTACAGATATACCAAAATCCCACCAATGTGGTGCAGAGCAATTAAGGTTTGTGTTTTATATTTCTGCTTTACAATTCTTGCTGTTGGCAAGCAGCAGTTTATAGATAGTTACAAAAATGTATGTTATTTCCCCTAATCTGAGGGAACTCTGGCTATTTGATGAGCAAAGACAGTACATGACTTAGCCTTCTGTGGCATGCACATAAAACAGGATGCAAGGCACGGAGGACATAGTTTCATCTTTGTCTTAGAGCTGGTTTAATGTGGTTTTAGTATGTGAGTGTGAAGAGGAAGCTTTACCCCGTGTGTTCATCGTGAAAATGCCTCACAGTGAACTGAAGGGTTTCCGACCTAACCTTCCCCAAAGCTCTTGCTCCAAACACAGACACATTTATGTGGCCTTTTCTCTTCAGAGCTTGGTATTGTCAGCTTTAAAACACACAGACGAGAAACTTGAGAAGCATATTTTTAGCAGATAATTCAAAGTTCAGTTTGTGAATTAGGTGTGTTTTAATACAATACTTGAGTATTTGCATAGCCTTACTGGTTTATGGATTTTTTTTTAGTTGCTGTTGTTTGATTTGGGTTTTTTTGGTTGTTGTTTTTTTTTTTTTTTTTTTTTTTTTTTTTGAGGAGGAGGCATTGGTTTGGTGTTGGTTTCTTTTTTTTTCTTTTTTTTTTCTTTTTTCTTTTTAATTTTCTGTTTGTTGGGTTTTTTTCCAAATAAATAACAGCAGTGAATGTGCTCTAGCTCGCTGGCTTTGGATATGTCCTTGTTTCCTCCCTGAATATGATAGAGCTGTTATGCTTTAGCTATTGCAAAGTATAAAAAAATTAAACACCAAACACCAGGCCAGAAAGAAATGTGTCTGTCTGGAATCATGAAGGTCTTATCCTTCAGGGTTTCCCAGGCATTTTGCAGTGGTGCAGGAAAACTGTTTCTGTAGTTCAGCTCAAGGTTAGAAACCTTTTAGAAAAGCAGTGATATTTTTTTCTCTTTACATGTTTGTGGTCTTTTGAGGACAGAGGAGTAAAGAGAACGCATCTACTGTTTCAAAGACACTGAACATATAATCTGGGTGAAATCAAATCAAATCCACTCTTGTGACTTTCAGTTTGAGTCAAAGAATAATGAATTGAAGGAAGTGTTAATGTGTTGTTAAAGACTAGCAAAACAGAAGAGGAAGGATGAGGTGTTTGTGATTGATTATAGTACCTGCTGCTCATCTTCACTCTGCCATTTCCTATAGACATATTAAGAGATATTAAAATACCTTGAGGGACATCCCTCCATTTGAATTTCTAAGTGTCCATAACATGCTTGAAAAAATAATTAGACTAAAGGGGTTAATAGCATAGTAGGAAAAAGAGAGGTACTGATGAAGCCCTCCCCTACCCCCAGTGTATTCTGCCAGAGTCAGTGCCTGATCAGTATGAGTACTTTTTAATATCTACCTTTTTTTCTTGGCTGTAGTTGAGGCAATAGTTGCTACTACAGACTTAGCCAAAGGGAGAATCTGCCAAAATGCTTGGAGGATGGTACTGCACTTATTGCTGCCCCCTTTCTGCTTTTCTGTTTAGGGCAAACACTGTCAGATATTATTGTGTGAAACAATTATTCTTAATAGTGCACTCATACTTTTATTAAAACTTCAATGTGCATTTAATGTATTTTCTCAAGTAGTCTGTGTAACAGGAGGCTGCCTGTATAAAATATACATGGGTGTGTCATCAGAAACAGAACTTGTATAGAGATTTTTTTTCTAAAAAAAATCTTGTGTGTTTAAAATTTGCAAGAACCATCCTCAGGTGGAGGGGGAATTCCTGATTGAAACAGTTTGCTTCATCATTAAACTCACTGGTAGTGGGTCTTCATTTAGTGGTAGAACAAGTTGGGGTAAATTTAATGAATTTTGCCCTTTGTCTTGTCTTGCACTTAATTGCAAATTTTAAAAGTTTTTTTTTTTCAGTAATCTTTTACAAAAACTTTGGATTTATCTGCCAAGACCATGCAATAAAAAGATACATGCTTCTCTATTCTGGGTTGTAGTGTAGGTAGAAGAAAATCTGTGAGTCTATGGAGACAGCAGAAGCTATGGGAAGCCACATCAGTGGTACTGTTGCTCTAAGCAAAGGATGAGCAACCTGTTGGGAAATTGACTCTTAGCTTTGAAAGCTTTTTAGTTTTGGTTTGGTTTCTTTTTCCAAGTGATACACTACGGCTAAGCAAACACTGTGCAGTGATATAATGTGCTATGTATTTGAAATAAGCATGTTTCCAGACTGCTAATAAATAACATAAACGTCTTGCTCTTAAAACAAGAGCTGGAAATGAGCTACTGGCTGTTCGATTCCCCGATCTGTATCAGAGCTATGCCAAAAACACAGATCAGCAGGAACTCCTTCATGTGTCTTGGAGGAGAGAGGAGCCATGGGTGTTATTTTTCTGGAATAAAAAGTTTGCAGCTGTTCAGGCTGCAGTGTCAGTCTGATCTCTGCTTCTGACCCTGCACCATCCAGCCTTTTTCCACCACAGCCAGTGCTCCCAGATGCCATGAAGTTGACCTTTGAGAGACATGTCTATTGACTGTAAATGAGAGAGAGCCCATGTTGTTGTCAGTGAATAACTTCTCATGCAGCCTCAATGTATTCACAGAGACGAGTCTGGCAATGGGGTAATGGCAGAGCCAATTCTCATTCCTGCTTCTATCAGCTTCTGTTCAAAGAGGAGGAAAAGAGAGACTCTACCAGAGCCCCAGATGAACTTAGTGGAGCTGTACAATGAGATCTTTTGTTGCCTCCCAGGAGTACTACTACATGTTTTGAACGCTTGCAGTCCATTTGTCTTTTGCTACAGTTTAAATTCATTAAAGGATTAAATGGGCTGACATAGCAGGCACACCCCCAAGAGTATCCCTGCAGCCCCATAGTGCTGTGTGTGAAAACAGCATATGGGAAAACATTGTTTAATCAAATTGTTTGTGTTAGTGATAATCTGATCCCTGTAGATGAGCCAGATCTGTGTCTTATTTTGGAGCTGGAAAAGGTTTCACATCACAGTTTTTGCTGTCAGGCAATTTGCATTTGTTTTGAGGAAGTCAAGCTACTTTGCTTTTAGGTCCCATCAAAAAAATGTAGATTCACGGTAAACCAGTGCAGGTGAGGATGTGATATGTTGTAAATAAACACTGTGACGAGAGTCTAAGGTCCAGCTAATTTATTGCATGAAATTACTTTCCTCGTGACAGGTTTATGATGTTGAAGATGCACTGAGCCTGCCCAAGCCAGCTCAGCCTGGTGTCATTATCTCCCACAATCAGCACGAGGCGGTGCTGACAGCTGCATCCACATTTTACACTCTTAACTTGGTCATCCTTAGCCTTGTGCTTCCCAGAATGTCAACTTTTATGGGAATTTAGCGTTTCCCCTGCTGTTAGTCACTTGGGGTGACGTTAGATGGTTTTACTGGGGCCTCTAGTGGTCTCACACTGCATGACTGCTCCAAAGCTGCAGTTCGGGAATGGGGAGGGAGGATTGCTTTCCTCCCTCCCCATGGATGGATAGATTTACCCAGCTACAGGGCAAGGGCAGTGCCATACAGAAAATTTATTCGGGTTCTAGTTCTAACTCACACGGAGTTAGAACTGAAAGTACTGAAGGAGCATAAATGAGTGGTAATAAACAGCAGCAGAGCGTGAAGGAGGAGATGAAGGTTAGCCTGAGGAGTCTGTGTTGGGCAGTGGTCACAGGCTGGTTTCTCCCAGCTGCACCACTCACAGATTTTTAGATTAGGAAGTTTTCAGGACCCTGATAAGGACAGAAGGATAGACTGTATTAAGAAAAGTATAGAATTAAGGCAGGAAAGAGCAAAACATTCATGTAACAGCATCAGTGCTGCCAACCCCCCCCCCCCCCCCCCCCCCCCCCCCGTAAAAGAGGATTTTCTGTGTAAACAAGACAGTTTTGAGCTCTGTTTGAGCAAGCCTGGAGGCTTTCACAGGCCATGGTTCTCCTGCCATCAGACAGGGTGTCATGGATGAAGAATTTGGTCTTTTTTGTCAGTATAAATAATATTTCTTGATGTTGTCTTTGAGCTGTAGTGTAAGTTTTAAAATCCCTTTGCAACTAGCTTTACCTGGAAAACCTCTCAAACCAAATCCAGCTCAATGTTATTCTCCTTGTAAAGTATTTTTTAACACTTCCCTAAGCAAAGACTCTGCAGAGTCCAAAGTGTCTGGACAGCATAGTGAAATATCGTTGTGATAAGAGAAAGTTGGGAGTCCTGACTGCACTCAGCTCAGCAGGTCTGAACTAGGGCTCTGTCAGGAAATGCTGCTCCTTTTTGTGACTGTGCTGCAAAGGCCAGGCAGCTCTGGCTCTGGTGAGAGTTTTCCATGGTGCCTGGGTGGCCAGCCCTGCTGACTTGGAGACACTGAGCATTCTGTCGTTGGCCGCACGGGTATTTTTTTCTTTCTTTCTCCATTTTTTCATTGTATCCTGCTTCTTCCAGGGTGTGCCTGAGTAATGAGTCAGAGTGAAAAAATAGTGCTCTTGAGCAGTATGCAGGAATGTGGCTTGTTCACATAAAATAAAGGTTGATGCTTCCTCAGTTTAAAAAATGAAACGACTGGCAGTGTTAACTGGAAGTTCCTCTTTAGAAGAGGAGGTGTTTTTTTCAATTCAAGCACTGCTGTTGCACTTCCATCTCCAGTTCCACCCATGTCAGTTAAGTGTCGTGGTTTAACCCCAGCTAGCACCCAAGTACCCCATCCAAAACAACCCCACACCAGCCACTGTGGAGGAGGTTAACTCTGCCCTGGTGAATCCAGCATGGTATGACATGGAACTTGAATAGGATAACAGTTTGGGGTTTAGTTTTTTAGTTGATGTTATGTTTAGTAGTTGTTTCAAGTATTACTCCTTGCCATTTGTCCAACAAGCACCCTGTTCTCTTTATAACCTCCTTCAGCAGGATGGTCTCTGAATTACATGTACAACTTACTGGGTTATGTGAATTGTTTAAGCTTTTTGAAACTTTTCAGCCTTTCTTTTGGCTGAAGTTTTGTGGTTTCCTCAGTTGGAGGAATGAGCCTACTAAACTATGAGGTGGTCTGCAGCACTTAATGCCTGCAATTAATCAGGACCTGGAGGTCTGGATGAAACAGAACTGCTACTGGGCTGCATGGAAACATTTTAAACTAAACATTTTAAACTGGAAGTCACTGGAATTAAATCTAATGGTGTTCTCTGGGGTCAGTGTTGAGAGAGCTATCAGTTGCAATGCAGTCATGTTTGGGTTTTGGTGTCTGTATTTTTCTCTTTATTTTGGATATGTTGCCCAGAAAACTCCTTGCTCCTAGGCTAGCCATCTGAAAAGTAGATACAAGTAAAACTTGCAGAAAAATCAAGGAAAAAAGAGGTTGCTCTAGTATGTGTCATCACAAATATTTTTTGGTGTCTCATCTTGGTTTTCTTACAAGGCTTTGTCTTCCACAGCACTTTTAGTTCATTGGAGGCGCTGCACAAACTAGAAAGCCCTCATATGTTTTCATAAAAACCAGTGGAAAAAAAAATTTATATTTGGCCTCTCTTTGCAGAAAGGCTTGCTTCAGGGAAGTCAGAATTTAGAAATGTCAGGGGCAAAATATAAATACATGCAAAGTGGAAATAGTCTTTCCTCTTTCGCATAACTGCATAACAGCTGAAAATACACTGTGCACAGTTGTGTGTGGCTGTTCCAGAGCTCTGCACAGCTCCCCAGATACAACAGGGTGGCCTAGGAGGGTCCAGCCCCACCCAGTTCATAACAAACACCAGCTCACATTTCTTTCTTTCGAATTCTGCATCTCCATCTGGCCCTGTGCAGGCTCATTGGCAGGGCTGCCCATTTAGGGTTAAAAGAAGACTCCAAACACCTTGTAAAAACTTAGTGCTGTTTCTAAAAGTAGAGCTTTTTTACTCTAGCATAAACCCACTTACAGCAAACGTTCTGTGAAGTGGTGTATTGAGAATGGGCTGTGAGTACCTGCATAAAATACCAGAGGGGAAAACAGGTGGAATTGACCCTTGCCGCAGCATATTTTCCATTTTTTCACTGGAAGTGATTGCATCGTGTTATTGGGATAATCTGGAGATAATTTGAATGAAAAAAATAACAAAACCACAGAACTGTTGCGGAATGCAGTTAAAGTGAGTTTAGCAGAGTAAATATACACTAGAAAGGGGGGAAAATGATAACCAACCCCCAAACTCTACTACTGAATTCAGAAAGTAATCACTCCTCAATGAAGCTATGTCACAAAATTAAATGTTATCTTCTGACAGTCTCCTGTTGATTATTTCCTCCTTCAAGTAGCAAGGACCTGATACAGGAAAG